>JANIJI010000004.1:14245000-14830000 GCA_024500535.1 Leptonema lineaticorne | reverse complement strand
TCAAAAAGTAAAGTGAAATTATCGTTTACCACTCCCGGGCAATAGGAAGGCAAATAGATTGCATTTTTTTTCCTAGGTTGGTAGAATTGTCTATAAGATTTGCCAAGCGTCTATTTGACAAAAGATTTAATTATCTCCGAGTTACACGTGTTTTTACAACTCTTGGTTCCTTCATCACGATAATGCACCATGTCATACTGCACTCGTATCGTTCGGCAACCACCATATTCGCCTGATTTGGCTCCGTGCGACTTCTGGCTATTCGGCAAACTCAAAAAGCCAATGCGGGAATACCGTTTTGATTTTGATTGAGGAGATAAAAACCGAATCGAAGAAGATCTTGAAGTCTATACCGGAAAAAGACTATTCCAACTGCTTTGAGAACTAGAAAAAGCGTTGGCAAATTGATTACAGGAATTGATTTGAAAAATAAATAAAAAAAATATATTTTATAAACAAATTTACTTTACTTTTTGATCATAGTGTTATATAAAAATTAAATAGATAACACTTTAAACCTTAAAAACACCTATATTCCATTTTTATCTTTATTAATTCGATTATAAATATATCAACTATTCATATTAGAATATTTTAAATTTTATAAAAAAAACTGTGAAAAAAAAATAATCAGTAATATTTGCAATATTAACTTTTTATTAGTGTTTGAAAGGTAATCAAAATTATAAAAACAACACCTGTTAGTGGTAACGTGCATGTTTGTCTAGCGATAGACGATTGATCATGCATTCCATTTCGATTAATCTACAGCTTACGATTATTATGATATGAAATACAGATAGTAATTAATCACATATTTCAATAAAAATAATATTTATAATTTAATACTGTAAGCACAAATATCAAAATCTAGAATATATTAGTACTTGATGCAATATATATAAAAGGATGAAATTGACCTAGAATTGGTTCGAACGACTGAGGGTTGTTTTGAAAGAAGATCTTCTTCTACTACTACTAAAAAGAAAAGTTTTTAATCAATCTACATGTTTTCTCCCAGTTCTATAATATATAGTAGAGAAACTTGAGAACTGACGAATAAATTGCTATAAAAGTAAAATCGCACAACTAGCAATAGAAAGAAAAATATACCGAATTCGAAGACAAATTTGAGTCGTCAATGTCGTTTAAAAAGGAAAATATTTGAAATAAAATTAAGCAAATCAAATCAGCGGAATTAATTTGTATTCTAGAAATGAAAAAAAAATCTAAATAATACACAAAAATTCGATAGACGTATGAAATTGTAAATGAAGTGAGAAAGCTTTTATTCGGCAATGAATAAATATAACTTGATTATATATAAATTATATTAAATTATAAAAAAAATATACGCAGTCTTGAATTCTCACATTCTAAACATCTAGATATAGATAAATGAATTAAATCGTTCGAACGAAGCGTTAAAAATATCTCAAATATAAATAGATTAAAACTTATATTTATTTATTATTAATTATGTCGAGACGGCGGCACGTAAAAGTGTTGATAGTAAAAATTTTTAATACCGAAATCCGCAAAGATAAATCTCAATAGTGACTCGCATAAATTATTCATAACCGGACCGTGGAAAAGTCATAAAATTTCGTATGGAATTTTTATTGCAACCACGTAAATGTACTTACACATATATTTATACTAATACAAAAAGAAAATATAAAGATTCTAAGAAATTTCTACAGCCATTATGTCGATGAAAATATATAGCCAAACGATTAATATTGCAATTCAATAAGAGAAGATAATATCCCATTACATTTTTTTACGTCTTTTCTTTATTGACTAAGTGCCTATGTTATTGGAAAATGAATTATATATATATATATATATGAAATCATCTCAATATAATAAAAAAAAATAAACGGAAAAATTTAGTTACTAACTTATACAGTCAAACCTGTTTTTGTGCGATAGATAGGAACCGCATAAAAATATTCAGAAATTTTATAAATAGCTATAAGAAATAATTTTAACACAACATATTAAAACAAAATATGCGATAGAGGGAGACCGTATAAAAAAAAGGTCGGCGGCAAATAAGTGAAATTATTAGATAGTGCATTATGTATTGAATTTTAGAAAAATTGTTGTTAATACAATGAGTCATATTGTGGTTCTTATACCGCACAAAAAAAGGATCAAACAAAAAACGCATACAAAAACGTATTTGACTATGCTAAAAATAATTTTGTATAAATTTATATTGGTCTATCAATTTCCGTTTCCAAAATTTTGATAAAAATTAAGGTTCAAGATTTTTATTGGCTATAGAGCCTCCGATTGTTATTAAAATTTTGGGGTACAACTGAGTTTTATATGAATAAACAAAACTGAAACATATTTTTTTTTCTCCACATAAAACGCATACATACAATTTTCTAAGCCAAACAAACTAAACTGTACTATAAAAAAATAAAAAATATTATATTTTACAATCGAATAAAATATTACATATTTATATAAAATAAAAAAATATATATTGTATATATATATATATATATATATGAATAAATAAAATAAAAATATAAAAATCAGATTTCATATGCAGACGTTTCGAATGCGTATTTTCTTTTGAGACGTTATTTTTTCCGGTTTTCGTTTTTCTCCACTTACCGTTTCATTTTCTTTTTATATATATATTATTTTCATTCATGCATTTTCTTCTTCGATTCGATTTTCTTTCCGATAGACTGAAAACAACTTTCTTTTTGATCCTGTGTACCGATCGCGAATATTTAACGGTTTTGCTCACGGTTTATTTAGACTACTGACGAGGGTTAACCGCCCTTTAACCGCCTACCGTTGAAAATATCGGAAATAAATCGCGAAAGGTTTAATTTAAAACAATGTTTCAATAATGTTCAGACATGTTTTTATTTTGCAAATATATATATATATATATATATATATATATATATATATATACCATATGTGTATATATATATATATATATATATATATATATATATATATATATAATAAAAAAATGAATTTTCAGATGGAAAATTTGATCAATTTGATTCAATATCAACTTTTGACATTTGGCGTCATATAAAATATCAAAATTTTCGATTGTTAGAATTTTCGCTGAATATTAAAGTATTTTATTGCTTAAAATCATAATAAATATAAAAAATATATATATTTTTCATTATCAACATATTCAAACTCTTATATTTAACACTTTATTATTGCCAATATGGTTTCAGTTAACTTTTCTTGGCATAAAACTTGTTTTCATCTTTAACATTGTAAGTTTTCAAACTTTAACCTTTATTATATACAATTATAAAATAATTGTATATTATAATATACAATATGGTATAAAATAATTTAAAACACCAAAACAAATATATTGAAATTAATTACTAATATATATTACTAATAGTTCATATCAATTTCATCTCCTTCAAAATAATCCTCGTCCGATAAAACGAACTTTTGCCAAGGCTTTTTTCAATCCTTGAAACAATCGGAATAGTCTTCGATTCGTTATTTATCTTTCGATCGTGTCAAAACGATGTCTCCGCATTGGTTTTTTGAGTTTGCCGAATAGCCAGAAGTCGCACGGAACCAAATCAGGCGAATACGGTGGTTGCGGAACGATATGAGTTAAGTTTTTGGTAAAAAAGTCGCGAAGAAACAATGCCATACGACATGATGTATTATCGTGATGACGGAATCTATAGTTGTAAAAATACGTGTAACTCGGAAATAATTAAAACTTTTAACAAACAGACGCTTGGCAAGTGTTATACAGTCCTACCAACCTAGAAAATAAAATACAATTTACCTACCTTCCTAATGTCCGGGAGTTTTAAATAATCATTTCACCTTACTTTTTAATCACAGTAGTATTTCTTTTAAATAACCATTTCCCTTTTTAATAATAGTATTATAAAATAATTTAATATTTAAAAAAATAATTTTTAGTCAATTTTTCATCAAATTAGATCAATTTTTCGCTTCTGCGGTAGATAAAAAGAAATAAAATTCACATATCATCTTTAGAAAATTTTATATGTAGTATATAAGCATGAAAAATAGTCAATTAGCATATAAACAATTCGATCGCTCGATTTTTTGAGCGAAATGAAAAAAAATAGACACCCCTTTAGTCCCTTCCTAAAGCCGCATAAATATTGCAAACTCGCTTATCCGCATTTTCCGATATGCGAAAAGGGAACAACATCAACAACAACAACAAAAACAAAAAAAAATATACAACAAATGCAAATAACATCGATAAAACACCCTCGGAGGCTTCATTAAAATGCAAAATTTATTAAGGGAAAACTCGCGCGTGCGAGCCGGTTTCCATTCGCAAAGGGCGAACGGAAAATTCCGGTGGAAAATTTTCATTTTTTTTTACACTTTGATAAAATAAAAGAAGAAACCGAGTGAATTTTTGATATTTTCTTATAAAACGACTCCATCCTCGAATACTTTAAAATTCAACATATTCTGAAGTAGTAAAAATGGTAACTATAAAAAGAACAAAGTCTACGTAAATTCATATATATATATATATATATATATATATATATATATATATATATATATATATATATATATATATGCAAACTGAAACCTTTACTTAAGAAAAAGCCGTCGTTTCAGGGCAGCATTTGTAAAGTGTGAATTACATTTACACGGTAAATTTAATTTTAAACAGAAAGACGGAGCTGTTTGTTTAAATGCCATAACTAAAAAGTAACTTTTAAACTAACTGATGAAAAAAACCCGGTTTAAACCCTTCGCTCGCGTCTGAAAATTGAACTAACCGCACCGAAAGAAGAAGCGAGCGAATTTTTCAGTCGCGTATTCGTATTATTTTTATTATCGAATTAAACTGAATAAATTTTAAACAATAATACGTCATTATTATTATATTTTATACGCGGTGAAATTGAAATGAAAATGTTGCAATAAAAAAATATAGATTTTAGTAAACAATTTTATAGAACGATTGTATGACAAATTAAAATAAATATTCAATTATATTATCATTTTTCGTATGATAAAAAAATATATCGATATTGTAATCTGAATTCTTTCAAAAAAATTGCATTATTTTTTTTTTACAAGAAAATATAACGAAATTTTAAAAATAACGTACGCGTGTTTCAATGACCTGAAAATATTACAGCAAAACCGAAAATATTATTTAATATTAAATATAAATTTAACGTCATATTAAATAACAATAAATTTCAGTTATCGATCATATTTTTCATATTAAACCAAAACATATTGTATTACACATAAATAATAATGTATGAAAACATATTAAATAATTTATAATTTCACATTATAATGAAATATACTGTTTTTATCACACACACACACACACACATATATATATATATATATATATATATATATATATATATATATATATGCACTCATTCATACAAACACAACGTATTAAAATCCAATTATATTTACTTTACCGTAACAATAGCGAGGTTGAACAAAAAAAAAAACGCAAAATTCAGCAAATTTTCCGACGGAATGAAAAAAAAACACAAGTTTTTTTTTGTCCCCCCGCGAAATCCAATTACATATAAATGAATTTACGCAATAAAAGTAACGTTAAATCGCGTCACTTTTTGAAAATACCTGTATAATCCAATGAAACGAATTGAGGTTCTTCGGCGCGCAAAATTTCATAAAAGTCTAATACAAAAAAAAAATAATAATAATATTTCAACCATATATTGTGATTCCTGCTTTCTCAACGCTATTATTATAATATTTATAATACGGATTACAATATAAATAAAGTCATAACTCATATATAATTTAAATAATATTACATATAGTTTATTCTTATTTTATCGTAAAATACAATTAATATTCGATTCAATATTTGTATAATTGAATAATTTATTTTTTAAAAATTATCATTATATAATATATATAATAGTAATATAAAAATAATTACCAAGCAACAGCTTCGCTGTATACAAATCCAGCTGTAGCTCTTCTTACGACTTCGAAACAGAGATCAGAACCATCCATACTGTAAAAAATAATATTAATTCATATTATATAAAAATATTTATATAACAATATATATAATCATAATATAAAATAAAAAATATATAATTACTATAGAATTTTCATATAAAAATATACTACTATATAATAGTAAAAACTAACTTCAATAAAATTTTAAAATTGATAATTTTTTAATAAATAAAATATGAATACTTGCTAAAATTTAAATTTATACATCGATAATTTTAAATTAAATCAAATAAATAATTCACGATAGAAATGATTAAATCTATTCTTAAACAAGTATTATAAAAAAAACAATCTGAATTATTTCGAAATATATACAATTTATATTCGTATAAATAATTTGAATAAATCAGAACGTTTAATTTTAAATTAAAACACATTTTCAAGATGAAAAATTAAAAATAATATTAATTAATTGTAAGAAAAAAAACATTATAAATATAAATAAAATTGATACAAGAAAAAAAACAATAAATATTTTGATTTATAAAAACTGTGAACAAAAATAAAAAATATATAATAAAAAAAAAAGAAAAACTTAATAAATATAATAAAAATCCGGATCGCATCCTAAATAACATAAATTATGAAAATGGACTCGTATATTATATTCGAGTCGATGTCGAAATGTCAAACAGACAACAATATCGCCGGTATATATTTTTCACAAAAGAAAATAAAATATGGACTTTTGAACGACAGATTGTTGGCCAAAAAAAGAGAAAAAAAATGAAAAAGAAGAGAGACGGCTCGAGAAATCTATAAAATATATATCCTTTCATCCTTACATCTATATATATATATATATATATATATATATATATATATATATATATATAAATAGTAAAATTACACGGTAACATACATCACGATTTTCCCGCGCGAGGTGTAAAAAAAAACCGAGAGAGTTCAAATTTCCAAGAAATACTCCTTTGGGAAAAAAATAGATATAGAACGGAAAACGTCCAATAATTGAATTAGACCCCCCATCGTGAAAAGTAGAAAGGTTAAATACAAAATATATATATATATATATATATATATATATATATATATATATATATATATATATATATATATATATATATGAAATGGGACAAGTTCAATACGAGCGACATATATATTATATTCTAAAGTGATCAAAAAGTAAGGTGAAATTATCATTTAAAACTCCCGGGTATTAGGAAGGCAGGTAAATTATATTTTTTTTCTAGGTTGGTAAAACTGTCTATAACATTTGACAAGCATCTATTTGTCAAAAGATTTAATTATTTCCGAGTTACACATGTTTTTATAACTTTTGGTTCCTTCATCACGATAATGCACTATTTCATACTGCATTGGTTTTTCGCGACTTTTTTGCCAAAAACTCAACTCATATCGTTCCGCAACCATCGTATTCGCCTGATTTGGCTCCGTGCGACTTCTGGCTATTCGGCAAACTCAAAAGACCAATGCGGGGACGCTGTTTTCACACAATTGAGGAGATGAAAACCTAATTAAAGATGGTCTTGAAGACTATATCGGAAAAATACTATTTCGACTGTTTTGAGAATTAGAAAAAGCATTGGCAAGAGTGCGTTTTATCGAACAGGGATTACTTTGTAGAGATTGAAATTGATTTGGAAGAATAAACAAAGAATTTACATTTTATAAACAAATTCACCTTACTTTTGGATCACAGTGTTATATATAATATAAATAATATTCAATTAAATAAATATAAATATACTCACTATTCAAAAACCATATATAACATCCCTTCAGAACTATAAGTCTCCAAGAGTTCGACTATATGAGGATGTTTCAGCATGTGACATATCGTCGCTTCTCTTTTCAGATCTGAAAAATGAAAAAAAAAATATTATATATATAATATATAATTAAATCACGCAAGCATTAAAATGGGATTAAAATTGTATGTATATATCGCAGATAAAAATAATTCGCACGAGTCGTTTAACGTTAAGGCGACCGGACAAACGACGCTCGTACGGTTAAAATTAATTCGCGGTTAAAACGTAAACGGGATGCTTTTTCGTTTAATCGGTCCACGGGTTAAAACAACACGACGGATTTGTTATGTTACGCGGTTAAAATAACCGGTTTACGAATGTAACCGTCTCGATTCAGATTACGCTCGAAATTAACGTCGAATGTTCAAACCAAAATAATAAATAATTTCAACGAAAAGTGGTGTTAAAAATAAAATGAATAATAAATATTTATAATTGATAATGCACGAGTGTGTCTCGGGAGAGCGTATCAAATGGCGAAACATATTCTTTTTATTACGTTTTTAAATATTTATATTATTAAATAATATACTACATTTTATTTTCTATAAAAATAATAATATATTTACTGTGAAAATATAAATAATATTTTTTTGAGTATTTGTAAGAAGATATTCATATCATAAACATAGTGTATGGTATTCTAGCAAAAATGTGACTAAATGCAAAATATAGCTTTAAAATTATATATACAATTACTAAATATTTTTAAAAATTAAAATTATTACATCCATAATTTATAGACAAAATTTAATATAAATACTATTGCATTAACGTGGCGTCATATTTATTAAAGAAAAATATGAAAAAATAGCAATTTCTAACGATATTACACGTAATTGTGAATAACACACTAATTCATTTTTGAATAATTATTAATTAAATTTACCGTAGAAAAGTGAAAATTCTACCTCATTTCATACATAGCCTTCTATTAATTAACCATGTATGAAATCGTGAGCAGTTGTATATATTTTTTCCATAGAATTGTGAGGGTTTCTCGTTTATTATTTCAACGTTATTCGTATGAAAATATGATGCGTTTATACGACAAAAACATCTCATATATTCCATAAATTCATATATGTAAATATTTCCGCGCATACACAGAATTGACATAAAAATACATCCCGTGAGCAATTTCATTCTCATAAATTCCAGATATAAAAATATACATTTGCATATATATATATATATATATAACGGTCGTTTTCAACAATAAAAATCACTAGAACATCCAATCGATAGGAATGAGAAAACAAATGGAAAAATCCACGATTGGAAAGATTTACACAATTTCTGATCAGTGTCGACGATGCGCCTGTTTCGCAACAAAATACATAACAAAGAGTCGACTTCAAATTTTCAAATCCGAGCTTTTACTACGAGGATTTTCCCCCTCGGTTTTCGAAGCTTAACCGTTGTCAATTTTCAAAATGAACAACGAAATTATACCGTCCGCTGAAAAACACATTTCAACCGATTATAAAGTGTTTATATTTTATTATATTAATATATACATATTTATTCGCTTTTTGACAAAATTATGAAAGGAATCTTTAGATGGATGTTTTCGTTGAATTTTCATGCAAGTTATATATATATATATATATATATATATATATACATATAAAATATTTCGTAACTTTTATACTTCTGCCGTCGAAAATTAACTTCGGCAATCGAACGAACGCGTACGCTTTTACGAATTTATCGCGTGTAATTTTCCGAAAATTTTCCGTGTTTGCTTTTCCGTCGAGTCGAGTTTTCGCCTACTTAAAATTTTATATGGCCGCGTCGAATGGCGAACGCGAAGCCCTTCACCTTGTTCGGTCGTTTTTATCATCGCCTTAATTACATGGCTATGTTCAAGTTCATTGGATTATAGAGGGTGCGATACTGTAGTGGTTGTTTGCAAAGGTTATTAACCTTAGACTCACTAAATACATAGCATACGTCGACAATAGATGGCGCTATAGTAGTACGTACAAATTTTCTGTAATACTTAAAGCTCAACCCATGGTCTGCCAGATATGAGATAACTCGGTTTTAATGTGTATAATAATATATGCAAAATATATGATTATACAGAGTTCAAAATTATAAAATAAAATAAAAATAACGTATATACAGGTTTTAAAAAGTTATATTATATCTAGCAGACTAAAAGATAACAATATCTAAAATTATTATATTTATATTATATATTGATGAAGCTTATAATATATAATAATTATAAAAAAAAATCTGAAAATCAAATTAACGATTCGAATATTGAATATTTTCTGATAAAAACGAGCCCGAAAATTTCACGTTTAAAATATTCATTATCACGCTCTGTAAGAATTATTCCTTTAAATATTATTAAATAAAATAATTCAAATTTTGATGATTTTGATATAATTTTTATTTTACAACTCTACTATGAAAAATAATTACGTAACATTGTGATCAAAAAATATGGTAAATTTGTTTAAAAAATGTAGTGGTCGGAGTTTTAAATGACAATTTCACCTCACTATTTGATCACAGTAGTATTTTATATACCATAAATTCTTACTTTACAAAAATTCAGATAATGTATCGCATATAAAAAAATACGTTTTTTTTTTCATTTCCAATTAAATCACTATTATACAAACGTCTGAAAAATTTAAAGCAATCGAAATAAATTCCAAATGGATTACAAAAGTACACGCGTACAGCGTAAAATTAAATTAACACGAATAATAATAATAATAATAATAATAAACACGTTTATCGTTTTGTACGACGGAAAACTAAAATTCGAGCGCAAATGACGAAGAAAAGTTTACCGCTCGCGCAATTTTCCTCGGGCGAATGGAATTTTCCGCGAAAAAAATTTTAATCGCGCCAAAATGGCGGCGGCCGATATAATAATATCGTCGTCCAAATGTTCGCAAATTAAGATAGATTACCCGTCGTATTACGCGAGAGAGGAATTGAAATGTCGAAATAAAAGACGTCGAAAAGAAAAGACGGAGGAGTGAGGGGAAAAAATGAAGAAAAAAAAGGTGGAAATGGCGCAAATTTTCCGGATCGAAGCGTTCGCAGAAATTTTCCTTTGATGTCGCAACGAATTATAAATTAATAACTAAAAGTGATACAGGCAATAAATATTCTAGAATATAGATAGTCATGATTTCGTTACAAATTCCTTTTTTATCGATAATAGAATATCATAATGAAAATTCGATATATTTGAGATGAAACGATTGAAACAAAAAAGGATACAGATTCGCAATATAAATTTTATCGTAAATATTTATCATACATAAATTAATACAAATAATATAATAAAACATAGTATTATGTTCTAGAATTCATCGAGCGTTATTTAGTAATATAATAGTTTCATAAAGTCAATGTTTTACGAGCATTTAGATTTAACGATCGATCATTAATTTATAAAATTGTTCGTTAAATCTCGATAATATGCTGTAATAAAAAAATTCTGTTGACACTGAAAATAATTATAATCGATACATATATACATATTTAAATATATATATTTAAATGTTCAATAAATTTTCATACTTAAAGTGTATTTTTTCGCTCTTAATATTGAACGTTTTTCACGATTTTAAAATTATTCATGCGACGTAATTCTCCATAAAATTTCTTATTAAAATAATAAAATTAATGTATAATGTTAAATTTTTGAATAAATATATTTTTTTTAATATTTACAAAATGTTGTCAAGTATATAAAATTAAAAATAAATACTTCTATACAAAATAAATGACACAAATAATTAAAATACATTACATTTCACAAAACAAGAAAATGTATTAATTAAAACGCGATCAATTTTCGTTGGCATAAATCAAAAAATATATATACATATATATATAAATAAAATACTCCGTTTACATTACATTAAAATAAAAAGAACGAATGACAATTTATTTAAGGATTTTCGAAATGGCATCGACATAAATTATTAAGCACCCTCCCCAATGGAACAATTCTTTAGAACGAATCCAAGTTCAAAAAGTATCGAAAGCCGTCAAAGCCTTCGCTGTGACGTCGTTCGATAATAAATCACGTTCAGATTTCGAGTTCAAAAAGTTAACTTTGAACCCCTTACGTTCGATTAATTAACCGGCGTCAAAGTCGACCCCGACTAACAACGAAATTCGACTTATTTATATTTATATATTATTAATTAAAATGCATAAGAAGATTCAAAATACACATAGATAAGGTGAAATTGTAATTTAAAACTCGCGGGCATTAGGAAGGAAGGAAATTGTATATTTTTTCCTAGGTTGGTAGGACTGTCTGTAACATTTGCCAAGCATCTGATTGTCAAAAGTTATACTGAATTGGTTCTTCGTGACTTTTTGCCAAAAACTAGACTCATATCGTTCCGCAACCACCGTATTCGCCTGATTTAGCTCCATACGACTTCTGACTATTCAGAAAACTCAAATAGCCAATGCGGGGACGCCGTTTTGACACGATTAAGAATCGAAGAAAGTCTTTTAAGGTTATACCGAAAAAAAAATATTCCGACTGTTTTAAGGACTGGAAAAGGCGTTGGTAAAAGTGCGTTCACTTTGAAGGGGATGAGAAATTGATTTGGAAGAATAAATAAAGAATAAACAAATTCACCTTACTTATTGATCACAATGTTATATTATATTATATATACGAGGAAATGGATTTTAAAAATAGAAACAGTGTGAATTTCTCGAATGCGCCCTTAAAATGAAAGTAAACATGAATCGAAAGAGCACATGGCTTAAAAAGCTATTTTTGAAAATCCCTAAACGGAAATAACTCACGCGTCTATCTCAACGTGTTTTCCTAGCTATTTGCTATTTAACCGTAAAATCGACAAGTTAATCCGAAAACCGATAGCGAAAGAAAACGAATATGAAAAGAACAGAGGTCAACGGATGCAAGTGCAAAATCTTATTTTTCAAACGTCACTCGTGATTTATGATTGATATCATGAGTGTATTGAAGAGAAATCAAACAAATTTTACGCTTCGAATAATTCCAATTGTATTTCGATTATATTTCCTTTTATCCATCCGATTTATATTATATATATATATATATATATATATATATATATATATATATATATATATATATATATATATAAATATATATATATATATATATATATATATATATATATATTATATAAAAAAATATATATTATATATTAATTTTAAATTATGAATCTGTCAATTTAATTCAAAATGCACTTACATCGTTCGAATTGTAAACGAAAAAAATCATAGACGTAACGATATTTCAACGAGTAAAAGCTTACGTAATACAATCGAATTATGACAGATATATTATTAAGGATAAATCTAATATCGAATATTGATCGTTATATAATTGAAAATTATTTTATATATAAATATAGAATTAATGTGGTTTTCAAGTGCGCGTTTGACACTGATGATGTTATATATTTGATTCAATCTCAATAATTATATTATATATATATTATGTATAAAGCGTGTCACGTGAAATATATCAAAGAATTTATCAGATAAATTATATATTTATAAAATAATAGACGAGTATATAATAAATCTTGAGTTCGAATCCCAAAAGTTTCATCAATTAAGAATGTTTCCGAATAACAGATTATATATTATTTTATTTTATACTATAGTAAATCTTAATAGATGAATAAATAAAAACTTATGATATATTAACTGAAAATTCTTAGATAAGATTTTCTAATTCTCGTGAAATGTATGCGTTTGTATGAACATTTGTTTAGAGCGATAGAGAGAAAGAGCTTTTAACCTTTTCTTCGACGTTTTGGGCTTTCTCCGACGAATTTTAAGTAGTTCTATCCTCAGAAGACAAACGATACAAATGCTTTGTACAAAAAAGGACACTTCATTTTAAATCGTATATAGTCAAATCTGTTTTTGTGCGGTCATTTTGTATTGCGTTTTTTTATGCGATTCGTTTTTTGTGCGATATATGAATCACAATACGATTCATTGTGTTAGTAACACTTTTTTTACTATTAATGTGTATGTGCATATTGCATCAGTCAATTTCATTAGTCGTACTCAATATTATTACGGATATATTGCATCAGCCAATTTCAATACAAAATGCGTAATCTAATAACTTCAGTTAGTTGCCGTTGACCTTTTTTTACACGGTTCCCTTCTACCGCATAAAAAAATTTCATATGTGTTAAAATTATTTCTTATAGCTATTTACGAAATTTATTAATATTTTTTCTGCGGTCCCTATCTACCGCACAAAAACAAGTTTGACTGTATTTTATAATGTAACAATTGACTGCAATAATTATACGATTTAAGAATCTGTATTAAAATATAAAATATTTTTTTTTAATATATTTATTGAGTATTTGAGTTTAGCAAACTGAAATAATGTAACATTCATGTTTCAAGTATGTCGTCATGTCTTTATAAATCACATTCCAAATTGACTTTCTAGTCGAAAACTTCGATATTTTCAAAACAACACGTACCAAATAAAACCGAAAACACTCAAAACATTATGCACTTACACCCTTTGACCTATGATTGTCTCATACCCTGCTATATACATAAGTGAATACGTCGAATATATGAAAGATTAATGTCTACGAGACGTCAGCACGTAACATACGCAAATTGTACCTCAGCCTTTGCTATCTTCCAGGAACACGTAACCCTCTCATTGATATTGTCTCAAAATGTGACATCAATATATTAAACTAAGAACTATTTTAACAGGATATACGACGGTGACATACACAACGTGCTTTGCCTAGTTATAATATATATATATATATATATATATATATATATATATATATATATATATATATATATATAAAGGACACCGAGATAACAACGATAGTAATAATAGTTACGACACTTAGTGACGATAATTAACTAAAACAAACACGGAATGTTTCAAGTTTTTCTCGCTACATTTACTCTCAAATTGTGCTTGTCGGTTACAGTTAAAGTGCGCAAAAACCGTTCGCATAAAAAAAAATAATATCTTACGTGATAAAAATAATATTTATAAAGAATAAAATGGGTTAAGATTATATTATGATTGAATTTAGGTTTTGAAGTTGATTTATAAGTGGCGAAGCAGACTTTTCAACAAGTTAAACTTATTGAAAACTCGTAATTAGCGAAACTTATTGAAAGAAAGCAATTAGCCGTTTTCATTACACTCTCGGTTAATGACATAAATACATTTTCTACATATAATAAAAATTTTAATATTTTAAATACAGTCAAACCTGTTTTTGTGAGAACTTTTTTTTTATGCGATTTCTTTTTTGTGCGGTGTATGAATCACAATACGACTCATTGTGTTGGCATCACTTTTTTTGCTATCAGTGTGTATGTACACATTGCATCAGCAACTTTCAATACATGATGCGCCCTCTAATAACTTCAATTAGTTACCGCCGACCTTTTTTATACGGTCTCTCTCTACCGCATAAAAAAATTTCATACGTTGTATTAAAATTATTTCTTATAGCTATTTACAAAGTTTATGAATGTAATTATATATTTTTTTGTGCGTTTTTTTTTCTGCGGTCCCTATCTACCGTACAAAAACAGGTTTAATATTAAAATATCAAAATTATTATATACTATATAAATCAAAAACGTTTATTTAAGTCACATAAATAAAGTCGCACGTAATGAAATTGCATAAACCGAAACCGCAAGATTCGACCTAGAAAACCCGCACAACGGTTAACCGGGTGCTTTAATCGCAAAACCACCGCCGGTGTAACGCATATTATGCGCCAGCCTTTATTAATACCGCCCAGTGCGAATATATTCAACATTTCGCAAGCGTTAAATCGTCTAATTCGTACTATATCCCGTGTAAAACGTTTGATTTTTTTTTTTGGCTCGGAAAAAAGGAAAATTCGAGAAGAATTTTCACGTGTAAATTTCAACAATTACAAAGGATTTCGTTAAAACGCAAAAGTGCGGGCGAAAGTCGTTAAACGCGTCGCTTTTAATGGGTTTCTGTTAAATTTTAATTTTAACACGTCGAAAGCCTTCCTTCCGCCAGGGGTACGTAAACTTTTATTGCGGCAATAAATCGGCGAATTTGTACACTTGAAAGGTGCGGTTCGAGTTATATAACGTTCGAAAAAGTCGTGTATGCACAAAATTTATTTTCAAACATAACTAATGGACAATATATAAAGCTACATCCAGATCTAACATTTTGTACGACATTTTTAAATAGATAGAAATATTGAAATAGCTTCGAATTCAAGCAGATATATCGCTTTAAAGTGCATAAAAACGTCCAAATCACTATAAACGAACAAATGTACGTTCGAAATTAACCATAACCCTGTGACGACATGGGTCAGAACCTTTAAATGATTCAAAACGACGAATAATTCGAATTGAAAGTCTTTTGTGAAATTTGAGCATAATGTCGATAAAGGAATAAATTTTCGTCGACTAAAACTACGAGAAAATAACTAAAAGGTAAAACTTATCATTATTGATCTGATAAAATTATGATATCTTAAGACCTAGAATTAAACCTTTTAATTTTGTGTTCGTATTGTAAATACTAAAAGAGTGATGAAATTGAATAAAGTAACCATAATCTTAAATATAATTTAATATTTGTTTATTAATATTTTTATTGTTTCAACGACCGACGATTTTAAGATAAAGAATATATATATATATATATATATATATTATTATCTACGATTTATTTCCTTCTTACTATTTTAATCACTGACAGGAAACGTTCACCCTTAAACTTTAACAAATAGGACAATAAGAAATTCCAGCTTAGAATAGAAGACAAAGGATGCTATCAACTTTTATCTACCGGCATCACACATGTTAACCATTAAAAGTGTTTATAGTTCTATATATATATATATATATATATATATATATATATATATATATATATATATATATATATATATATATATATATATATATATATATATATATTATTCAAGATTGATTTTATTTGTTATATAATCAAAAAATATACTAGTTAATTGTAATTATATATGAATAGCCATTTCATTTTAAAATTTCACTATTAAAATTTTCCATTCATTTAATATATATTTTCCGCTGAATTTTGTCATTATTGCTGATTAGTAATCGGTAATATAATGATAAAATATTATATACTTGAAATCTAATACTTTTTAATGTAAAAAAAGAACAACATCCGCAACTAATACGACCGTTCAATATGTTTTCAAGCACAGCGAAAGAGCTTCTGAAAGCAATCATCACAAATAGAACGATTCTTCAGTAAACATGAGATAAACAGTCGACGCTTTCGAATATAAATCGTTGAAAAAAAAATATATATATAAATATATACCAATAAAATGGCGAATCAACCGCACAATTGCTATCGTAATCATAAAAAGAACATTCACAAAAGTGCAAAATAAAAAAAAATATATAGAAAAAGTAAAAAGAAACGAGGCCAACTTGCTTTCGGCAGGCCATTCGTAAGTGATTACGTATATTTGCGGAGCTCTGAGGTACCTCGGTTGATTATTCCCTTTGAAACGTACCCTAAAAACCGCTTTCTGCACGAATGTCCCTTTGATGTGGTGCCATATACTCGACAAATATCCAAATCGTTTAAGGATGGCCTTGCAAATATCAAATTGGCACTAAGTAATGAAGTACCTAAATGTACGGTGCGTGCTTCGATACAAAAACGATCGTCAAAATTTTATTTTTATTTCCAAAAAAAAATTATTTCAAAAAAATAAACTGTGATTAAAAAGTAAGGTGAAATTGTCATTTAAAACTCCCGGACATTAGAAAGGCAGGTAAATTGTAATTTTTTTCCTAGGTTGGTAGGATTGTTTAATTATCTACAAGTTACACGTGTTTATACAACTCTTGCTTTCTTCATCACCATAATGCACCACATTATACCGCATTGGTTCTTAGCAACTTTTTTGCCAAAAACTCAACTCATATCATTCCGCAACCACCGTATTCGTCTGATTTGACACCGTGCGACTTCTGTCAATGCGAGGACACCGTTTTGACACGATTAATGAGAAGAAGGTCTTGAAGGCTATACCGGAAAAGACTATTCCGACTGTTTCGAGAATTGGAAAAAGCGTTGGTAAAAGTGCGTTTTATCAGACGGAGATTTACAATTTATCTGCCTTCCTTATAATGCCCGGGATTTTTAAATGACAATTTCACCTTACTTTTTGATCAGTGTTAAATGAAAATATATAATTCCACTATGAGGAATATAAATATAAATAGAATAGTGGAAAAAAACTTTAATATACGACAAAAAAAATAACAATAAATCAGTCACCAATCTTTAGACACATTTATTTAAAGATGTTAATCTTACTCATAATAGCTTGATAACGATGAACGAACTTTATACACACTTTAAAAAAACTATATATATATAACTATAGAATCTGTTTTTCTTATTAAATCAACCTATAAATTAATATATTCTATCATAACAAACTTGTATATATTATATTATATTATATTAAATACGTTATATCATATCAATGGCGGTTAATTTTATTTGAATATTCAACGTATTAAACTTTAATATAAGTCCGATTAATATAACTTAATATATACAACGATTACAGGTATTATAATGAATTATATACATTTTTATTGTTATTTCAATGCTTCGACCTAAAATAAACGTCATTAATAGGATTTAATTGTTTGATTTAACTCTAACAGTCTGTTTTGACTATTATTATACCGAAAAATGTATTACGAAAAAAAATACTGTCAAGTAATATGTATTTATAAAGTTTAAAATGTAAATTTTCTCATTGATATTGAGATACAAAATATAATTTTAGATTAACAATGGTGAAATCGTACAAATTACAATATTTAACCACGGACGATTTATATTCAAATTTGTTCTCGTTGAACTTCAAAACTTCGTAGGAAAATTCCGTATAAATAAATTAAATCAAATATTCAGCACCTTGTATAAATTAGATAATTTCGCTTCGAAATCTAAGACGATTTTGACAAATATTCGATTTAAAAAAAAAATCGCTCACTATTCAAGTTAAAATCGTTCACAAAACGCTTTCGACAAATTGAACGAAACCTAAAAGGACCGATAAATAGCATCTAACGAAAAAGGGTCGCAGCTAAAGCAGATGAAACAATTAATAAATTGCTAAGAATTGTCGTCGTCCGTTTAAAAGGGCCGACGAAAATGCGAAGACGGGCCGAATGGACCCCGAAAAGCAAACCGCGTATCGATTGTACCTTAATTTCGGGCGCCATAATAATTTGCGGCGCCTAAAAAGCCTCGGCGTACTAATGGACGATACGGGCTTCGGGGAGGTCAAATAATATCCGGACCATTGTTACGGAAAAGGGTTGAGAACCACGCGAAAAGCAATGACACATACGGTTCAAAGGGTCCAAAAGATGGACGTCGGTTAATTTGAACGCTTATTCCATTATAATATAAATATCATCCGTTTTCATTTTTTTTTTACAATAAACCATTGAAAGTGATTGATTTAAATAGAAAAAGAATTAAAACATTATTTTTTATTATCAGAGTGAAATTGGATATGAATAAAAAAATATATTGAAATTGAAATCAATATATGAGCAACACTAAGTTTTCACTTTTAACACCACTTTAACCCTCTGAGAATTCGATGTCATTCACACATACAAACACACACACGCATATATATATATATATATATATATAAGTGGAAAATCTCGAAAACAACACGGAAAACTTAACCCGACTAAGTTTCGGGATAGTCAATATAAATTTTCATTCTAGATAACGACCACTACTTAGAGATATTATTAAGACTAAAACTCGCATGTGAATCCTCTAATATTCGCGATTACATACAGCGTATATTAATACAACACCCTAAATATATATATATATATATATATATATATATATATATATATATATATATAATATAGTCGAATTGGTATGAGAATTATTGTTTTGTCTAAATCGAAATATTCGACCGGTCGTTCGGTTAAATAAGTTATTACATAACGCGCAACCGTTCTTTATTACCGATTCACGGTTAAATAGCTCGATAATAAAGTCCCCGCGATCGAATTATACACCCTTTAAAATAAAGGATAGAAACCCAAGAAACTTCAGCTCAATGTTGACATTGACGAAATCGCAATCAAAACGTCAATTCATGCTTAAAATATAAAAAAAAGAGGCTGGAAGTAGTAATTCGAAAGTTGAATGACTCGAACCTCATATAAAACGAGAATATTTTTGTATTTTTTATGTACCCATCGATATTTTAAGATTTTCAAAAAAAAAACTTTTATACTACTGTGATCAAAAAGTAAGGTGAAATTGTCACCTTACTTTTCTCCCGGGCATTAGGAAGGCAGGTAAAATGTAAATTTTTTTCCAAGGTTGGTAGGACTGTCTATAACATTTGCCAAGCGTCTGCTTATCAAAAGGTTTAATTATCTCCGAGTTACACGTGTTTTTACAACTTTTGGTTCCTTCATCACGATAATGCACGATGTTCTTCGTGAGTTTTTTGCCAAAAACTCGACTCGCCTCGTTTCGCAACCATCGTATTCGCCTGTTTGCCTCCGTGCGACTTCTAGATATTTAGCAAACTCAAAAGGCCAATGCGATGACGCCGTTTTGACACGATAGAGGAGATAAAAAAACCGAATCGAAGAAGGTCTTGAAGGCTATACCTGAAAAAGTCTATTTCGATTCTTTCGAGGACTGAAAAATGCGTTGATAAAAGTGCATTTTATCGGACGAGGATTATTTTGAAGGAAATGAAATTGATTTGGAAGAATAAAGAATTTACATTTTATAAACAAATTCACCTTACTTTTTGATCAGTGTTACTATATATATATATATATATATATATATATATATATATATATATATATATATACATATATATATATATATATATATATATATATATATAATACCAACTTTGTATGTAATGAAAATTTATGAGATTCAAGATTAAAGTTCAACAAGAAATAAAATTGCAATCTCTTTTCATCGAAATTGTAAAGCATAACCGAAAACATGTCAGCCAAACTTTTTTTTTATTATTATGAAATATTACATTTACTAGTATAATATTATATGATAAATGAATCGCAATTATTACTATATAAGCCTACAAAACAATGTGCATTATAATATATAGTTCAAAATACGTCTTCATCTTCAGATAAATCATGATAAATATCATACTATAATAAAATTAAGCGATGAAATATGCGGTCTATTCGTATTCTCAAATTCCCATATTATTACTATTATATATATATATATATATATATATATATATATATATATATATATATACGTAATAACTTAATTATAAACTCGCAAAGGACTAATAAGATATTATTATAAAAATAAAATATAACAATTCTAGAGAGTCGTATTATGCGGGTCACAAATGATTATAAAAAAGATATTAAGCACAATTGCTTTCAATATAAAAAAAGACTGATAAAATGCGTTTAATAAATTAGAAAAAAGAATTGAAACGAAATATTCGTATAATAAATAGATGACTAGTTGTGAAGATTCAATAAAAGTATAATAATATATTTGAAATATAATAGTAATGTCGATAAATTCGACTTATTTAAAGACGAAATATAATACAATAACGATACATATAAATTTATTAAAGTTTCTCGAAAAATCGAGATATTACACGATAAAAAAAATATCTTATTATGAGAAAATAATAATATATTCAATGAATAAAAATCAATATGAGATAAAATTTTTGAAAAGCACTTCGAAACTTCAATTATTTACTGGCATTAAAAAAAACTTGATTTTTAGAAATTAATATGTATTCTAATTAATTTTTAATCTGATCAAAATTGAAGTCGATGTTTTTTATTGATAATTAAAATTATAACAAGATAACAAAAAGAAAATGTATTCACTTTGAAAATATTTTTTTCTCTCAAAAATATACTTCAAACATCAAAATTTCGAAAAAAATATACTATGTAAATTTTGTATGAAGATATTATATATTTTTTTTTGTTTTACAATATATAAATGTCCTTCAAAAAATAAATTAATAACATTTTTTAATAAATAAATTTTACGTAAAAAAAATATGATATTAACATTTTATTTTATAATATTAAAAAAAATCTTTGCTGTAAGTTAAACATATTATATATTAAATAAAAATAAGACATACGACTGTCAATATCTAATTTATTAAAAATAAATACACATTAAACAGAAGAAAACGTATATGTATTATTATTGACGAGATAAAAAGAAAAAGGAAAAGACGTATCGTAAAATACGGGGCCGCAAAACGAGCGCGTCATAAAATATGACAGAGAACCTCCCGCGACCCGCCGGTTGGCATCCCCTGGGGAGAAGGACGGCAGCAGTGGAAAAACGCGACCTTAAAAGGACTCGGTCCATTATTTATTTAGAAATAATTAAGCCTTTGTGTGAGCCGCGTCCGCAATGCAGGATCTCACGTTCACCGTCGAGTCCTTGATCCGAATGAAAACGATGGCTCGCGTGAGAAACATGACTACCCCTGACAAAAAAAAAATACAATTCAGGGCAGGCAAACGTATCATTATCGACCTACAAAAAAAATACAAAAATAAACGTGTCTTTGTATCATTTGATATTATTTCTGAGAAAATAAAAAAATAATCATCATATATATTATATTGTAGTATTTATATATATTAAAATATGTATAATATTCAAATTATTTTTTTCCGGCTATCATACTGAGAAAGGATCAAAATAAAAACGCGCAAAATATTATGAAAGATGATAGAACAAATTTTAAAAATTAAATCAATCAACGCAAAACTCATACTAACCGTTTCGTATATTCATATAACCAATAAATAATATATAAAATCATCTCATTCAATAATTAAAATTAAATAACACAACTATAATATGTATAAAAAAAGCGAAAAAAAACACATTCTAAAATGTTTTCATTGTCGAAAAAAATATCGAAATAAAAAAATATATAAAATCCTACAGATAAACCTTTTTATCCATAGTATTACACTACCCTTATTTCAAGTTAAACAGAAAATAAAAAAAAATTCCCACACTGCTTTATTATTTTTCAGATAGTCGTTTTTTTTCCTCTAATACATAATGGTTTTCAGCAAAAATCACGAAGAAGAAAAAAAAGTATTGTATTATCCGAAACGAAATTCACGAGAAAATATTACAATAACCCCCTACAAAATAATACAGTTATCAATCATCGTGACGTCATACGATATATATATATATATATATATATATATATATATATATATATATATCCCTATTAGCCGACGAAAAATCCCAATTAAAAACGGTTATTTAACATTTAACCGTTCGGTTAGAGCGTCCGCAAAAATATTTAACCGACACAATAGAACTCGAGTTCAAAAAGGGGGATGGAGGAGGGTTAAAAGCGATAAAGACTATAATGCCATTACAGAATTCTACGTAATTACACTGAATTATTATTATTGTTGTTTCAACCCTTCGTCTTCACGAATATATTATACAATAGTGAAAATATTTTAAAGCATTATATATATTTTTAATAGTTTACATACGTAATAAATTTTCAGATAATTGTATGTACTGAATAAAATAAATAAATATAAAATGTTGTCGTTTAAAATCTGCAGAATCAACATTTCTCGATAAAAATCATCCTTTATGATAAAATGACAAGCGAAAAAGTATTATTTTTTTATGCAAATAAGAAAACGTAAAATATTATATAGATAAAGTAAGCTCAAGTTGTGTAATCGATCTAAGAAACTTCAGTTATGAAAGTTTACCTATGGAAAATTCCGTCGAGCGAACTCACCTGAAAAAGAGAGAGAAAGAGCGACGATAAAATTTTCCGATGAAAACTTTTCCATCGGAATAAGGATATATATAATAAGGAAGCGCGCGAGGGGCGGAGAAAAGCGACTTAAAATTTTGCATAGGATCAATTAAGTCCAATTTTCCAACTATTGCGATTTTCCACGCCCGCTCCTAATGGAAGCACGTCTAGTTTAAATAATGCTGAAGTCCTTATTGAAAGCTATTAAGCTCGTTGAAGGATACCGAATAGAAAATGTGAACGTTTCTAATATTGAAACCGGATCCAATTTCGGTTTATTTTATAAATGTTCTATCCAAAAAACAATGTAATACAGGATATGAAACAAAAACTTGATTATAGAGTCTTGTTTATGCATGTTTTAACGAGACTAATTTTATATAATTTCTTATTTGAATGTTTTTTCGCGTTCAAAACTTGACCTAATTTTATTTTTGATTTCGCAACCCTGAAAATGTACCGCGAACCCTTTTTTCGAAAAAGTAGCACAAATTAACGTGCCGAATAAAGTCACACCTCTTTTACACGGAAACGCGATGACCCAGTATTTTTCACTCAATCGCCAATTGAAAAAGACAGTATTTTAAGAGGTTTCTCACGACATGACCAAAGTATTCGTATTTTCTCGTTATCTTCAGACTCAATATAGGGTTTAGCATCCTTTCCCATAAGTATATATATATATATATATATATATATATATATATATATATATATATATATATATTGAGTTTTAGAAATAGCAATGGTGATGTGTTAGATATAAAATATTCGCAGTATTCTTTACATAAAGCCACAACTCAAATGCATGAGTTATTCTCAATGCACCTTAATTCAAAATCCAATAACATCAAATTTATATAATAATTCTTAAAAAGTAATATAATATATTTTAACCTGATTTAATTAGTAGATATAAATTATTATTTTTAAGAAAAATTTCAATATATCGATAATTGAATTTAACCACATAACTAATTACTAATGGAATGTGTGTGTGTGTGTTGTTTATGAAACGTAGAAAGTATATTTGACAGTTGAACCAATATTGTTAGTTCAAATAACTTTACCAACTACATATATTTTATCGCATTATATATATATATATATATATATATATATATATATATATATATATATATATATATATATATATATATGTTATATATTTTTAGCAATAATAACACAACTGAAATATATATTACATATAATGTTTAATACAATTTTTAAGAATCACATTCACACACACACACACATAAAATTCAATACATAACATGACATTTTCATTTTTAATTTATTTTATCTTAGGATGGTAATTTTATTCGATAGCATCAATTAGTTAATTGACGACAACAAATTAATCTAGAATTTCTTTCTAATTAATTCAAACGTCGTAAAATTTTAAAGATTAAATTATATATATATATATATATATATATATATATATATATATATAAAATTCCTCATAAAAATAAAATCCTTGACCCACCACACGTGAACGAGAAACGTCTCGAACGAGCGGAAAATCCCGCCCGGTTTCAGCGGGCTGAAAATCCACCCCGAAACTCAGGGAAAACTCCGAAGGGCGGAAAATTCCGCCCCATCATATCGACCAGACCGTCGACCCCCTTTTTCCTCTCGATTCTCTTTCCCTGTTTCAGCAAACATATATATATATATATATATATATATATATTACGTTTATATTTTCAGCAATGTCTGTGTGTAGACCGTGAGGTCTGAATCCTGTAAAAGTGTCTGAAAATATCTGTAAAACTCTACACATAGCTTACGACAAAATCACTCTTTTCTGAAACACGTCACTTGAGTATTATTGACTGGCGCAACGTCCGATTAAATTTTACACGAGACGCCCTTTTAGATTTTCCGATTTTCATTCGATGTGAATCGTTACGACAAAAAAAAATTATCAGCAAAGATTACAATTTCTTCGATATTATTAAATAAATATTTAAAATATACTTATTTTCGTATAAATAAAATGTAAACAATTGGTTTTTGTCAGCACATCTGATAAAAGCTTCATTAGTAACGTAACCAAAGTTCAACGCTACAATTAGAGCGTTTGTTTGTAGACACTGCAAAGTTTTTCAATGCTTTTCCCGAAACTAATTTTACAAACCGAATATAAAACTATAAATTGAATATATGAAAGGGATCCAAATGAACAGCACTTAAAACTAATTATCAGATTACATATAATATAATAAAATATTAATAATCTATATGTCGATTTTAGAAAAGTATATTCGCTATTATCCGACATTAATAATTACTAAAAAGGTTCAAACTATCTTAGATTAATATAAATCATAAAATTCTATAATAAAACAGTGTGTAAATCATTTAATTTTCCATATAAAATAATAAATTTCATTACTCTCAAAAAATATCCATATTTCAATTTCTCAAAAAAAAATTTTAAATATTTTATTTTTTAATAGAAAAAAATATAAATATATTTTTATAGATTTTTCTAACAATCCTTTTTTATATAAAAAATAAAATACGACTCAAGACCTTAGGAAGACATTATAGAAACATTTGTCAAGGGCGCAAAAATCTAAATGGCGCACTGAAGTGAAATAAAACATTTTAACAATTAAATATACAATATAAACGAACCGTATATTAAGAATTTCATTTAAAATTATTTTAGTATATATTTTGCCATTTAAATGTTGAAAAAAAATATATATATAAATAATATGACAGAATATTTACCGAAAACATCATAAAAAAAATACAACTGTAATAATTTGCACATAAAAATGCAAAATAAAATAAAGATTAATAAAAAAATAATATTATTTTAGAAAAATATTTCTATTTTTTTTAATTAATTAATAATTAATAGGAAATATGATGTATATACATTTTGAAACCCGGAAAGATATCATTGATCTGTGTAAAAATATTATGTCAATGATTTATTCTATATATACGGGAGAATATTTCAATTGAAAAAGTATACTAATAATTAAAAATATTATATAAAAAGATAAACATTGCAAGAATTTTCAATTTTATATGGATATAATATTTTTTCAATATATAAAACACGAATGCATTATTTCATAAAGCTCTGAAAAAAAGGGGGGCAACTATTCGAAAGTAAAAATAGTCCACTCGTTCTAATTTTTAAAGTACAAATTTTATAGTCAACAACACGATTACGACTCGCACATATAAAAAATAATATAAAACATAAAAAAAACACGAAACATCTAGCATAATACTGAGCTTCATTATCACAATATTCCAACATTTTAAAACTAAAACCAGGTACTTTCGCATAAAACAACCTTCGTAAAAGCGACGCTTACAGTCGACATTGTCGTAATAATTAAAAAGACAAAACGACGCAATACAGAAACAGCGAGTAAAAAATATACATATATTATAGTATATAACACTGTGATCTAAAAGTAAGGTGAATTTGTTTATAAAATATAAATTCTTTATTTATTCTTCCAAATCAATTTCATCCCCTTATAAATAATACCCGTCCGATAAAACGGACTTTTGACAACACTTTTTCCAGTACTAGAAACAATCGGAATAGTGTTTTTCCGGTGTAGCCTTCAAGACCTTCTTCGATTCGGTTTTTATCTCTTCAATCGTGTCAAAACGGCGTCCCCAAATTGACTTTTTGAATTTGCTATATAGCTAGAAATCGCACGGAGACAAATCAGTCAAATACGGCGGTTGCGGAACGATATGAGTCGAGTTTTTGGCAAAAAAAGTCGCAAAGAACATGATGAAGGAAGTGCGAGTTGTAAAAACACGTGTAACTCAAAGATAATTAAACCTTTTGACAAACAGACGCTTGGAAAATGTTATAGACAGGAACAAAAATTACAATTTACCTACTCTTCCTTATGCCCGGGAGTTTTAAATCACAATTTCACTTTACTTTTTAAACACAGTAGTATAAATACTAAAAAAACGATAAAAATAATATAAAAACGGCAAACCATAGCAAAATTTAAATATAAAATACAGGGTCATTTTTAAAATTAGGCTGAGTCACTTTAAAAATTGCATAAATATCCTTAAAGAATCGTTAACCGAAGCGGTTAAAGAAAGCCCTTATTCTGTCGTTAAAGCGAAACGCGACTATTATCCTTTTTTTCGTCCTTTCGTATATAATAATATGTTCGAATAAAGGATACGGAAATACGCGAAATTGTATCGTTTTTTTATTTTTATGGTTAGATGAGAAAAAAAGGGTGAAATTGTCATACGTATAAAAAGACGGTCATTGAATATGCTCGTTCAATGTAAATTATACTTAATGATAACACGGTTAAATTCAAAAAATATATATATTATACATATATATGAGATTTAATTTAAAAATATTTTATATATGATATAAAATTGTTGTACAAAATAATTTAAATTCAAGTAAAATCAGTAAAGAATTTTAACTTGTTTCAGAGATCATATACATATTTTATTAAATAATATTTTTTATATATATAAGGAAATAAATTAAATTAAATAATCTGAAATGCGAAACAGCTATACGAAGTTTGAGAATCGGCGAAATGGTACGAAGACAGTAATTTATCGCAATTTATTTACCAGAAGACGGCAAAAACCGAAATTAAATATTTACATATATACAAGAAAAACTTTACTAATTTCCCGTTTCTGTCAAAAAAAAAGTGGAGCAAAATGATTTAAAGAGAGAAAAACCGAAAATCAAACAACCTATGTTCGATAAATAACGTCATTATGTATTTACAACGATTCAGGCAATATGTGTATACATTATACAAACATGATTCAGATTCACGAAAGATTGATTTATATTTTTCAATTTATCTCTATGTATTTATTTTTTTTATAAATTAGAAAATTTTATACTTAATAAAATATAAAGTTGAAAATTATAAAGTTCATGAGCAGTCACGATTCTATGTTAAACTTTTAAATTAATTACTGTAAATTCGAGATTAGCAATATATATATATATATATATATATATATATATATATATATATATATATATATATTTGAAAATAAAAAAATCTAAAATTTAATATAAAATATATAATTTTTTCTAAATATTTTTAAACTAATATTTTGTTAATATAATATAATATTTTGATAATATAATTAAAATGTTTTGGATATGTAAAGCATAAACACTATGATCAAAAAGTAAGGTGAATTTGTTTATAAAATGTAAATTCTTTATTTATTCTTCCAAATCAATTTCTCATCCTCAAAGTAAACGCACTTTTACCAACGCTTTTTCCAGTTCTTAAAACAATCAGAATAGTCTTTTTCCGGTATAGCTTTCAAGACCTTCTTCGATTCGGATTTTATCTTCTCAATCGTGTTAAAACGACGTCCTCGCATTGGCCTTTTGAGTTTGCCGAATAGCCAGAAGTTGCGCGGAGCCAAATCAGGCGAATACGGTGGTTACGGTAACGATATTAGTCGAATTTCTAGCAAAAAAGTCACCAGAACCAATGCAATATAACATGGTGTATTATCGTGATAAAGGAACCAATAGTTATAAAAACATGAGTAACTCGAAGATAATTACCATAAACCTTTTGACAAATAGACGCTTGACAAATGTTATAGACAGTCCTACCAACTTAGAAAAAAAATACGACTTATCTATCTTCCTAATGCCAGGGAGTTTTAAATGACAATTTTACCTTACTTTTTGATCACAGTAGTATATTTTCTGCTTGACATGTCAATTTAATTCATCAAATAGATATATTAAAAAAAATTAGAACCATCAACAAAGCTTTTAAAAATCGACTGAATATATATATATATATATATATATATATATATATATATATATAATAAATATCATTGAGTGTGAAAGGCAAATATCCGTTTCGTGGGTACAATTAAATTTAATCAAGTGTCCTTATCCAAAACTGAATTTACGCAACTTTGCCGTAAAGCCTCCGGGGAAATTTGGCGATTTTCAAAATGACCCGTCAACCTTTCGTCAAATGCCAACCCGAGTTTATTTTACATACAATTGTGCACTGGAATCTGCGGAAAGTTCTCTGAATAAAACTAATAATTCGTACTCACAAATAGACGACTAATTCGATATAAATATCGTATATTAACAGCTTTAAAACGATAGTATAATAAAATATCAATTAAATTATGACAGTCGATATAGTATTATAAATTAAAATATACATTATTAAAATTTAATATAAAAATATGTGCATATATAACATATATATATTCTGAAAAGATGTACGAATTGTATTGTAAAAAGCTTTATGTATTTTAATGTAAAACGTGTCAAATTTCAACGAATATTTTATCGAATAACGCTTCACAATATGACGTTAGTGAATGTCAAATGAAATTTTTCACATCCTCTACACCAGGCATGTCAAACTCGAGGCCCGCGAGCCGCATTCGACCCGTTTAGATGTGCTGTTTTAAACGACATATATAAAATTAATATTTTTTATTTGTATGTAGTTTCGTTTAATATAGTTGCAGTGTGCAGTTTAAATAAATTAAAAGTGATATTTTTATTATCAAGCTTGTAACGCTTTTAGTTGAAACTTGCGGGCCGCGACTTGAATGTAAACGAAAACTGCGGCCCACGATTCGGTGCACAAAACTCGTATGGCCCGCAATATGTTATAAGTTTGACACGCCTGCTCTAAGCGCATAGCGTTCGATAAAAATTGAGATAAAGCTTTTATCGTGCTTTATATATAGAATTTCCATCAAATATTTACTTATGAGGAATTTTTGCGACTTTGTCGATAACATATTTCTACACTTATTTAATGCCGACATAAAACGGAATCGATCGTTTAAAATACAACTAAATTTAGAGATCATTAATAAAGAAAATATAAAATTATGATTAAATAAACGAAAAATACATAAAAAATGTATTATAATATATTAACAAAAAATATAATAATAAAAATAAATATCTGGCGAAACATAATTAAATATTTACCAAAAAAAAAACTATTATAAAATATAAATTTAAAGTAAACAATATAAAAAAGAAGTTTATAGAGAATTCGAATTCAGACCCTTAATAAATTAGCAAGGGTAAAGTAAAATACAACTGCTTTCACGTAGTGTTTTCATTGTTTGAAATAAATTGGTAATATATATATATATATATATATATATATATATATATATATATATATATATATTAAGAATTCTAGTTAATGCTGTTTTATTTATGAATTTTCGCAATAAATTTATTATATTAGATATTCGATAAAGGATGAAAAAAATAACGTTGGAAAATAATATTATGTGTGTGTGTGTGTGTGTTGCTCGTAAAATATAGTAATAAAACAAAATCGAATTTAGTCACATATTAGAATACATTACAAAAATGAAATACAAATTCAATCATGAAACGAAATTATTATTATATATAATATTATATAATATTATATAATATATAAAAAAGCGACAACAATTTTAAAGAAATAACTATATTTCAAAATACATGTCAATTTATTTATTAAGTAATATTCAGATAATACCATTTATTTAAACCAGCGGTTTCTAACCTGTGGTACGCGTGCACCTTGTGGTACAATTATTATATATATATATATATATATATATATATTTGTGTGTATGTGTTAGGAGTCACACTAAGGAGACATTCAGGTAAAGGGGTACACTAACGAAAAAAATTGGGAACCACTGGTTTAAACAATCGTGATTTGCTCAGCTCAATAATAGTCAATCTAGTCACTATTATTTATTAGCAGACAATTTAATCTTTTTATTCAACATTAAAGTTATTTATCGCTTAAAATTATCGCCAATCACGGTCGAATATTGGATGATATGTTATTTACACTAAAATCACTTAAAATAGTCTATAATTATTCATCTTTAAAAAAGATTATTAGAAAAAAACTCGGACTACCCTTGGATTAAACCACATTAAAACGTTTAATAAACTCGTTAAAACACTTTCATCGTGCTTTTACATGATGAATTAGCTATTATTCTAATGAGAATTACGCCATTTAAAAAAATATTTAACAATATAAAATAAATAATTTCATCACAAACACGGTATTATAATGTAGAGAAAATTTAACGACGTCATAAATCATAATATTTGTTAGAATTTTCAAAGTTTAATGTTCGTTTTGGAAACGTAGAAAACTTTACAAGAGGTGTAAATTGTCTTGATAGCGAGTTGCCACTGCAAAGCCGCTCCTTATTAAAATTCCTATTATTTATTCATTAAAATGTTCAAAATCTCAAAGTGTGCGACCGAGACGGAAAAATGACGACAGAGAAAGCAGCATCCGGTATGAAAAGTGAAAAAAAATTGATGGAAACGAGAAGATTCTTGCCGAAAAGCGACATTGCCGCAAATAAAGTTTTCCTTTTATTTTTATTTTTTTTACCAGAAATAAGTTGAAATTTTTAACATCGAAAAACACGAAGCATTTTAGTCGGCACTTTTATTATTACGACGTAGGAAAAATTTCATTCATAGTTTACGCTTACAATGTTTAAGCATCATCCACATAATTTTGTACTTCAATTTTATGTCGAATTATTGACGATTTTGGCTGTCAAAAAATATTCAACTAATATTTAAAAAAAATATATATATAAATAAAAAGTTTATTACCCCTGCTTTACAGTGTTAATTTTGATGCTAAAAATTAATATCTTATTAATTTGAAATATATCGATTGGCGCGTAATTCTAAATATAATACGAATCAATTAAATTGAAATGTTCAGAACAATAAACTATAATAAGAAATCTATTAACCTTGAATAGATCGAATAGTTCAGTAATTGATAAGACAGAAAATCTATAAAAATAGCCACGACAAGGAAAACGAAATAAATGAACTCATAATTATTACATTATGAAAAAAATACACTTAAAAGGTTTCGGACGAAGAAAATATATTGAAAAAAGAAACCGTATAATAAAAATGTTGAGAAACGCAGATCTAATAGATTCGCAAACTAATACTAATCAATTATATTCTAAGTTCAATTCATCATAAATTCATAGTTGTCTTTTCATTGCACGAAATGGAATATAATTTTTTAATTTTATATACAAAATATATATATATATATATATATATATATATATATATATATATATATATATATATATATTATTAATACTGAAATATAATATTATTGCTGATAAAATAAAATATAATAAAATCGGTCAGGGGTAACAAATTGAATCGTACAGATGTGAAAAAGCTGTTTATATATTAATAACATAATAAGACATAAGAGAACGAACATGATAAGAAAAAATAAAAATTGGATAAATAAATAACATATATAATGTCTAATTCACAGTTATATATATTATTGACATGTGTCAAAAAAATATTTATCTAAAATGCATAAAATACAATACAATAAGCAATACAAACTAAATGACGAAATTTATATTATAGATTATATAGTTAAATTTTCATACGATAAAAATATTATATTTTATGAAATATAATAAAATATAATATAATTTAATATTCTCAACTGTTTGTTTTATAGATTATTATATAACTTCATCAACAGATTGCATAAAGCGAAATATTAAACTGTAAATAAACTCAATAAACGATATACGGCTTAAATATGATAATTTTCTCTTCAATTTTCCAAAGTTTTCTAAAGAAAACAATTATATAAATTTATATGAAAACATACAAAATAAAAAAAAACTATAATTAAATTTAATTAAAACGAAAACAATCACATAACATTACATTCGCAATACAAAATAAAATGGAGTACGCATACCACAGGTTGGGAACCGCCGTTTTAAAAAAAATTGAGTCATCAGCTCTATGCACAACCTTCACATATATTATTCTTCCCTAAATGAGTATAACAATTGTCGATTTTTTTATACACATTTGAAATTAAACGACAACAATACGGATTTCAACTCGCATTTTCTAAACAACTCGATGAAAGTGAAAGTCGATCATTCATATATCGATATCGATTTATGAGAGCATTGATTCAGAACCTTTTTTTTCAGTTTTCAGAGGAATAAAATTTGTTGATTTTTTTTCAAAAATGATTTATCTTATATAATTACGCACACATACACATCATCGATCGCCGTATATACGATTGATATAAAAACGTATATATATATATATATATATATATATATATATACCTTTATTTATTCCGATGTAATTTATCATTTTCATATGAAAGAGCGCGATAATGTCTAATTTATCGCGGCGTTCGAGTGCTCTAAGTGCAAATTGATGAATTGAATCCGTTATTTACTACAAACGAGCGTCGGAAAATCCCGAGATTTTATTTCAATTTTTTTTCTTTTTTGAGTGGAAATGTCAGAGGATGAGGATTATGATGTACACAGTCGGTCACATAAATCAGGATGTTTCGCATTGTGTGTCGACATTTTCCGTTTTCCGAAAGGTTTTGTACCGCATTCGAATATACGAACAAAAGACGCGAAATGCAAAATGGAACAAAGGACATATTTGCATGCAAATATACTTTGTAAATTTGATATATTTTATAAATTCGTATAATGTGCTATATTATTGCAAATTATACATCGTGATTTATGGTATTAACTCGCAACTAACGACGCCATATTGAAACTAGTTAAATTTTAAACGATTGTTTTGTATAACGAATGTCAAATTAAATTTTCAAAATATTTATTTATTAATATTAATTATAATATAGATACAAAAAAAATTGTAAAAAAGATCTTAGTCTCATACAAAAAAAAATATATTAACCATTTGACACGAAAAGATGCTTGATAAAATTCTTCATAGAAAGCAAAATTCTGAGTAGAACTTCTATAGGCAGACGCCAGAATTCAAGGATAAAGAACATTGAAAGCTTTAGTTACGTCTCAAAGGACATATTTTGTGCGGCAATATCCTGAACCACATTGGCTATATGAATCGTCAACCATCTTAAGAAGAATCTAATAAAACGTAACGATAACGCTGACTAAAATTGTTCGCATTGCAAAAATGGATTATCAAAAGAAACCATTCAAGTATTATAAGATATTAAATTTAAATAATATTAATCCATTTGAAGTATAGTTGATTCTGAATGATTTTTCACACTCAAAATTATAAAACGAAAATTTGACAATTTAAGTGATTTTGCATTGAATCGACATGAAATACGTCAATTAGATCGTAAATTTTAACGTTTGATATAATTCGATATTTTCATAAATATATATAGGAATAAAAATGTAAATAAAATATTAATTATAAATAATTGGGTGAACATGTACATTCCCACACTACAATATAACACTGTGATCAAAAAGTAAGATGAATTTGTTTATAAAATGTAAATTCTTTAATTATTCTTCCAAATCCCCTTCAAAATAATCTCCGTCCGATAAAACGCACTTTTGCCAACGCTTTTTCTAGTCCTCGAAACAGTCAGAAGTCTTTTACCAATATAGCCTTCGAGACCTTCTTCGATTCGGTTTTTATCTCCTCAATCGTGTTAAAACGGCGTCCGCGCATTGGCCTATTGAGTTTACCGAATAGCCAGAAGTCGCACGGAGCGAAATCAGGCGAATACGGTGCTTACGGGAACGATATGAGTCGAATTTTTGGCAAAAAATCGCAAAGAACCAATGTAATATGACTTGGTGCATTATCGTGATGAAAGAACCAAGAGTTGTGAAAATATGTGTAACTCGGAGATAATTAAACCTTTTGACAAACAGACGCTTGGAAAATATTATAGACGGTCCTACCAACTTAAGAAAAAAAATAAAATTTACCTGCCTAATGCCTGGGAGTTTTAAATGACAATTTTATCTTACTTTTTAATCACAGTAATAGATATATAAAAAATCCGTTACATACATTCATTCAACATTAAACATGTAGTATATATGTATATATATATATATATATATATATATATATATATATATATATATATATATCATCTTTATCAAACGCCAAACTTCGAATAAAATCGCCTTATTTTCACACCGAAACCACTGACATGAAAATATTCATCGCCTTAGATAATCACCAACGCCTTGTAACACAAATCACTATAATAAACACGCGTCAGTATACTTTGCAAAAAAAAAAAAAAAAGAACAATCGTGTAAGGAGCTTTTCGCGGAAAACGGGCACCGTTTTGCATTTTGTAAAGTTAAATCTTAAGCGCGTGTTCGATGTGTTTCGCGATGTAAATCTCGCTTAACAATTCGACCTTTTGCTCGCTCCGTTTTGCAAATTTAAGCGATTCGGAAACCCGGGGAAAACTAAGATTTTCCCTTCGGTTCCATTCTAGACCTCGACCTTATTCTACACGCTTGCCCTCCTTCTCTTTCGAACGTTCTCGTTCTTTCTAGTCGCCGTTTAACCCCTCCCCCCCCCGTCGAGTTTTTTCGATTTATTTTATTTTACGCTCGTCGATTGCCTTTTTCGTAAATTGACGAACCGATATATAAACAAGATTCGAATTCGTTTCAATTTCGCAGCCGTCCAAGGAAAAAATAACTATATTTAATCCGAAATACGGTTTCGTGTTGAATATCATCGATTTGTGTACTAAAATATAACAAAAATATTTATTGAATAAATAAATATTTTTTACTATGAAACTTTAAATCTTTGACAGACCATAAATGGTCATCTCTAATGTGTGCGATTGGCTCGTTTAAATGAAAACATTAAAATAAAACGACCAAAACTGGCAAATAGAGATTGAATTATCCTTACTATACGACAATGCTAGACCTCACGCGGCAAAAAAATTTGGAACTTTTACCACACCCACCATATTCGCCGAATATAGCACCATCAGACTATCAATTTTTTTTCGATTGATAGAACATTATTTTAGAAAATAAGTCGAGTTAAAATAATATTAAATGCATAAAAAATGTAACTATGTAATTTATAACTAAGATTCATATTTTATAAAATAATGTCTGAAAATTTTCCTTTTTGATTACATAATATAATGATTACACTCGACTATTAACAATATTTAGATATAAAACTACGCTTTTTGAGCTGTAATACAATGTCGTTGCGGCTCATAAATAATCCTTGTTTGCTCTTTCAAGTTCCTAGACGCTGGTTCTATTCATTTACGATAATGAATTGCCGGCTTTGCGCACAAATTCAGTCGAATATCTTATCGTGCAATTTCATAATTAAAATATATACATATATAACTTGATTAAAATACTTATAATAGCCGAATTGGAACTCGAAATATATAATCAATTTAAAAAAACTATCAAAAATTTTGATGTAATTAAAACGGTCAAAGATCAATTGAAACAATTACTAGGGTTATCTGTTTATTTTTTTTAATTGTGATAATCTTGAAATAAAATACTATTTTTTCTATATACTATGCTTTCATATTAACAATCAATAATAATGAAAATGTTCTGTATTAAATTAGTTCTTGTAAAAATTTAAAATTATTACAAAATTTTCCTAGGAAACTAGCTTGAATTTTCCATATAGGAAAATTTATTTTTAATAAACATGCACATTGTATGCGGATCCAACTCGTTTTATATTGGGTAAGGTAAGGTTCGCATTCATATTTGAGAACCTCTGTAACGTTTAGCGCAAACATTTATTATCTAAAATATTAAAGAGATTACGATGAAAGAAGGGGGGGGGGAGCAGAAATGGAGAAGAAGCACGTTTAAATACCTCTATGAGAAAATTAATTTTAATTAATTCATTTCCTTCAACGTATTATTATAATTTAGTAAATTATTAACACTGCTAATAGCTTGACGTTGCTCTTAATATAATTTTAACGAAATATAATAGAAAACGGTTCGAATAATACGAAATGCGATAATGAAAAATATACGAATTATATACGACTAATTGAAAATTTAAATTTTTATTTAATTTGTACGTATCGAAAAGAAAGATTTTTTATCAAAAAAAATATATATTTATTTGATATTATAGTTTTTTTTAACGATTTTCTATTAAAGATAAAGATTATTACTAAAGTTTATATAAGAAATTTATGATGTTTTAAATCGTGTAAAATTGATGCGACATTCAACGTGTTAAACTAGAAAAAAAAATTAAAGTCGATATAATTTTTTAATAGCAACCCTAATTAAAATTCAATTTGCGTATACAAATTGGTCAATTTTACAACAAATATATATAATATAATTTTTTTTAATAAAAATTTGACAAAATGCGTCCGCTTTTCGTCCGCAAAAAAAAAAGAGGTCAAACATCACTGAAAATTATTCGACGTGTGTTTTATTTTAAATATTATATTTTATTTTAACGTTGAGAAAAAAAAACATTATATAGGAATTAAATTTGTAAAATACGGAGGCAATGTGCTGAAACGGACAATTTTAAGAGCCGGACCTCAAATGTCAAAGGTCGACCCATTGCTAAATATATATACAATATAATTCCAGTTCAACATTCGAGTACGGCTGGCACGTCTATTATGAGAAATAAACTCATTACTAACCGTTCTAATGTATTGTATATAAAGCACTAGACGTATTCATATTATATTTTTTTCATATATGAAAAAAAAACAAATATTTGTAATATATTTATTTTGATAATTGAAATCAATTAATATACATTAAAATTATCGATTCTCAATCTTTATAAATTGATGTAAATTTCAAACGAAATATCAAAATATAATAACGATCTTATTATTGAAAATTAAAAAAAAAGATTCTTATATCAAAAAACGTGCTTCTCAATTTTTAATAAATAAAAAAATGTTAAATTTCCTTGAAACGTTTCAATCAGTTAAATCGCCGATTTAACTGATCTAATGCCGTAAATGGATTTCAATTCACACAGTTTTACATGATTTGCATTTTATTTTTTCATCGTAAAATTTTCTCAATAAAAAAACATATAAATAGACAAAAAAAAGCTATTTATGATAATATATAATAAAAATTGTAAAAATTCAATTTATAAAATATAAATTTACTTTCATTATCATTTAATAATATAAATAGAATTCTCAAAATATCTTAAAATGAACCGTAATATTTTAGATAATATTATTAAATTTGTAATAAAATATATATTACAGACTTTTGTTGAAATAACGAAATTACACACGACACAATAGAGAGCGAATATAAAGGCTCATCCAGACGGAACGCTTGATCGTCGACTAAAAAAAATGACAATAGACTGACGGTTCGTAAAAAGTCTGTCATTTTATGATTCACTTGCTTTACCGAAATACCATTTTTATAATCGTAAAACATCGACATGACGCAATTTTAAAGCAATAAATAAAAAATAAATATATTGTAAAAAATTATAAAATTATCCATATAATATGTATATTAATAATATGAAAATATTTTATATATCATACGTATGATGGGTGGTATAAAAGTTGATCACCTCTGATAAAATAATATATTATAGAATGGTCGATATGTCCAAAACAGTGACAGCCGATTTGAGAAGGTTGAAATATTTCAACGCTGCGATAATAAGAGGTCAGATTACGTTTGCGAATAGGCGATTTGAATGCATAATCCGATTCGCGTTTGTAATGAGGTCGAAAATCTTAACCCTCTGCGTGCGGCGGACCTGTTTTCGTAACGCGAATCACGCCACCTTAAATACCAAAGCGCGTACGTGTTTTCTACAACTGGCACGTATACTGGCGCGTGATTTCGAACAAACCGTACGAATATACAATCGAAACGCAATCGCAAAAGGGTACAAATGCGAATTGTAAACACAATAATACTAAGAAAAAATAATAAATATTTATATATATATATATATATATATATATATATATATATATATATATATATATATATATCATTTTAACCCCATAAATTCTAGCGAGGAATTAATATTTACGACTTTATTCCGATGAAGTTTTAATGCTAATATTAACCGCGAAACATAACTTGAATAATTTGAATTGCATCTAGCACAACTATTGCAATATGTAACATAAATATTTCGTTTCGATAAACATTTTCATTATATTGGACGTTTAAAATACGATAGATCAGTTCATTCTATATATTATAAAATTTTATGAACTCTAATTAAGGTTCTTATTTTAAAAAGTAACTGAATAATTGATGATATATAGTTTTGTTCATTTTTTTTAACTATATGAGAGTTAAATAATATTTACTAAAATTATATAAATAAATCTAAAATAGATAATCTTAATCGGAAACTGTGCAAAGATCATTGCATTAATAAATAATAAATATTTTATTTAATATAATCATAAAATAAAAATTATATTAATATAATAAAAAAAATATGACAATTACTTTGAATTTTTTTTACAAACATTACCATACAACTTTTAAGTTAGATTACCTAGTTGACTCACAAATTAATAGTTTCAACATATTGTTGAATATTAATGAATATCAAAAATATTAATTATCAAAGTTTTTTTTTATTAATAAATATTTTAAAAACTCTACATATGAAAAAAAATAATAAAAAGACACTCTATTACTTAATATACACAACTCTTTGACTCCGCAACGCGTACACAGACCTCAAAATATGTCGTGCGTAAATTGAACCGAATTTTTGCGGTCCAAACACACGGTATATTACAACGGCGCAAAAGATAAAAAGTAAAAATATTGGCGACAGAACGAGAGAGCGACCGTCGGAAAAGTCGGAAAAATCTTCGAAAAAGGGGGGAAAAATAAAAGAAAATATGAGACCGCCGGAAAAGGCGAAACGATTTATTCGTTCGCACACATGTGTAACATTCCACTTCGAACGAAAAAAAAAAGAAAATAAAAAAACATATATATATATATATATATTTATATATATATGAGTGTACACGTGTGGTTTATGTTTGTGTAACGCCTATAAATTTGCTCGTGAAAAATTGATGCAACTTAGTGAAGTTTTTCCCGCAGATTTTTCCAACTTATAAATTATTTGATAGTATACATACGACATGTATAATAATTCTTATATATATATATATATATATATATATATATATATATATATATATATATATATATATAATTTTTAATTTGTTTTATATCGAATATCTGTATAGTCTAGACGCGGCCTAATGGATGCCACGCGGTAAACGTTTTGTTTGTATAAGGAATGCTAATCGTTTACGTTTTCAAGTTATAAACAAAGATACACACGAAGTTTACGTATGCTTTTAATGTGTAAAAGATACAAATCGTTCTATTCGCTTATTATATAATGTGTTAATTTTATATGTGAAAGTTTAAATGTCAAAAGTCAAAGGATCCAAATCAACCCTTAAATTAACAGAACAGACATAACAACGTACAAAACGGTTAACAATTTAATATGTTACATAATTAATGAATATATTATAAAAAAAAATGTTTACTCGGTTTTCTTTCATGAAGGGTATATAAGAGTTATTTCTGTTTAAGTCAATATTCTACAGTTCTCAGGATATGAGAATTTTTTTCACTACAAATTACATTAATAAAAATAAATATTAAAAAAAAACGATATTCTATATTATTTTTAATAAAAAAAAATTATACAACAAATGTAACTAACACTGTGATCAAAATTAAGGGGAATTTGTTTATAAAATATGAATTCTTTATTTATTCTTTCAAATTAATTTCATCTCCTTCAAAGTAACCCCGTCCGATAAAACGCACTTTTGCCAAAGCTTTTTCCAGTCCTCGAAAGAGTTGGAATAGTTTTTTTTCCGGTATAGCCTTAAAGACCTTCTTCGTTTCGGTTTTTATCTCTTCAATCGTGTCAAAACGAAATCCCCACATTGGCCTTTTGAGTTTGTCGAATAGCCAGAAGTTGCACGGAGCCAAATCAGGCGAATACGGTGGTTGCGAAACGATATAAGTTGAGTTTTTGGCAAAAGAAGTTGCGAAGAACTAATGCAATACGACATGGTGCATTATCGTGATGAAGGAACCGAGAGTTGTAAAAACATGTGTAACATGAGATAATTAAACTTTTTGACAAACAGACGCTTGGAAAATATTATAAACAGTTAAATGAATTATTCATTTAGTTAATATATTTTTCTCTAAAATAAATACAATTTACGATATGATTTTAAAAAGATTTTCATATTTAATTTTACTACGAATATTTACTATTCAAATTAGATACGTAAAATACACTATTTTAAATATTCAACTTATACACAAAGATTTCTCGATATTGATTAAATATATACATTGAATATGCAGGCACCCACATTTCAAATACACCCACATTGAATGCATTATTATTCCATTGAACTATTGAATTGATATGTATCAATGAATAATTGATAAATATTAAACGTCAATAAACGGCACTAAAACCGACAAAATTGTACCAAAATTAAAAATCGATATTTGAAAAAAAAACGCACCATCCTAATTATCAAATAAAACCGGAAACAAAAAATGTACAACCTTGAATCTCTAAATTTAAATATTAAAATCTGATATATTAAACTCTCATTCTAGTATACAAAAAAAAAAAATCTGATCTTAAATCGCGTTTAATTAGCGATTATATCGCCGAACAGATGTTATTGCTTTATGAATTCCGCCTACCCTCGAGCATTTAGACTATATATTTATATTTATTTTTTTTACTCTTTACAATGGCCGTTTTCTTAATATTTTTCAGACCAAAAAAAAAAAAGAAAAATCTCGTCGAAAAATGCGAATAAAAGAATTATTCTGGCGAGAAACGTTATTACGGCACAATTTCGCTTAAATTATGCAGAAGGTTATTGTCGAGCCGCAGAAACGTAAACAATTTTTAAACAAATGTACACGAAAAACATGTATAATTTTTACATTGTCGTTTATATTTATATATATATATATATATATATATTGTATAATATTATATATTCATGCGAACGTGTTTTGCATGCTTTTTTTATATATCCAAAAATAAAAACATTATCTCGCACGAAGACGCGAACGTTTTCTATCTTTACATTCAACTTTTATATAAATAAAGTCTGGTTAAAATTGAAAAATACTATAGTTTCGCGTACTGTTTTATTCGCTTTTTGCTTTTATTTATATTAAAAATAATAATAATTCAAAAACGCAAAAGCCTATTTAAAGTTAAAAAAAATAACCTCTTTTATTTTATTTATATATAAATTTCAAAGCACTGCTTTCTATTTTTTTTATATACTTTATTTCTTATTTATTATAAATTATGTATGTTACTATTGAAATTCAAAAGTCTATTTAATTTTAGCATTTTAAAAATAAAATTACGCATTATATAAGTGAATTAATTAAATTACTAAAAATGTATATTCGATATTCTTAATATTTATGTATTAAATCGTACTAGTTAATGTCTAATTAATACATATTATTTTAATTTCAAAAATTCCTTTGCAATAAAACTCTTCGAATAATGGAAATATAATAATTTCGTAGGCAAATCGAAAATTAAATTTTAAATAAATCTAACTGAAAATCGTTGTTATCCATTTATATAAAGTTATTCAAGAATTCAAAAAAAAAACGTTTCAAATTTAATTTGTATAAATTTCTCAAAACAGAATTCAAAAAATAATATAATTTTTCAACACTCAAACGCATATCGTACAAGAGAAAAAAGTATCAGTTCGAGTTTCGTCTTGAAAAAAGAAAACTTTTAATTTTTTGCAAAAACAATAAAAGTTAATAACGAGTTTTAGAAATTTTTAATGAAAAAAAATACGCGTACTATAAACGTAATACAACCGGTTAAGCCTGATCTGCATCAAATTAGACAATTTTCACCATTTTGTGTGAGAAGAGTTTCATTAGAACTTCACAGAAAACGTGATAAGAAATAATAAAATTTCTTAATTAATATTATGAAAACATATTTTTTTTTATTTTGAAGAAATATAAACTCGAAATATTTTTTTTAAATGTCTTTATATGACATAAAAATTTATTCAGAGCGAGAAAACGTTGTGTTTTTCGCGAAAAATTACATTTTCACAATTAGAAACGGTTCAATGTCTGGAAAAGCATCTTGAATTATGAAACTGTTTCAAATTTTAAATGAGCGCTCGTTAGTGTTTCTACGTATTAAACTTTTCACAGTTATTCGGGCGCATGAAAATTAATGAAATTATTAATGAAATATGCGGGAATATTTCGTACTGCATTATTCAATATTTTAAATTAATATTTACGACAGCAGGAAAAAATGTTAATGGATACAAACGATAAAAATTCAATTATTTAATTATTATCGAAACATTAAAAATTGTATTTTAAAAAAACGAAATACCATATCAAGTAATATTATGGAGAAAAGTCAAGAATTAAATTAAGAGAATATAACTCATTCGCATCCGTTTCCGCGTGATTTAACCATCCGAGGGAGAGAAAAAAAAATAGACGAGTTTTCCGCTCGCGAATAATGAGCAATAATAAAGTTTCGCCAGAAGGAGGAGGAGGGGGGCGAAAGGAAAGTCGGTGGTGTAAAAAGAACGAAGAAAAACCGTCGCTTTTCCGGAAAATATTCATGAGTGCGCGGCCGCGAAAATGGGATAGGGAAAAACGCGCCGACATTCGAACATTTTCATGATTGATATCGCTGACCGAATATTATTGTAGACCGGGAAAAAAAAGGGAAGAAAATTCCGATACGAAAAGAAAAACCATTTTCAGGAATATTTTTTTTTTGTCGTCGAACGGATTTTTTTGTTTTGGCTTTAAATAATATAATAGTCACGACGAGAAGGTCAAGATGGCAATTGATGTAACGCGGCGTCACGTGAAACGAGCGCATTTCACGTGACGTTACGTGATACGACGATACGTCCTCGTGGAACGCGTTTATGTTTCAGTTTATGGATTGTGCGGTTTATACGAATGACAGTAACACGTTCTAAACCAGAGATACTCAAGCCGAGTTTCGCAAATTCTATTGAAAAACTCCGAAACGAATGTTGCGTTACAAAAAAAAAAACGTTGAATACTCCTGTCATACATTATAATATTTATAAAGAAAATAATAACATTATTTATTTTATGTTGTGTGTTATAAAAATTTTCATTATTCGTTAAAAAAAAACGATTTCGTAAAATGAAACAAATATTATAAATTATATTTTTAACGGAATAATAATCTTATCGTGACAGTTTCACGTGTATGGTAAACATAAGGTTTTTTTTGGACAAACGTTTCATAATCTCGTGAAATATTTCCATAAAAAGACAAATAAACGATATGCGGAAGATTAATGGAATACGATTTTATTCGCGCTCGTGATAAATGATAGACCCTCAAAAAGTATCATAGAAATTAAAAAAGTTATATTATTCGCTCATCAATTTCTACTCAATATTCAATAATCGTTGCAAAAAAAGATATTTAATTAATATATATGTGTGTGTGTGTGTGTGTGTATAGTCATAAAAATAAAATATTAAGATAAAATATTTTTAGATGTTTTATAATATTACTATAATACTTATTGAGTAGATTAAAATAGATTTTTTTTTTCAAAAAAAAAATATAATAATCCTAAATTGGTTTCAGAAGATAAGCGAAAAATCGGTATTCGTCTGCGACGTCCGAATAATAAAGAAAAATTCGATAATAGAAGCTGAGGGGGGGGATGAAAAAAAACCTCAAAAGAAGTGAAAAGAAAAAAATATATTAAATACGTTTCGATTTCCGATTTATACACAAATAATAATAATAATAATCTATCGAATTTTCAACATTCGATTCGTGTGAAACAAAAACAAAAATATATTGTTTTTCCTCGTACATTTTCCGCTTTTCCTGCGTCCACTCGAAAAGTGTAGGCCGGTTTTTCGCGGTGACGATTTATGACCTCATAGTATGGAGACTTTTACATAATAAAACATAAAATTCGATATAAAACCTTATGGAGCGTACTATTTCACTTTTATCTTCGCATTTTTACGACTGTCATTATTGTTAATGGTGGTTTATTTTATTTATTTTATTTTATTTTATTTTTTTGAGAAGAAAAATGACAGCCGCAATTTCAATTAAAACAAAACAGTCAATAAGTTCGTTAAAATGCTATCTATCGGTTCTATGCGGTGAAAATTAATTATATGATATCGATTAATTTTGTTGACAATTAAATTCGCTGTCGTTAGTTAATTGTGCTAGATATAATTTTAAATTAATAAATTTACTATGAAAAAAACTCACCGGAAGTACTAAGGCCAGGACTGGCAGTAAATTTGGCAACGTCTACTATTTTTACAGCAAACTGTTGCTGTGTCTGACGATGAATACATCTTCTCACCAAACTGAAAGGACCCCTGAAAAAGAAAATATTTAATAATGAATTTTTATATACATATACATATATATATATATAACACTGTGATCAAAAAGTAAAGTGAATTTGTTTATAAAAAGTAAATTCTTTATTTATTCTTCCAAATCAATTTCGTCCTCTTCAAAGTAATCGCCTTCCGATAAAACGCATTTTTTCCAGTCCTCGAAACAGTCAGAATAGTCTTTTTCCGGTATAGCCTTCAAGACCTTCTTCGATTCGTTTTTATCTCCTCAATCGTGTCAAAACAGCGTCCCCGCATTAGTTTTTTGAGTTCGCTGAATAACCAAAAGTTATACGGAGCCAAATCAGGCAAATATGGTGGTTGCGGAACGATATGAGTCGAGTTTTTGGCAAAAAAGTCGCGAAGAACCATTGCTAGACATGGTGTATTATCATGATAAAGGAACCGAGTATTGTAAAAACATGTGTAATTCAGAAATAATTAAACCTTTTGACAAACAGACGCTTAGCATATGTTATAGACTTAGGAAAAAATTACAATTTACCTACTCTTCCTAATGCCCGGGAGTTTTAAATCACAATTTCACCTTACTTTGTGATCACAGTTGTATATAAAAAATGTGTTAAATTTTCTTCATAAAATCCTTAGTCATTTCAGTCCTTAAATAAATTATGAAATTCCAAAAAAAACCATACTTCAATGTATATTATAAATACTGATAAAATTTATAGTGAAAATGTGACACATATATATCTAAACATATATGTAAATTCAGAGTCATATAATTGTTTATTTTTCCCTCATTTCCGATCAATCGATTATATTTCGAATTAAAACGTCGCACTTTATATAATGACAATATTATATAAATGCGTTTATAATATAAATTCGCATCCGTATATCCTGAAAAAAATATATTTATGTAAGTGAATATACCTATTCTATAAAGTATCTAAAAATATTATATATTCATATCTCAATAACGAATGGCCTATTAATCTATATAAAGTGTTACTTCGTTTTACGACGGCTTTGCATTTTGACCTCTAGATAATAAATGTGATCTATTTATTCGTCTACTATATAAAATATATTTGTAATTTAATAAAATACATTTTCTATTTCCGACATTATAAAGCATAAAAATATAGAATAAACACAAATCCAATCATTTTTCCAGTGCTGTTCAATATTTTTATTCAAAATCTGAAACATTATCGTGAATACGAATATTGAATAATTTAAATAAAAATGTTACGAAAGAAAATCTAAATTATTCGTCTATAAAAGCGAAATGTAAAAATATATTTAAAAAAAAAACAAAAATTCATCGGAAATATGTATTGAGAAAAAAAAATTCGTTTCGTGTTCGTTTCAATTCGAATACATTCGACCGACAGAAATAAACCGAAAATAGAAAAGAAGAAAAACACTTGAAGTAGAAAAAATATCGTTTTCCTACGATACACGCCAGAAAATTGAAAAAAGATCATAAATATGTCAAATGCTAACAAAATATATATATATATATATATATATATATATATATATATATATATATATATATATATATATATATATATATATATATATATATATATTGATATTTTTCATTAAATAGATTAAAACCGGTAAAAGTTGCGACCTTTATGAGCCTGAACCTCTTTTTTTTCAAGCGTCATTAAGTTGATCTATTTATTTATGAGGTCAAATCAATATTATAATGAAATAGACAAAATACTAACTAAAATTTCACACACAAAAACAAAAAAAAAACCATCATATAATAGAATCGGTCAACCTAATCCTCATAGTTCATTATGAGTACAACAAGGATTAAATATAACATAGAGCAATGCTGGAGCTTTTAAGATACTCTATGCGATCACAAATACCTTACATGATAGATTATTTACAATCACTGTAGATTGTAATCAAATACATGAGAATAGTATCGCTTGTCTATCATGGTCTATTATACAATAATACTATACAGTGTAATCATCAATCATTGACAATCGTATACAATAATATTAAATATGATACAAAAGTTTATAATATAATATATACAAAGTTTAATAAGTGTAAACTAAATTATAATTAATAGAATGTCAACTCTAGAGAATATTAGTTTATAATTATAGATAACACTGTGATCAAAAAGTAATGTGAATTTGTTTATAAAATGTAAATTATTTGTTTATTCTTCCAAATCAATTTCATTCCCTTCCTTAAATCAAGTTCTCGAAACAGTAGGAATAGTCTTTTTCCGGTATAGCCTTCAAGATCTTCTTCGATTCGATTTTGATCTCCTCAATCGTATCAAAACGGCATCCCCGCATTGGCCTTTTGTGTTTGCCGAATAGCCAGAAGTCGCACGGAGCCAAATCAGGCGAATACGGTGGTTTCGAAACGATATGAGTCAAGTTTTTGGCAAAAAATTCGCGAAGTACCAATGCAGTATGACATGGTGCATTATCATGATGAAGGAACCAAGAATTGTAATATGTGTAACTCAGAGATAATTAAACCTTTTGATATATCAGAGATAATTATAGATAGTCGTACCAACTTAGAAAATTTCACCTTAATTTTTGATCACCATAGTATATGAAAAATAAAGTGATAAATTTCCTCTATATCAAAACTAGACGAATTGCGTAAAAATAGCAGAAATAAAAGACCACAATCATCAATCAGGAAGACAACGACGGGGAATTTAATAACAATTCATCGGATAAAATTCATTTATACGATGACGCTACAACACTTTGCCGACCTAAGCCCAGCTTAAGCCCGTACGAATGTCACAACGAATTACCGGATTCGCTATCAACTTTTAAACTATATTTTTCCCTTTGAAAAGGTGTATGTCGTAAATGAAAATCGACATACGGTTGACATTCAGGGTTTCGAACCCGTACCTTCTATATACTGAATAAATATACTATGTAAGCATCTAAAGTATGAAAAGGACTGAATATATGTAATATATATGTATATAAAATATTCATTTTCAATATGAAAACTATTCGTTTAGTGTAACTTAAATATTAGTTTTTTTTTATATTAATCCTAATCCTAAAAAAAATGTTATTTTGAAATGAAAACAGATTTCATTTTTGAATCTATATGCCAAAAGTTAATCAAATTATCAGACGTAAAATAACTTAAATCTGATTTTTCTATATAAATATTAAATATTTCTATATGAAAATATTAATATTAACATACAAAACGAGTTCAATGATAATATTTCATTTAGTACAAGAATTTATTAGAAGAATCTTCAGTCGACTACGGAGCTTAATTGCTATGATTAAACGGTTAAATTGCGCAATTGCACCGATGAATTGCGCAAATCGACAGCGCTTGCGAAAAAAAATAAATAAATATTTTATTTATTAAAATAATATAAACGTAATGTATCGTATTTTATAAAAGAAAAATATAATAAAACGTCTGCGAGGTAGACAAAAAAAATTACGTAATATAATAGCGAAAACGGCGGGCAAAAAAAAAACAATAAACATACTCAAATCTAGTTACGAAAATATCCCAAAAATCCCGCTCGTATATAAAAAAGGAATCCGCCGGATTTTACGGAAAAGAATTCTAAATAAAAAAAATAAAATAAAAAAATGCACGACGAAGGATTATTCGTTAACCTTTTGCGAGAAGAAAATTTCAACGGTGAATAAATTATTTCGTTCTTTTTTATATATTTTATAAATATATATATATATATATATATATATATATATATATATATATATATATATATATTTCAGTTCGCTAGCAACAGGTTGTCAAAGTTTAATTTAAAATTTATTATTAATTTACGCGTTAATTCTTAATTTATTGATGAAGTCGAAGCTTCAAGTCTTCTTACATTATTTTTTTTCGGGAAAATTTCTATATAAAAAATATGTACATAAATAAAGCGCGAAAAACTTTTGTATAATAAAAAAGTCAAGATTGAAATTTTCAAAGTACTTAGTTCACAAAAAAAATATGTATATATATATATATATATATATATATATGTATGTATGTATGTATATATAAATTTTATTAATATAATTTTATTTATATATAAATAATTAAAATTATTGATAGATAATAATATTAGGTATCTTTTCTCAAATTGTTAAAAAAAGACATAAAAATTTATAAGAAAATAAATAATTTCTTAACATAATTATATAGTAAGAAAAACTAAATATAAATTATACATATATTATAAAATATATTCTAATAAAAACAATTAAATTACACGAATAATACGCATAACTATACGTTTATTATTATCTCAATGATTATTATTTAACCCAAATTTATCGCTTTAACAGAATATATATAAATTATATATTATATTATATTATAATATCAGACAATTTGAGAAAAAAAAATTAGATAATAATTTTAGTATCAGTATCCTCTAATTATAACAATATTGACATTATCTTCAATAACAACAACCGAACATATTTACATTAAAATAACAATCTTCGCAATTCTTTATCAGCACTGTTTTGCTTAGATAATTCAGAACGTTAACAGAATGTTATGTAAATGTCATGCAAATGTTCAATTGATTTCACATAAATTTACATAATATTTTAGATATGCTATCACAGCAAATATTTACTGAATTTAAGTGAAGAAAAAAACATATCATAAATATTTTATATGAACCTATAATTATTTTATTATATAAAATTTAAAATAAATTTATTACTCGATGACTGTGTAAAATATATGTATATATATATATATATATATATATATATATATATATATATTGATAAAATTGAATTGTTAACTCTACTTTTAACTTTAAAATATTATTCATAGACTGAAAAAAATGTAAAGTGAAATTATTAAACTATATTTCCCGAACATTAATTTCCGAAAATTCCCGAACATTAAGAAGGCAGGTGAATTTTTTTCCTAGGTTGGTAGGACTATCTATAACATTTACTAAGCGTCTGTTTGTCAAAAGGTTTAATTATCTCCGAGTTACACGTGTTTTTACAACTCTCGGTTCCTTCATCGCGATAATGCACCATATCATACTGCACTGGTTTTTCGCGACTTTTTTTGCTAAAAAAATCCACTCGAATCGTTCCGCAATCACAATATTCGCCTGATTTGGCTCCGTGCGACTTCTGACTATTCGGCAAACTCAAAAGACCAATGCGGGGACGCCGTTTTGACACGATTGAGGAGATAAAAACCGAATCGAAGAAGGTCTTGAAAACTATACCGGAAAAAGGCTATTCCGACTGTTTCGAGAACTGTGAAAAAGCGTTGACAAAAGTGCATTTTATCGGACGGGGATTACTTTGACAAGGATGAAATTGATTTTGAAGAATAAATAACGAATTTACATTTAATAAACAAATTCACTTTACTTTTTAATCACAGTGTTAGATGACAACAATGTAGAACATAATTTGAGATTTGTTTATTTGGAATATTGAATGTTTTTTTCTGAAATGGAGCCTGAAAAATTTCACTTTTCAAATATTCATTATCACGAGCTGAAAGTGTTATTGCCTAGTGAATTTTTACGATGTTTCTCGCGTTTGTCCGATGTTTATAAAATGAAAGTTCGTCCATTTCGCGACGTTTTAGTATATAAAGTTGTTCGGCTTGGGAACGAGTTTTACAGTCGCATCCCCGAAAATGAAAATTAAAAGCTCGTGGGAGGAGAAAAAGAAAGATATATATATATATATATATATATATATATATATATATATATATATATATATGAAAAAAAATAAAACGACATAGTTGTTGCCGCATCTGAAACTTTCTTCCTAAAACATATTTCTCGAAAGCGCTTACATAATACGAACGATTTTCGCGAATAATATATCTCACATTTTCAGAAAATTCGATGGAATATTTTCCATTATACGATGGAAAAATGTTCGAACGGTTTTAAATTTAAAATTTTTCATTCACTCCTCTTATATATAGTATGAAGAAAAACAGTATGACATCATTCAAGACTGTTTTTCATATGATAAACCGCTTGAAATAGTTTTGAAAATTCGCTCTCAAAAAAGTTCATCATTTCTGTATATATTTAAATATACAAAATTGAATCGTTACGTTTTCATTTCAATGTCAATTTAAATATTGAAAATAGCAGAAACATTTAGTTTTGAATAATAATAAAAAATGTATTTATATATAAATAATTATTTGAATAATTTTAAATGCAAATTTTGTTTTACAAATAAATAATGAATTGTTAAACAAAAGAATGGAAATGCAGTTATAGTAATAAAACGATAAACACTGGTAAGCCAGATTTGTTTTAGATTTTTATAATATATCTATATAAAGGACAAAAAACAATCAATTCATCAAATATTATAATTGCAACTATTTACAATCGGTAACATGAAACACAAAACATATACATCATTAAAACATCGTTCATTTCAATTATAAAAAGATATTAATCATATAATTTTCAATGTCGACTAAATAAAAAAAAATATTATGCATTTAAAACAATTTACATAACAATAAAATATTAATGACATTTCTTGTAAATTGTTATATTTAATGTTTTTTTTAACATAAATATTATATATTCATTTATCAATTTTATTTTTAAGACATTTTTACTACCAAATAGACCTCGGTTATTTTTACATAATAAACAATCATATAGTTATAAGCTTTTTATATTTTGTTTCTATAAAATTTATTTGTTTTTAAACTATATATATATATATATATATTGTTAAATTTGTTAATTGAATATATCTAAATAGTATATATGGTATATAATTAAAATATTAATTTATAAAACCACTTTACTCGTTATATATAGATTTGTTTAGAATTTTATTATTAAAATATTAATATAGTTTAGAAAAAATGTATCAAAATGAAGTGTACATAAAAAAATTGATGATTTATCGGTTATGTTTTATAAAGTTATATTGAATTATAATAAATTATCGTTCTACAGACTTCTATGATATTGTGGAACTGAAAGGCTTTATGAAGTGCGAGTTAAATGGCGATCGTGGATACTCACTTTCCGATAATTTCGCATAGTTCATAGACGTCGTCGAAGAGCACCTCGTCGTCGGCCATTTTCACATTTGCATAAGCAATCCGAACGCACCGGAATTATATCATCACGTGCGTTTCGCTCATTCACCGAAACGACGTGCGGCACACGCGCACACACGCACACCACTAGCGCACTGCGAACAAATACAAACTTTGAGGTTAGGTTACGCCCACAAAGCGCCGATATCGAAAACGACGACCCGCCGCCCGAATCGGACGCCGTTACCGGGAACGACGTACGTCTCCGACGTCGCGCTTCCGATCCGCGACGTTAAAAACGTCGGGAACCGAACGACGCGACGCGACCGAACCGCGCAGCCAAACGTCAAAAGTGACACTTCTTCGGCAACGATTTGACGCACTGATAAGCCAACTGTCAAAACACGTTTTCGCCACTGGCGAACATTCGATACGTCTTATCAATTACGCTCTTTCGACAATTCTATTTTCATTCGATTCTATCAGTAATATAAATTTACATTTTTTTCTAATGATTTATTTTTGCAATAAAACATTTGACTAAATAATTCTAAATTTTATCTTAAACAGAAAAAAGATATATATTAATTAAAATACATAAATATAATATTATTTTCTAAAACGTAACAATAAAACTCTTTAAATATGGAACGAAAAAATGTTATCAAATATCTAAAAATATCACAAATATTTGTAAAATATTTAAAATATCAATGACACTGCAAAATAAAAATCATCATTTCATTTTGTTTTATATCTGTTTATGTATTTAAATATAAATTATGAATGATTATAAATATTAGAATTGATAAGGAATAAAACTACTAAAATTAATGTATTTTTTCCAATACAATCGCTTTTGTATAAAATTATTTTTTTTTTATTGACAAATAATAAAAATAACCGTTCAAATATAAATTTTATAAATCAAAACAAACAAACGGCGTCGATTCGTCTAACCGATCGTAATTATTTTTTCTTTAATTACCGCGCATGGATAAATATTGTAGAGCGCAAAGCGTGCGCGTTGACGCGAAAAATTATCTATTACGACCGATTTTCCCGGGCGTTTTACAAACGCCGAACGTTTCAACGCTTTACGGCCGATCACTCGAAGAGACCGATAACAACGATAATAAAAATAATAATACGAAAAAGCTAGAGAAAAAAAACACTCTACGATTGCACTACGATAATTATTTACGTTTTGACGTTTGGCGAGGGCGAGTCACTCGACGCAGGGGGAGGGGAGAGAAGGCGGGGCGTGTCGTTTCGACGGAAACCTTCAGCGTATAGCGTACCGTAAATTTTCACGAAGCGCCCCTTTTCTTTTATTTATTATTATTATTCAAAAACGAAAAAGTTGGCGCCCTTTTCGACGGATCGATACGCGGGCACGTCGAAGCGCGATCACGATTTTTGTTTGTGTACGCGCGCTCTCTCTCCGCCTCGGCGACGCGGGGGGGCGGAGGAGCCCGGGGTCGTTCTTCGACGAGTTCGCGAGTCGCGGGGGAAAACTAGGCGGGGTGAAGAACGTCCTATTCGAACCGGATCGGGGGTGTCGTCGCGTTTGCGAACGCGTCGCGATATAAATATAAACGTGGAGCTGATGGGCCGATGATATAAAGTGTTCGGGTGTGACAGTGGCACTGGCAGTGGCAGCGGCACCGTTGAGGGGACCACGGGGGCGAGGGGTGACCGTGCGCAGTGCGGTGCGCGCCGCACGTGCCCCGGCGCCTCCACCCACCGAGACGCATCCTCTCTTTCACACTTTTCTCTCTTCGGCGTGCATCTCGCGTTTTCCGCCTCCTTTTTGACGCACTCCTCCTTGCACATATTTATTAATCTCGTTTACAATAATTCAATTATTTTCAACAGTCGTACCTACCCTCTGACCGTTTTTTTTACAATAAAAAATTAAAAATATCCCTGTACAAAAAATATAAATATACAAAAACAGAAAAAATATATTATGAATTAACGTTTGATATTGATAACCAATCAATTATACGTTCTAATGAATCTTGTAAAATATAAATTATATATAGTATTAGAACGAAACCGCATTATAAATATATTATTAATACCGAGAAAGTTCTATCGCCAATGCGCATATAAAATTTCTAAGAATTGTATGTGCATTTCGTTGAACTGAAATGAAATTATTTTTGTTTTTTATTGTTAGCATTCATTTCGTTTTGATTCAAATATCTGACTCTTGAAAATATATATAAACGTCCAAAATTTAAATTGTATTGATGTCATTATAATTTTTAATCGATAAATGTAAACGATTTGAACATACGATGAGGTCGAGTTCCATTCTAGTATATTACGAAAACCAAAGGCTTGAAAAGATGTGACCGCAAGATAAAAATGTAAATCCATAACAAAACATAAAGATAAGACACAACTTGATACGTTGCATCAAAATTTCCTCTCGTGCATTTCAAACACCGATATAATACAATTAATTTACAAATATATACGAAATATATTTGCATTTTTGTATTATATAAATACTGTTTTGTATTTATTTATATATACGTGCATGAATGAGAATTTGTCTATTGATTCGCATAGTTAAGAGTTTAAAAACAAACACTTAAAATATATCATATAAATGCATAATTACTATCTAAATAATAGTCATATAAAGCTATTTCGAAATCGACGCAAATAAAATATTTTATTTTTACATGTTCTCACAAAACTCTATTTATATATTATAAAATCTATGATTACGTATGAACATTATATTGTTAAAACTCGCCTCTTGTACATTTTTTTTATAATTGAAGCCGCACTTGCAGAAACAATAAAATTCACAGGAAATCTAAATTGAAGATGGAAATTCCAACATCGATTCTATAGAATTCTCTTTAAAGTAATTCTTAGAAAAATATTATCTTATCTAATTCTTGTTTGAACTCTTAAAAACGACCTCGTATAATATTTTCCACAATTTTGTACGTAAAATTTAATTTTAAATTAAATTTATATATCCTTTTTTTTACAATTATGTTTAATATTGTTTACAATCTCACTTGTTAACAAATTGAAATTTTATTTTTTACTTTTATTTGAAATAACGAAAATAATTAAGAAAATATATATTATTTACACGAATGTTTGCGTTTTAGAACCGCTGGACGAAGTCTTTTATTGAAATATGAAAAAAAAAACGATTGGACAAATCGTATTTGGCCAAAAAAATATATATCAAGCAAATAGAAAAACACTATTATCCGCCATTAACTTGTTGATTCAATATTTAGTATTGGAATAAAACTGTTTGTAAAATTGTCTCAAATCGATTTCTTTTTTTTCTCACTATAAATGAATAAAACTGTTCCCGTTTTCCGGAAATCGAAGTTGAAAAATAAATTGTATTTATATTGCGATATCTATATACGTATTATAAATATAATATTTATTATATATTATATTATATCATATTTTACAACAATTTTATTAAAATGCGTCAAGAATTAAAAATTTTTATGATTTATGTTTTGAAAAATATTCTTGGATAATATATGAAAAATATCTATATTAAAGTTTTATTATTAGACTTATATATAGTGTATAGGTTGAAAGAAGAAAACAGATATAAATCAGGAATACCGAACCTTTTAAATTCTTTGAAAAATAAAAATTATCTATTAAATCATAATTTTTATTTAAAATTCATTTTATTCTAATATGTATGTTAGAATTTAATAAAAAAAATCCTTTATAGACTCGTACTGTAAAAAATAAATTTAAGAACAAAACTCAATTAAATGTAAACTACAATCCGTGGACCAAATTCGGCGCAAATAAAATTTCTTTTATAAATTATGCAAAATAATACATTGTAACTGCGCCTTTATCTCCATTAAAGTCCACACATTTTTTTTCTTTTTAATTTTAATTTGTTTCTGAAAAAAAAAATAAACGTGACTTATTGTTTAAAAAAAAACTAATAAATTTTCTAGTTAATAGAAATATTAATAATAAAATATTTCAACAATTGTATTGTATTCCATTTTAAAAACCGATATTTTAAAGCTTTCAGAACAACACTTCGATTAATAAATTATATGATTCTTTAATATACGAAACGAATGTTAACAAGTCTTCGCTAGAAAAAAAATGTATATATATATATATATATATATATATATATATATATATATATATATATATATATATATATAGTAAACGGCGGTCACATTTCAAATTTGCCGCCCTTGAACTCTTCAACGAAAAGTACAAATCCATAATAAATGCGGCATTCAATCAACGCGATGGAAAGAATGACACTTATATTGGTCGAACAATTAATCGATGTTTCGTCTATCTTCGCAATTGTCACCGACAATTTTCTCCGTCACATAAACGTGATTTATCGATCGCAATTAAACTGTAAAAAAAAACTATTCGACCTCAACAATAAATATATTATTATTATTATTATTATTATTTACTCTCATTGCTCGCTTGTAATGGAACAGAATTAATTTAACCACAGTATCGCGTTCTACGTTAGCATTTATTCATTTTTGATATGAAACTCGATACACGCCTATTTATCATTCATAGCTCACGCCACATCCTTCCTGTGTTTGGAGTACGTGCTTAATATGTAATATAAAATCAACTCGTACATACTAAATTACGTCGTTTGGACGTTTGTCGTTTTAAATTCCTTTAATTTAAATTATTCAATTATTCGTACGAGTATATTTTTTTAATAAAAAAAAAATTGGATGAAATTCGGAATAAGATATTTTGTTTTATAGATTTCAATATCAAAAGCACTGAATGTTAAAAAGAACGACGCTTTATAATAAAATAATTATTTTATTTATTCTTTTTGTTTTTTTTTCTCTTTATATTTTTTTATATATTAAAATTCATATATAGTTCAAATAAAAAAGTGTATTATAATTTTAATACTATTTTACATTTAATTAATATAAATTTATCAAGTTGAAATTGTTTTGAACGAGTTTTAATAAATTTACAATTCGCAATTCATTTAATATTACAATTAAAAATAATAGAAGATATTCGTTAATTTTACAATAAATATAATAGCTATTAATTTTTAAATATTTGCGTTATATTATATACTTTGATTTTGAAATTGTAAATGTCGCTACATATTATAACCGTGGTCATTAAATCATATTTTAAGGCCAAAATATCCGCGGTGAAACGGTCATTCTAAAACGTCATATTGTGTATTGTTTGACGTTTCGTGCGTGGTGTTCTTTGATTCTTTATGAAACACTGTAATTCATATTTTATTAACAATTATAAGATAAAACTTCATAATGGTATGTATATATTCTTTTATAAATAATCTATTCTTTAAATACATTATTATATTGTACAATAATTAATATTTACTAATATAACCTCTACTTTTTTAGGCGAGAAACGCAGAAAAAGCAATGTATGTATTTTTATCCCTTTTTTTATTATATGTTCTTTTTGTTATATCTGTATTTTTAATTTAGGACCACGTTGGCGCGTTGGAGAGCAGCTCAAGTTCAAGAAGCTGGCGGTATATCAAAAGAAAGAAGGCCCTTTTTAGCATCGGAGTGCAACGATCTTCCACAAGCAGAAAAATGGAGACTTCAAATCGTCGGTGAAATTGCGAAAAAAGTTGCTCAAATACAGAATGGTGCTGGCTGTGTTTTCATATGAAAAATATATATTTTATATGCGAAGTTTATTAATATTTCATTAAATTTGCAGCCGGTTTAGGGGAATTTCGAATACGAGATTTAAACGATGAAATCAATAAATTGCTTAGAGAAAAACGTCATTGGGAAGACCAAATACGAGAACTTGGTGGACCTGATTATTTTCGCGTCGGTCCAAGAATGTTAGATCATGAAGGACGTGAAGTACCTGGAAATCGCGGTTATAGATATTTTGGAGCGGCAAAAGATTTACCGGGTTTATTTTTTTATAATGTATTATTCTTCCGATGACGTTTTTATATTATCTTGTATTTTATATTGTATTGTTTTCTAGGTGTCCGAGAATTATTTGATCAGGCGCCACCGTTGCCTCCTAGAAAGACTCGTACTGAACTCATGCGTGATATCGATGCTGATTATTATGGATATCGAGATGATGATGATGGCTTATTGTTACCGCTGGAAAAAGAAGCAGAAAAGAAAGGTACTTTTAATTTGTTCTATTTCTTTTCATAGTTTTATGAAATTGTGAATACAACTTTTTTTTGTTTTTGTTTTCACAAAAACAAAAATACGTGTAATATCCATATAAACAAAAGAATATAAGAATATATTCAAATGTTCATTACTTTTTGACGAATTATTATTTAAATAAATTGTTAAATCTTATGCTACATATATCATAAAAGTATATAACCTATTATGGATTGTACTTTACAGAAAGAGCAAAAGCAATCGCTGACTGGAAAGCTAAAAAGGAAAGCGGTGTCACCGATGAAGATACAGCAGAAACAGAAGCAGAAGATATCTATAGTACCATGGTTAGAATTGTTTTTTTTTTTATGCATCGTCAGTTTTGAAGCATATTTAAATGAGTATTAAATATAGACACCTTCATTCAACTCATTACTTTTAATTTACATATTAACATTTTCTAATTACCAATAATTAAGTTTATAACACTTCTTACCTCAAGTCTTACTACACTGCATATAAAACATACTTAATATATATAATGTAGTTACTCTGATATTTATATTATTTTATTGGATTTTAAACATCATATATTTATTAACTTTTCAGGTTGACGAAAATAATGCTGCAGAAGAAACTTCGACGAGCATGTTAATTCAACAATCACAATATACATCGCACGTTCCAGTGCCGACACAAAAAGATATCGAAGATGCTCTGCTTAAAAAGAAAAAGCAGGAACTACTAGAAAAATATGGTTGCGCGGACGTCAAACTAGAAACGTGATTGAAGACTGTTTTTTTTTAAGTGTTCGTATCTTAAATTTTATTTTAAGTGAAAACTTTACAATACAGTGAAATCAGTGACATTTCGAAATGCAACTATTTTCATTGAATATCGTCGAACAATTTGTCGTGATTTATTTTTTGTGTCGTACTGTAATTATAAATTCGAAATCCCAAAAAAAAAAATTCGCGCTCCATAACAATCACAAAGATCATAAAACTAAAACTGGACCCATATGGAACAATTGAATAAGTTTATACATTTGCCATTTTACAATTAAAGATCTTAATTATTCTATACCCTTTTTCAATTAAAATTTAACCCTTTTACACGTGTATTGTTTTTTTTTAATTTATCACTATAACGGCATATTAATGTACAAATAAAAATTTTAAATTTCGCTCTTATGATATTTTTCCACATAAAGAGTTAATATTTATGTATGTGAAATTTTAACAGAATTAAAAACAAAATAAATATGAGGAATGTAAAATAAATAAAAAAATCAATTGCAACATTAAATATTTTATTTTTTATTTATTATTGCCAGGCAATATTTATAACAGAGACTTATCATCGTTCGCAGAAAAGTCATCATCAACACTTCAGTCAACAAGTCGAATAGGCAGTTAACAAACCTCGCACTTTTTTTTTGTTTTAATCTACAATTGGAATGTTTTAACGTGAATTCGAAGAAAGACCACACGGATTCGGCTTTTGGAAATTATTAAACGCACAATAAAATAAAAATCCTTCGAATTTGCTCGCTCCAAACCGTCGAATGGACAAATACTAACGCAAAACTTCACATTATTTTTTTATTTATTTTAATATTACGGGGCGCAAAAACTAACGTACCTGGTGCAATAATTTAACACATGAATTCGAAGGACAAACGCAGTATTCTAAGCGTAGTCGTCGTCCTTAAAGGAGAAAAAATTGAATGCTAAATTATATAGTTAATTATTATTCACAATATTTAAATCTACCAGAAAAATAGACTTTTATAAGAAAATCTACATTAATCTCTTCAATTTATATATATATTTATCATATTAAATGATAACAATTATTATCAACTGATTTTGCATATTATCCCAATTCAAATTTTAGTTTATTCAATCATACTAACTATTATGTAATATTGAAAATGATTTTATTGATTTTTAATACTAAAATTGATCTACTATTGTTATTATTATCAATAATATCAAATAAACCAGATTTTTGGATAGCGACTATCCAAATTAAAATATTTTCAAATCGTGAAACCTAACGTTGTATAATAAAATTAAAATAATTTCCACTAATTCGCAAAAAATACTTTTTGAATAAATAATGTATCATAAATATGGTTATCAATTTTTCTAAACAACCTGGAGATTTCGGAACAAAGAAAATATTATAATTAAATATAAACTTCAATCCTAGAAAAAAAACATTTTTATATTAAAAAAATCTGTAACGAAATGTAAACCTGACGACGGGCTTAGCTTTCACTTCTAAATTTTTAAAACTCCAGATTAAAATTGAAAAAGTGGCAACCAATGAAATATGTGAGCGCTTCTCAAAAATCAGAACTTAAAATATAAAAGAAATATCACAAAAACTCTTGACTGCTAATCACATTTTTTTATATACATACAATTTTTATTTAAACAATAAATCGACAGAACTTTACTGATTTAAGTTAATTATAATGTTATGCAATATATTACTTTGTTTAGATTGAAGAGCTATAATAATAATTAAAAATTGGGACAATGTTTCATCATTACCATGTCAAAATTTAACAGGGGAAGAGAAAACTGATTTTTTTTGACATTTCATTGTAAACACACCATGGTTATAATAAATTTGAATTTACATAAAATAGTGTAATGTTGCATTTGCTCCAACTAACTAAAGCTTTTTTTGAAAAATAATATATGATTATACAATGTTTAAATAATACATATTTCTATGTAGTATACTTAATGCCCTGTTCCAATGTTGATTAAATACATAATTTCGCCAAATATAATTATATATATATATATATATATATATATATATATATAATATATATATATATATATATATATATATATATATATATATATATATATATATATATATATATATATATATATATATATATATATATATATATATATATATATATAAAGACAAAACACAAATTATTCACAAACAAAAAAAACTTCGTTTGTATCGTCTTTACTTTGAGGAATCAGCGAAATATAAAAAATGAGCTCTACAGGTTCATATATAAATTCGTTATATTAAAAATACATATATATATATATATATATATATATATATATATTAAAAAAATCACAGCGGATTAAAAAAAGAAGCACAAATTTTAAGCTATCATAGGTTAAAATGATTCGTAAACTATAATCACGTTCATATATATATATATATATATATATATATATATATATATATATATATATATATACTATTTTTACATACGTTAAAAAGATTACAAAAAAAATCTAATAATCATCTTATTGCAATACAAAATCTATTTTCTAACAAATACAATTCAACGATTATAAAATTATATGGAATTTCAAAGATTTTCTTAATATTAAATAAGTACTTCGGAAATCAGAAAAAAGATCCATTCTATTAACATTTTAATGCATTAATATGAATCTACTGATGTTCATCATAAAAAACATAACAATAGAATGATAAGACTTCCCATTTCCTAATATCTACGATTCTGAATGACCGACTATTTTTATCAGTTTTAATAAATTGAATTACTGCATGTCATACATATATATTTAACTCAACGTAACTAACAATATAACAAATTCTGATTGATATATTTTTTACACGACATAAAAATCATTCATAAAAATAGACATTAGAAAACCAATGACTAATTCAGTCTTACGATAAGGACTATTGGACCAAATTAAACAAGGAATAAACTAAATAATACTTACTAAAATCAAACACAAACCTGATAATATAAAAGATATTTAAAAATAAAAATAAAAGTGTATAGAAGTTGATGTAATTCCGTCACAAATCGTCAAAATTAGATTTATTTCGTTATTTATTCGTTTCCTATCAATATCTGATATATTGTCAGGATTTTGAATGTTGGGATTTTATGATACAACTATTTTCATAAAACTATTCAATTAATTAAATATATTAATCAATTGAAACGATATTTCTAATATTGAAAATATATAAAATGGACGTATACTATTATAATTGGACTTGTAATATAATCCGGAAATAGTTTGTGTCTCAAAAAATCAATATAATGTATTTTGAAAATTAACTTTTAATTTTTTTTCCAACTTAAATATTTAAGATGAAATTAATCTTCAGATATTAGTTTTTCACATATTTCAGTCTACTTTTAAATTCAGATAATAAAACAGTATTATCATAAATTTTGTGAACATAAATTCTTTGAAATCTAAATGAAACTAATTCTCAAAATAATTACTAATAAAATTTCCGGATCGTTCTACATACAACGATGAAAATTAATAAATAAAATAAAAAAGTAGTTTCAAATAAACTAAATTAACTAGGGAAAAAACGATTGCAACGATGATTATAGATTTTTACAAACAAAAATATAATACAAAATATACTAATACAAAAATGATTATACATAACTTATAAAGTAATATAAATTTCAATCACATCGTTTTATTTATTAAATCAGATGCAAATGCAATCATGAAAATAATTATAGACTAATAGTTACCATATGTAAGTGTTATAAGATCTAAAATTTGGATTCAAATAATACAACACGAGCTAATATATTTCACTCGATCGTTTCGATTTGGATGAAATATAGAATAATCTATTCGAATTTATAACATGGTAAAACTTCAAACATTGTTATTTATTAGAGAGAACACTCAAATTAAGTGTTTTAATTTAAAGCTAAAAAAGATATAATTTTGCACTGATCTAAAATAATAATAAAAAAATAAGTAATACGTACAATATTATACATGATTACATGAATAGTAATAGCATATTTTAAATATTGAGTATTCAATGAGTATTATGTATATCTATCTATACATAGAAAAAAAAGTTGACATCGATGTCTTTTAATATGGCAATACATTTTCATTTCAACGATGACACAGAGACTTAAAATGAAATATCAGTGCATTAATAAAACGCACGTTTACTTAAAGTAATTATTGTTTAATTGAACGATTTTTGTTTTGTCAAAGTATGAAATAAAAATATACATATTAAAGTACGTCAATGTCAAAATTCGAAATTTTACCATGATTACAAAGATAATATGGTTAATAAATAATTAACGTCACTTATGACTGAAAAAGATTTTGCTGTTTCTCATCGTTCTCGAAATCGCTCCACGCGTTATTTAATTCCATGAATATTAATTTTGCTATATTTTCGTTTTCAGTGCCGACTTGCTACAATAAAAAAAGAAAGAAAATACATGATATTTCTAAAATTTTAACGATATCTAAAAATATTATTTATCGATCAGTACCTTATCTGGATGAATGGCTAAGCACGCACGGCGATATGCCTTACGAACATCAGCAGGATCAACAATAGATCCCATATCACATTTTGACCAGCGACAATTCTCCCAAACTATAGTATGAAGAGAGCATAGTAAAGCGCGAATATTAGATTTTTTACCATCGGTCTGAAAAAAAGTTAATAAATCGATCGCATTCTTTCAAAATATTTTAATTTCAAATTTCTTCATGCAAAAACCTGGATTGATACTAAAACAATATAAGGAAAAATAATTATACCCATTCATGAACAAGCATTCTTTCAGGATCCATTTCCTTAACAGCTTCTTCTTTTCTCATCTGATTAATAGTGCGTGGACCCTGATCCTTTCGCGATGCAAAATCGTAACCTTGACTACCTAGTAAATCTCCAAAAACGTCCTGTTTCTTTTGAGTCTTATCAGCGGTTGGTTTTGGAGATTCAAAATGAGACCGACTGAAAATTACATCAAATCATATAAATTATAAAAACAATATGTTAAGTTAAAAACTATCGACAAAAATAAATAAAAACCTATAATCAGGTTGATGTGATGGACTTGGAGTGGCAACAGGTCTATGAATAGGACTAGACAAACGAGAAGCGGCAGCAGAACTTTCGCCACTATTCCAAGCACCTGTTGATCCCGTTTGTGCACTGGTAGCTTGTGACGTTTGATTTCCATTATTATTTGAACCTAAGTTACACAAGTCTATAAATGGATCTCGTTTTGCTGATGCTTGATCTGATTGTTTACCTAAAATGTAATAATAGCAATAATACTTTTCTTTCTATTATATGTATTAAAAATATTTAATACCATTTGTTGCAGTATTTTTAGAAGCACTGTTCATAACATTTGGTGTAAGCAGAGTAGCATTACTATCTAATTTTGGTGGTGCAGATAGACCAAATGGATCGAATGTATCAGCAGAACTACCACTAGCATCAATCAAATTGCCAAAACTAGAATTGTCCTGAAAAACGAAGTAAAATTAATTAATACTGAAATACCATTACTTATCAAATCATAAAGAAATATAAATCGTACTGCAGCGCTGGTGTTATTACTACTAACACCACTTAAAAATTCTCCAAAAGTATCATCTTCTGGGAATAAGAGATTTACGTTTTGGTTGGCTTGTGAGTCAGATTGTGGAATATTTTTACTTGGAGGTGGTGGAAAATTGGCAAAAAGATCAAAAGTATCACTACTAGATGTTTGCGATACGTCAGCCTTGACAAAACTATTTTGTTCTCCAGATATATTTAATATATCAGCGGAATCCTGATTACTCTTCATATCGTGCTGTGAATCTACGTTAATATTTTTCATTTGATCAGCCAATGCGTCTGGTGGTGGTGGACGTCGAGGTGGTTGCGGTGATGGAGGTGCAGGCCTAACAGGACGAGGTCGACTTCTTACAACAGTCACTGAAGATAGAATATAATAGATTTATATACATATATATATATATATATATATATATATATATATATATATATATATATATATATATATATATATGTGTGTGTGTGTGTGTGTGTGTGTTTAATTTTATTTATTTATAATTTTATATAATAATCACCAAAATTATCAACAGTTTCATCTCTTTCCAAAGTTGTAGTAAAAATCACTTGACTCGATCTTATATTAAATGAGTCATCCTGCGTCCAAGGTTCTGGCTCCAAAGGTGGTCTACTATCTGTTCCAGCAACTAAAACGCCAAGACTTGCGCTGACTCCGCTCGGGAAATGATCGTTCCCTTCACCCACATCATCTAATTCAGATCTAAAGAATAAAAAATAAATGCATTAAACGAACACAATTTCTCAATCTAACAAATCTATTGTGCAATATAATCGTAAACAATCTTACATTGAGCAAATGTACTTTGAAACTTCCTATATGTGTACAAGCTTTCCAAACTTTATATATATATATATATATATATATATATATATATATATATATATATATATATATATCATTGTGTTATAATTATAACACATTTCTAACACATATACATAAATTTTAATTTAACAATTACGAAATTATAAAAGGCTATCAAGTTAAATAAACGCACCTATTTAATCTTAATACAATTTGATCTTGAGAAATGTATCCAGTGTGAAATTGTAGTTGGAATATTTTAATTCCAGTAGGTCGTCCCAATTGATGTCTTGCATGATAAATCACTACTAAAACGTCACCAGCAACAGTTGTATTAAGTTGAAGCATGCACTATTAAAAATTGAAAGAATAAATTACATCAAATTACAACAATTTATTATACAACAGTATTATATAATTATTAATTACTTTTCCCTCAGTAACATTAAATAAATGTAGTTTGTCATAGTCTTGAAGAGTCGATAGCACACAGCGGTCATTATTGAAAATTTCTACATAAGGTCGGCATCCATCTCTACATTGATGTAAAATTAAAGAAATAAAGAGTCATAATTTCAATAAAAATAATTTAAATATATTTCAAAACAGTCGCTTTACATTTTTGTAACTATTAATCTCCATAAATTTTAAGTAATTTTATAATTAATAATTTTTTATTAATTAAATATTTTTTCTAACTTCAATAAATTTAGTTAAAAATTTCCCCCATTCCCTGAGATTCTCTCATACATCGAATATCATCTAATAATCCTTAACCCTCTACCGCATACGAGCCCATATATGGTTTTGTAGTTTTGATTCAATTTTACTTCTAAATTAAGTATTTTAAAATAGTTAAAACTATTTTAATCCATCAAATATATCCTTAGCAATAATAAAATGCAAAAAAATTATCTATAATTTTATTATATTTCGAAAAAATTACATTTTAATGCAAGCGGGTAAGTAAGCAGAATTGAAGTGCGAATGATGCATTTTCAAAAAACGATAACAGAGTAAAACGTAAATATTTTTTGACAAAAAAAAAATATTTTTATGGAGCTAATATACTCATCTTTCTTAATGGATAATAATTTTTCCGCTTTTCAACTGTTTATTATACTCTACTGCATACGAGCCCATATATGGTACCGAGAAAAAAAAACCAAGCTATAAAACTTTTTCATTTTTTTTCTTTTGATATGTCTTATTGATGATTAAATAAAGCTATTTCCACAGAAAAAAATTTTTTTTTCAACGCTTTAATAATTCATGCGGTAGAGGGTTAACATAGTAATCATGACAATCATTAGACTCTTATCTATGAATTTTATTAATCATATTTTTTTTGTTTTTGTAGTTTTCATAATAAATTAAAATAAAAGAAAAAGCAATTTACCTAACTTTAGTAAATAATGGAACTGGTTGAACAGTAAGTGACATCAGCGTCACTGGTTTATAATGAGGTAACAATGGTTCAGGTCTGAAACAAAAAATAAAAACAAATATAATAAAGTTTTTTTTGTAATAATAACAAACACAACTTTCGTGTAAAATATTTTGTATTTCTTCAAAATAAAAGATTTCGTTTTTTGAAAATATTCGTCTACCTTATAATGTTAGTGAAATAGTATAAATATCGAAGTTGACTTGGATACATATTTGGTGGACAACGACGAACAGCAAATATTTGCAATCCATCCTCGGGTACTGTTATAAGACGACAATAAAGCATCAAAGCGCATACTAATATACAGGAAACAGACTTTCCATCCTAGAAATCAACCAAATAAATAATTAATACTTAAATAAGACTTTTTAGCAAATATATATATATATATATATATATATATATATATATATATATCATTAATAATACCTGACAAGTAACAACAACAACATTCTTTTCATCTTTCTCTAAATGTTTATAAACATTCCGAAGCACTTGATAAAAGGGTCTCAGTGGAGGAGCATGATATAAATTAGGTATAAATACATCAAGAGTTCGGTTAGGTGGTGGAAACATTACAGACGATTGTTTTCCTGATGCGTTCAAAATTAAGCACCTGCCAGATGGATGCCTGCTATCCAAAAATGCCTAAAAAGTTTTTTTTTTTAAATACTAAAATTTTTACGTATTATAATAAAATATATGTATATATAATATTCACCCGCACGTCATCAATATGATTCGTTTTATAAGCACTTTCTATACCTTCTGATGGATAAGGCATAACAGCTACCCTACTTGTTATATAACTAATATCTAAATCGCTTCTAGCTATAGTCCTAGAAATGAATATATAATTAATATAAAATATTTATATTTTAAAATAATATAAAATTCAAGTTAATGTATATTATTTTAAATTAAATAAGAAAATAAAAATTATGAACATTTTTCACCACACTTACTGTTGAACAGTTTGCATAACTTTGGAAGATGTATCTTTGAGGTTTTTAAGAAAGCTTCCGGCTCCTCCTTTCAAAGAAGAAAACAGACCAGCAGTTTGATGAGGTTGTTGCTGATTAACAGGCGGTGCTGGCCTTGGCGGTGGAACATCATTCGTAGTTGGTGTAGGAGCAGACACGGGTGGCCTAGAAGGTTCTGGTGGTCTGCTTGGAGGCTTCGCAGGCGCATTATTCACATTCGATTTCACATTATCCCGTGGAGGATTATTGCCTGATGCAAAGATAACGAAAAATAAAAATAAAATCAGTGTGATTATTTGCAAAGCAAAAATAAAATCTTACCTGAAAACTTAAAAAAAAATACATATATAATAAAAGCATGATGGACAATATACATAAAATACAATGAATGACAACACAAAGCCAATATTGAATTTGAATATAGGATTTTTTTGTTTTACAAAATTCAACATAAAAAGAACACCGCAGATTTAAATGGTTTAAAATTGAAACTTTTTGTATTAATTTTAATTTTAAATTCATCAATAGATGTAATAAAAAGGGAAAATATTGAGTAATAATAAATATATGAAAAGCACTCCAGTAACATTACAAGATGAGAAACAATAAAATAATCACTGTTTGTTTTGTTCTTGTTTATTTCGACCAAATTTTGTACAATTATATGTAAATATATATATATATATGATTTATAAGTTCAAATATATAGATTATAATATGCTCATCCACAATTTTTATTTGCTATAAAAATACTAAGGCTTTCATTTTTAGCTATGTTATCAAGAAATAAATAATCTTTTCTTATTAATTCCTAAGCACGATATATTTGTGTATATGTGCAATCATGTAATAAACTGGCAAAATTTTCACGCATATTAAAAAATCGAAAGAATATATATACACATTTTCATTTGTAAAATAATATATAAATATATATATATATATATATATATATATATATATATATATATATATATATATATATATATGTTACAATAATTTAAAAAGTTTTAAACATTTTACTTACTCTAGACAAAAAAATATGTCTTTCTTTCTTTCATCCAAAAAATAGACTCTGAGAAAATACTAGCACTTTATTATATACATATGAATGCTACATAATCACTAAAGTGAATCTAATAGTGTAGAAAATATATATATATTTTTTAAAATACTTGCACAATTAAGCTTGGTCCATTCTGTAACGATTAACTTACAAAATAAACTGAATGTTCTATATCAGATTTCTCTTTTGGAATGATGAAAAATATGTATTTCAAAATAAAATTGGAATGTAACACATTTAACAAATATTTCACTGTTATTACTATTAAAATATATATTATTAAATTAATATATATATATATATATATATATATATATATATATATATATATATATATATATATATATATATATATATATATATATATATATGTAAAAGGTAAACAAGAAAATTGCGTCATACATATGCATACAATTGCTCAATTATTACATACATAAATAACGTTTTTCTTTGTTACCTGATATAAGACTAGCTACTATATAAAATCATAAATTAATAATTATAGCACCTTTGGGTGACTTGGTTTCTATTTTTCACTTTTATTTTATCTTTGTTTATTAAGCTCTAAGTACATTCATGGAAAAGTCGGTGATACTGCCGACAGATATGCTGAACTATTTGAATGAAAAGAATACTGGACAGCCAAATATGCTCATGAAACCACCTGTCGAATAATTAAACATCTATTTAAGAAGTCAGCGTAAGAAAAATATGTCTGGGTGTATGTTAGTTGTCATTATTTTACGTATGTCTTTCTTCTCCGATATTTTCTTTTGTGCTAATACCATTATAACGAGTATCATAAATGGTTATATCCTTTTTTTCATTAATATTCAATCTAGAATTATCCTAATTTTTATCAACCATAGTCAACAAATCGAACATACTTTTTATATTTACAAAACAAATAAGCAAACATATTCAGAGATATGTATTACATATACATATTGTCCACGATTTATAATTATACACTAACCATTATTTACGCAATCATATTTTACATAAAACGTATTTCAAATTGAAAAATATCACAACTCAATAAAATTTAAATGTAACTAATTTTATATTTCTCTGATAACCTAATCATGTCTAATTTGAAATAGGTATCGGGTATGTAATTGCAATACATATGTCTTTATGAGATGTGAAGTCATTCATATCGAAGTGCAATATGTATACAACATTTATCAATACAATGAGCAAATTGTACCTTAATTTGGTATATTCATTGATAATTAAACATTATCATATATTAATAAATCTTAAAGGACCATATGTATACGCAAATATTTATATATTTTTTTTAAATTAAGACGCTAATTTCAACTTTACACACAGCTTTATAATAAAACAACAACAATATTATTTAGAAAATGTGCAGCAACAAATCGTGAAATTAGGTCTTTGTACATAGTTCAATACAACATTTAATATAAAATTTATAACATTTTTTCACTCATATAAAAGTTAAAATATTATCTAGTACAGTTAAAAAGATATAAAGAAAAATAGAAATAAATAAACCAGTCAAATAAATATTATACTACCTTTAGTATCAATTTCTTTTTCATATATATGTATATAAATTTACCTTTAATTCACATGTATCATTAATAAATACTGGTTTGAATAACTTATAATTAAATTGAAAAGAAAAAGCGACTATATTAAAAATTTCAATTTTTATGTTTCAAAAAAAAAAAGGAAAATATATAAACAAATAAATAATATTTAAAAAGTATATAATGGAAGTTAAAAAGGAATAAAATTTACTAATACATAAAAAAAAATATCAGACTTTCACGGTCAACTTTGTTTTCATGAAATATTTTCATATCAATATATAAACAATATATATAATGACTTTCTACATAATAATTTTTTTTAGCGAAGAGCGTAAATATTTTTAATATTCACAAAAATACTTTAGAAAAACCATAATTTAATGGATAATCCCAAACTAAAAAATATTCATAATTTTCCAAACAATCGAATTTCTTATACAACCCATAAATACAGTACTACTAAGAAATATTTAATTGGAAATCAAAATATAACAAAAACTGAAAAAATGAATGAAATGCGAACATTAAAAGAATAGTTTACGCTATTCTTATTTGTAATAATATATAATGCATTTAATGTAAATTTATGAAAGGAAAAGGAAGAAAAAACAGGAACAAAAAAATCAATTCTTGAATAACACGCAAGGACAACAAAAAAAGAATCAAACTTGAGGGTAAAAATTATTGAAAACCTTGACCATGCTAAGCTCGTAAATAAATTTCAAAAACAAAAATAAATTTTCATGTCAGCATAAAATATTTGCCATTTAACTATTCCGATTTAAATCTTTTTTTAAGTAGTTTTTCAATATCAATTAAACATATTATTTCTTATGATATGGTAGTGTAATATTTACTTGACTTCTTATTACCTGGCGAGCTAGTGGCCACAGATTGTTCAACTTTTTTACGCTCAAATTTCAATGGTTGCTTTAAGTTGATATTCAGTGTTTCAGCTATCGCAGCTAACCGTTCTAAAACTCCACTTATCGTCAATCTCTGTTCCGGATTCACGGTTAGACATCCACCTGAAATATATTTATTCAAGTGTGAAATCGCTATAAAAACCCAATTCAAAAACATTAAATTATATACCCGATATTGCATAATACTTACGAATAGTATCTTGAAAACATTTATATTGCTGATCATTCTGATTCATATTATAATTTCCATTGAGTATTGCCAATTTCGCCGAATCCTCAAAAGGATGTTGCATATAACATAAAGTATACAGTATACAACCTAAAGCCCAAATATCCACAGAGTGATCTATTTGATGATTATTCCAAGTATCCAACATCTCTGGTGCTCTATACATTGGAGTAGTAAACATAGCTAACTGCAAAAAAAATATTTCACTAGAAAAATATCTTAATAAAAAAAAATAATAACAAGAAGACTGATTTTTCTTTTTTAATATATAACAATAAAAAATAAAGAATTACATTTTCTTCGAGCATAGTTCTTTGGTTCACATTCCACGATTGATCAGGGGAATACACTTCAGTTGTTGCTGAGCCAAAATCGCACAATTTTATTGTACCTAATTATTAAATAAAAATATATTTGTAAATGTTGTTTTAAAATTCATTTATAAAATTAATATAATTTTTTAAAGTATCCACAATATAATAAATATATTTCATTTGTAATAAAAAAAATATATAAATTAAAAATTGAAAAAAAACCTAATTATAAAAATAATAAAAAAGTGAAGATTTATATAAAAAAATCAAAAAAATATTGTAACAGAAAATTTACCTTCACTCGTGATAAGAAAATTTTCCAGTTTTAGATCTCTATGAGCAATTGGAGGAACTTGAGCATGCATATGTTGAACGGCTCGACAAGCTTGATAAAAAATTCGAAGCACAGTCGATACCGCAAAAGCGGAACCTCTATTTTGAAGTGCTTCCATCAACGAACCACCGCTACATAAATCAGTCAATAATAAATATTCAGACATCCCATGGGAAGTCTTGGTGTTGTCGATAAAAGATGCGCCAACATATTTTAATATGTTTGGGTGACCAGATAACTTTTTCAACAAGCTTATTTCTTGTATTATATTCTTGTTTGCTTCGCGATCAGCGGCCATTAAACGTTTCAATGCATACTCAGTACCAGAAGCCGAATCTTGAGCTACAAAGACGAACGCAAAGCCTCCTGAAAATTTTATAAAATAATTAAATTTATAATAATACAAGTTAAAAAGTAATGAGCACGATAAAATAATTTAAAATAATAAAAAAAAGTAAAATACGTGATTATGCGTATTGCGAGAATGATAAGAGTTAAACATTATAAACAACATTTTTCATTATAAAAATTAGATGATAAGTAAAGATAAAAATTAAATTATGACTTTTATATATTCCAATAATATTTTGAAATTCTATTTATTATTAAAAATTAATAAAATTTCATTAATATATTATTAAAATACTGCTAATTTAAATCTATTTATTTCTTACATAAAATGTGATTTAAAATTAAATACTCTAATACATTTATATGTTTTTTTATAAAAAAATATTTTAATCAAATAAAATAAATTATAACGAAATAAATAAATAATTAAAAGCGAAAGATCAATAATAAAATGTCATTAATATGAAAACACGTAGTAGAATAGCATTTGTTAATTCAACAACTACATAAATAATTCTATAAAAATCTATAAATATTGTCTATTGAATATTAAAAATTCTTTTTAAAAAAACTTAACAAATTTACAAAAATTAAAACGAAAACAAATTTACAAAAATTTGTAGTCAAAATTACAATTTTTAGTTCTGTAAAATCTAAGCAAATAAAAATTAACAAAAACTATATCAAACGACAAAAATATTATTTGATTTTTCAACTATAGATATGCTTTATCGAGCATCGATTGAACCAATTAATATTAAAATAAAAAATCCACGTCACAATAATGCTATATAAAACTATTATTTAAAATGGAAATGTAAAATTTGAAACACTGACAAAATATTAAAAAAAGATCACACAAATCACAAAAAAAAAATATTTCATCCCAATATCAATAATAAAATAAAAACGTTGCCTTTTATATGTATTAAGACTCACTCTCGATTTCCATAGAAATCAAAACATCTTGAATATTGCTTTTTAATTCACAAGTTGAAATTACGACATTTATTTAACTTGTAATTGTTTAAAAGGAAGGTCATTAATAGTTGGTTTACAATGAAGAATCTTATTTATAACTACATATTATAACCGGACGAAAAAATAATTATTTAACAAAAAAATAAAATATTTTATATACAGATACAAATTCTTTGTAACAATGTACTTAAAAACAAAATACATTTGGAAACGCCAAACAGGAAACGATATGATTTTATCTTTAACTCTAGATTTTTGTTTTAAATACCTAACGTAAAAAAAATAATATCAATAGTTTTATGTAGAGAATTTTAATTATAATTGAAATATTATTTGTTTTTACTCTTAGGCACTGATTTTTTTCCCATTATTAGTATAATTCAACACCTGCAGTGACTAACCAATTAGCACACTCGTTTAATGTATTAAGCTCGTATACTGACATATTATACAAATATAGATTTTATTGTTAAAATATATTAACACATTAAATCCTTCAATAAAACAAACACAAATGTTATTAATGACTCGACCCGCTAACAAATTAAATCATTATAGAAAGATTCAAAAAGACGAATGCGAGTGTACTAGAAAAAACGCTAGTCACATTTCTGATTTTCTCGTTTAGTTTTATATAATTAATAATAATTTTAAACGAATATTAATATTTAAGAAATAAATATCATATAAATAAAAAATATATTAATATTTGCGGTTTAATGAAATAAAAGTAGATAAATTTATAATAAATTATACGAATTAAATTTATTGAACGGGTTCAATCGACATATGTAACTAATCTTGACTAGTTTTCTCAAAAAATATTTTTTCAACATAAATTTATGACGAAACATAAACTTGGAATTGCAAAGAATAAAATATATAAATTATACGAACAACAAATTCAGTTAAAGAATAGTAACAAAAAGAAATGGATAACGATTAAATAAAACGCGAGACAATTTTGAAAAATTAAATGTCAAATGTTAACATATGGATGTAAGCTATGAGTAAAATAAAAGGTTGAAGGGGGGAAACAAAGATCGGTCGATTAAAGATATTACAAAATTTTAACAAAATACGAATTCGGAAAACGTTCAATATAAGATGAGAGAGCTGTGTGACGAAATTTTTTTAAAAACGATTCGGGACATTATAAGATAAAAAATTATCAACGAAAACATATTTTAAAGGTCGCATTACTTTTAAACGTAACTTTGGAATTATACTGCTGTGATGACGTTTCTTTCTGGCGTTTCGTTTCAATAAAATAAAAATCGCCAAAACAAAAAAGTAAACGGAAAACTCAAGTTTGCGGTAATTTATCGTACCGCAGTTAAAATTCGCAGATAACGCGATATCGATCGACGCGTAAAATCGATTTTAATTTTTTAAAACGCATTTTCCTCGATTGCGATCTGATATTATTCAACGTCAAATCCGAGTCGAAAATCGCGAAAAATTGTCGCCGCGTAGGAATTTAAAATATGATAGATTGGCAAATTTGAAGACGGACAACATACGGCAAACGGGTCGGAAGAAAAAGCTAGGTCGAAAAGCTCTCGGTTCGCGATCGATAAGGGAAAAGCCGAGTGTGAAATAAAAAACGAGGAATAGAAAGCGGGCGTGAAAATTGAACGGCGCGCGGCCATCTTTGAAGCGATACGACGACGGAAAAGAGACGATTCCGAACCGAGAAACGGAATCCGGAACCGGAAACCGAGAAAAGTAGCGAAGGCGAAGAGAAAAGGGCGAAAATAAAAAAAAATAGCGACCTTCGGCGATGAGCTTGCGCACGCGCAGTTTGAGTCCGGCGACGTCGACGGCGGCTCCGATGAGCTCGGAGCCGGGCTCCGGGGGCGCTCCGTTGCCCGCCGCCGAGCTGAAGTAGCCCATCGCGGAGCGGAATACGCTCATGATGACGTCCGACGACCGACCGCCGCCGTCGCCACCGCCGCCGCCCCGAACGCCCCCCGAACTCGACGAGCAAACGTCAACCGACAGGTTCGACAACCCGACGGCGCCAACGTTGCCATTTATTTTATAAAAATACAAAAACGTCGACTATTTATTTTTATTCTATAAAAAATATTTTTAGCTTAAATATAAAACGTTCGATTTTATCATAAATTTTAACCTTAAAAATATGTACATTTTCAGTATTGACAACAATAAAAAATACATATATATTTATTATTGACAATCAAAATGTAACCTATTTTCAAGATTATGTATTTAAGGAAATAAAATTATATTTTTTTTAACAGTTTAAAAAATTGCTCAAAACGCTAAAAATATAAAACGTTACAAAACTGTACAAATTCGTTCCAATACATCTCATTATTTTCATCGTGCGCAACTTTTAATTCGTTAGTCGACGAACTTCGATTCGACGGAACGTTCCTCGTCGCGTTTTATCGCGATAAACATGAAGATTTTTCCGCTCGCTCTTTTTATACTTTTAATAGTTTCGTCAAATTCGGCCAGGAGATTCGACAAATGCGAAATGGCTCGCGAATTGCTCGAACTCGGCGTTCCGACGAGCGAGCTTTCGGATTGTAAGTTTCGTTCGCGTTATTGTTGTTGCATCGTTCGTTTTTAATTTAGCTCGCGACGTTAACTTTTTTTTTCGCCGAGCTTAGGGGTGTGCCTTATAGAAAAGGAAAGCTCTTACGTTACCGAAGAAATAAACAAGAACAATTTGGACGGTTCGTGGGACTGGGGACTTTTTCAAATAAACGATCGCTACTGGTGTCGAGGACACTATCCCGGTAGATCTGAAAACTTTTGCAAAATCGACTGTGTAGGTAAATTTAATAAAATTAGCCGAAAATAATTTTCATAAAAAAATGAAAAAAAACGTTCGATCGATTACGTGAATTTATTAAAAAATGCTAATTGTTTAAAAGTAAATTTTTAATGTTTATTTTGCTTTGTAAGCCTTATTGGGCCGCGACATAACGTCTTCGTTAGAGTGCGCAAAACGTATTAAGCGAGAACGAGGATTTACATCATGGGAAGGTTGGAGAAACGGATGTCAAGGAAAATATTTTGATCTTTCTGACTGTGGTAATATTATTGTTCAATAATTAAAAAAAAATAAATAAATAAATATATATATATATAATGAAATTAAGTATTTTATAATAAAATTATTTGATATATCTCGAGACGCGTTCGCATAAATATATTTTTATTTCATTTTCAGATTTGAGCTGCAACAGACAAGAATTATGAATTAATTCGATAAAATTTAATTTAATTTTTATTTTTAACACATATTAGTGATATTTTCTAGAGATAATCAGGTGTGCTAGTTATTCATCACATGATTTAGAAACGTTGAATTATGTCTAATAAAAAAGCTGTCATAAGACAAAGTATTTTTTAGTGAAAACCTTTAAAATATCTAAAATTAAAATTTGAATAGCTTTTTTGAGAATCTTCTCTAAAAAAAAAGGAAAAAATCTTTAGACATATTTGAATTTAAAACTAGAAAATATAGTTGTCTACTTTTGTCCTATCATATCGGAAGAGAAGTTACTTTTCTGTTTTCTTTTTATCTAAACCAATTATATTGATGCAAATAATTTAAATTTCGTTATTATTTAGGATTATATATAACATTTTAATTGTAAATATGATTACTGAAAATTGAAAAGAAAACTAGCGCTAATTTTCACGATTCACTTATTTCAGTTTTGAATATCATACGACATGAAATTTTTATTATTTGATTCCAAATTTTCCTCAGACAATTAAAGCTTTAATAAAAGTTGTTAATTAAATTAGTATCAGCCGAATTTATAAAAATATTCTAAAATAATTATAATTTAATATGGAGATCTTTTATTTTTATAGTTGCGACTTTAATTATTTCGAAATAAGAAACATATACAACAACAGATTGTTTTAAGTATTTTTATAAATAATATCATTACTAAATTACCCTTCATAATCATTATGTAAACAGTGATGGCCTGAGTGACATATTTACAATAATAATATAGTTTTGAAAGTTATTATTTATTAGTCCCTTTATTTTTATAAATGTAATTGATCAAATACAAATATTCGTTTTCACAAGGATATATAAATAATATTTAGAATTTTATATATTTCGAAATTATTCAATAAATCAAATTATAAGAAAATAATATATATATATATATATATATATATATATATATATATATATATATATATATATATATATATAAACAAAAATCAACAAAATATTTTTTACTTCTAGTAACAATGACAATTTGATCATTTTTACTTATTCATAATTTTGTACTTTATAAAATAAAATAATATTTGTTCGAAGAAAGTCTTTTTGAAAATAATGACCTTAAGAATACGCACAAAAAGTCACATAAATTACATCAAAATTTATTTTGAAATATTCATTGTAAATTATGATATTTTATGTGGACCGCCGTTTGACCGCAGACTCGATATTGATAAACCATGTATATTCTTATAAATTCATATTAAAATCTTATTGAAACAAATTACGAACTATTGCTATCTTATTTGCCATGTGCATAATCATTATTTATTGATTAATTTTATTTCATTAAATAAATTTTGTAATCATTTGATACTAATAATTTAGAATTAATTCATTTATCAGTTGTAATGTTAGTGTGAATCGTCGTTGCCGTCAAGAAAGAAATTTCACACAAAATTCTTTTAAATCTCTAAAAATGGCAAATATTTTAAAATTCATATTTATATTATACATTTTTACGCAATTCAGCGTTTCCGCTAGAATATTCACAAAATGTGAAATGGCTAGAGAATTAATAAAATTTGGATTTCCTCGAAACGAACTTGCGGACTGTAAGTATAAATAATATATATATATATATATATATATATATATATATATATATATATATATATATATATATATATATATATATATATATGTGTGTATTTTTTTAATAATATTATTTTTTCATTATATTTTTTAGGGGTTTGTCTTATAATGGCCGAAAGTTTTTTTGATTCTCGCACAATTAGTCCTAGAAATTTGGATGGTTCGTTCGATTGGGGTATATTTCAGTTTAACGATCGTTATTGGTGCAAAGGATATTATCCTGGAAAACTATATAACATTTGTAAAGTCGATTGTCCAGGTTGTCCGTCATATATAATTATATATTATAATAGTTCGTGATTATTTTATTCGTTTCAATTATTTATAAATTTCATTTTTTTATTTTCGTTCGTGCAAATTAGATCTTTTGAGCGACGATATATCGAAATCGGTTAGTTGTGCCAAATTTATTAAATCCGAATTTGGATTTCAAGCCTGGCGCGGTTGGGTCAGACAGTGTAGGGGGTCATATTTTGATTTGACCGATTGCGGTAATTAAAATATTTTTATCATTATAATATATTATAAATAAATAATATAATAGGTTAATTCTGTATTTTGCTTTATTTTTCAGATTTAAATTGCAATCGGTTTGATTTATGATTCGTGTATATATATTTTTCTATGAATTATTATTTATTTGATTAATTTGGACCACGATTGCTAATATTTTTTTACTTGTCTTTATGAAAAATTAAAAATAAAAAAAATAATAAAATTCCTTAATATTATAGATTTTTAATGGAAATAAATATTTATTCTTATAGATTCCGATGTATTATTTTTTTATATACAAAAGAAAGTAATAAAAATAAATCAATAAAAATCAAACGTTAACAAAAATTATCTTTTGATTTATGTTGATTCCACAAACTTACAATTTATGTTTATAAATTTCTTGTTATATAAAAATATTTATTGGAGATAACTTCTAAGAGTCAAAGTTTTGTAATAAATTTAAAATTTGTAATGTTTTATCTATATATTTATGTATATAGTATTTTTCAGATTTTCATAAATATTTTTCATTTATATTTTAATCCTAAATTATTTTCTTATTAACATGGATTTTATAAAATAATAAATTTAAATTCTGTGAAAAAAACTTGTTTTTTTTTCACTTTTTAATTCATATATAAAAGTATGTTTTTAAAGTTTTTTTTTAATAAGATTCTGGTTAAATTAAAAAGTTTAATAAAAAAATTAACATATTTCTTTTTTTTTCTTTATGATATCATTTTCAGTAATTTATTATACGTGACAAGTTTAAATATATATGTATTTTAGATTGGTCGATAATTTACGAAAGATGAGTTTAATTTTATTTATAGAATAAATTTAAATAAATAAAATTAAATGTAGTAATTTACGGCCGTTTATGGTCGTAAAACGTCGTCGAATAGTTTACAAGTTGGCAATAGTGCGCGACAGAAGTGGCCATAGAAGGTCTTGTACAAAAATGGAAGGCGACGATTGCGAACAAGACAGCGGGCTGGAGTCTCCGCCCCACAGCAAGGGCGACTCCCCCGACAGGCGATCTCTGTCCACCGATCAAACGGTGACGTTTACGCTCCTCATTTTGCTTTTCGCGACTCGCATCTTTTCTTATTCTTCACTCTTCTACCTGTAATCTTGCCATTATGACGCCGATTCGCTACATAACCTCAACGTGCACACTCGCATTTGACGTTCTTTCGTTTTCGCGTGTTCGTATATGCGATCGTAACGTTTGTAAAGTTCTTTAAAGTAAGACGATTAAACTTTTAATTATACTCATCGCGTAAATCCGGATCGAATTAAATTTTTGACATATCGCTTATTAAAATTTATACAATATATTTTATATTACATACTGCGTATCGTTCGATTTATTATATGCGTCCCACGCGTCTTGAGCCATACCATGAAATTACTTTGCTTAAATATAAAATAAAGAAGCCTTTGAATATTTTTTATTTTATTATTAGTAATTTTCAAAATATATTGAGTCAAGAATCTTCGAACTTTTAAATTTTCTCTAATGAATCGTTTTATGACTACAACCGAAAACTAATATATTTTATATCTAAAAAAAATATCGCATTGCCTTCGTTGCATTATTTAAATATTTATATATTTTATCTTAAAATGTAATGAAAGTGTGGCCAAATTCCTAGAAAAACGATATTCAAAGATTAAACATGAAATTGACGTTTTTATCCTGTAAAACAATAATCGAAAGGGAAATCATATCTTATATTATAAAATATATAATACTATGTTAAATAAATAGACGTTTATGAGCTTCAAACAGATTGTATTCAATTACACTGCAAATGCAATACTACTTGAACTTTGTCTAGTTTCATATAATAATCGTTTATTATTGCCAATTGCTTGAAATTTATTTACCATATCCTAGATTGTCTTTCGTACTTTTTAAACGATGAATAAATAAATGTTATTTGTTTATATATAAAAAATATATGTCATATTTTTTTAATGTACCATGACTCAAACTTACATTTTGAGCATATCCATTATAAACTCTTATGTAATAGGCATTTTACGAGAGAAATGTTATAATGTCTTGTAAAGATTTTTTGACGCATTTTTAACATTTAAATAGTTTACTAAATGAAAAGTATTAATTATTAAAATATATTTAATTGTTAACTAAATATATAATACTATTTTAATGAATTATATGAATATTTTGATGAAATCGAATGAATGTTTTCCTTGTTTTCAGCCTGAAACTATTATTCCTGTAACTTTATCTTTAAATAATGATCCAGTTGGTTCTGGTAAAATGACAATAGAAAGCAAATCTGAAGTCACAAATAAATCTCCAATCGAACCTGAAAATTATGATGATGTAAGAATTTTCATTTTCATCATATTTATACTTCTATTTGATTGAAATTTGTGTTTTAACAAATTTAAATTCCTCAGGAACCTGATGAGACGCTAGCCGAAAGACTTTGGGGCTTAACAGAAATGTTTCCAGATTGCGTAGTAAACACCACTCATGCTGTCACTACCAAGACTTGGTTTGACTTCTTTACTTTTTATTTATATCTTCAAAATATATTTATGTCTTCAAAATTATATTTTATCTTTTAAAGGTCTGGTGTTAAAAATCTTTATTCATTCTCTCGCAATGTGATGTGGATAGTTGCAAGTACATCAGTTTTACTATTCGTCCCTGTTTTATTTGAATTAGAAATTGCCAAAAATGAAGAGCGATTGAAGAGCGAACAGAAACAAGTAAATATACATAATCAGTTTTATTTTAATAGCTCACTTTTTATTACCACGTAAAAGTATTTACGTCATTTTTGCATTAAATATTGGAAATTTATATTTTTTCATAAACTGTGTAGTCTTAATTCTTTTATCATTACTACATTTTCTCAATGGTTTTAGGATAACTTTTTATTTTTACTTTTGTTTCGAAAATCTTTTTGGTGTTTGAATATTATAATTACAATTACTGTAACTTTTATACTTTATAATCAATCAGAAAAAACATTAGTTTTTCTGGTTTAAAATTAAATGAATTAATTTTTTATTTATGAAATTTTATTAAATATTAATTAATTTATTTTCGTAAGTTGATTTTGTGAATCTACATGTTATAAATTATACCTATGTATATTTCCTTTGAATTGGCATTTGTCGTCTTAATTTGCTTGTTTCCACAAATTTTTGAAATAGTTTAAGTAATTTCAAATTTATAAATTTTGAGAATCGTGTTTCAAATTGAATTTATATTAAATGAAATATATATATATATATATATATATATATATATATATATATATATATATATATATATATATATATATATTTACTTTTAAAATATAAATTACAAATGGTATTATCATTTTCAGTATCTTCTTGGTCCTAGCGCAGCAATGATTGGTCCTCCTGGTGCAGCCCCACCTTTGCCACGATAGAATATAATAGATAAATGCAAAAGTTGAAAAGTAAATAATAACTTATGATAAATTGTTATTCATCAGATTGAAATCTAGTCTCCACATATTGAACGTTCTTTAAAAAAATCTGAAACATTCTATTTCAGACTAACGTTATAAAACAGTTGACATGTTGCATTATATTCTTAGAATCCGTAAATGGCATTTAACAATCCTAGATGAGAGCTATCATTTTAATAGAATTAAATAAAAATGTATCACATGCACTTTATTATAGTCATTCCAAATTGCTATATTCTCATGGCTTACATTATATATTCAATTAGCTAACTTAATATCATATGAAAAATCGTCATACAATGTGAAATTTCAAGTATTACATGTGTAATATATAATGTTATTGTATAAAAAGACTTATAATTCTTCGTTTTCTTTCATAAGTAATGTATGTTTACTTTGAATGTGTATTATTTTTCCATCTTATCTTATTGAACTACATTTGTTTAAAACACAATTGTCTGTTACGTTTTCAGACCATTTTTTTTTTGTACTGACGAAATGTCTTTTTTTATTCCAATGTAGTGTATTTCAAGTTTAGTAAATAAATGTAATTATGTTTAACGATTTCTTTTTATTTATCTCAAGCTAAATTGTTTTCCTAAAACTGTAGTTTAATATAAATCTTTATTTTTTTTCAACAAGGTTGTTTCAATTATGAATTTTATGTTATTTTTTTATGATATATCCGTGTCGTCTTTTTCAGTCGAAGGTTAACAGTCAACTTAAATATTTAATAATTAAAAATCGATCATCTTCTATCCCTTCATCTTTAAAGAAGTTCAATACCAGTAATTACACGTCTGAAAAATTCGAATTTAATTTCACATTCAATAAGAAATAAACTATATTTTTTCTCTTTTTTTTATTCTTTTTTATTATAGTATAATTAGACATCACATATATTATATTTTATAGTCTACCGCGTGAAGCGAGGGTAATGACAGTAGCTAAGGTAACGACAAAGCACAACGTCTGAAAACGATGACCCGGTCTTTTGTAGATCGATTGTTATTTTTTTTCTAAATTTGTATAATAAACTGGAAAAAAAAATTTCTGGAATTCAAAAGAAAAATTTTCATTAATAATATAATAAAAAAATAACGGCTAGGATTATTTAAGTAAAAGACTATTAAAACAATGTTTTGTTTACTTTAAAACTGGTTTTTTTTTCTAATATGCTATATAATAATTAGCACTCAAAATATGCGAATAATAATAATAAAAAGAAAAACCTGAAAAATTAAGACGAAACAAACAAAAGACTCGGCGATAAGAAGCAACGCAAAAGCAAACATGGCGCACATCGTTCATAATCGCCTTCAGTTTCATAACGTTGTCACTTACAAAAACAAATACATATAGATAAATTTACGACACTAATATAATATTATAACGTATGCGCGCATTTTTACGTACACATTTTTATTTATATATATATATATATATATATATAATACACGTTTTTCAGCTGAGTTAGTTTTATTTCAGTGTGTCCGTCGTGACGTTAAACGAGTCTGAAAGTCGCCGCGATAACCGCGACAAGATGTAGTCGCCTTGTAGTAACAATTTAATTAAACGAAGTCAATAAACGAAAACAAAAAAAAAAATAATAATAATCCATAGCGTCCTCGTTATAATTTGAATGTTTGTCTTTCGTCGCTTTCTTTCCGTCTTCCGTTCGAACGCCATTTTTATTCTTCGTGTCGTCGATTGAAAAGTCGCCGTCGTCGCGCTCTTTCATACATGGGATAATTCTCGATTAATTTTCGCATCTTTTTCTTTTTATTATTATTATTATTATTATTTTGTTTCTTGATGTAGTTGATTGTTAGTTTTTTTTCGTGATTAGATGATAGATTTTTGTCGGTTATTAGCGTTTAAATCAGTGCTGTCATATCTGCGCCATCTTGTCATCTTAGTTACAAATTAAAAAATGGATTCGCTCGGTAAGTGTATTATATATATATATATATATATATATATATATATATATATATATATATATATATATATATATATATATATATATTTAATATTTTTTTTTGCAATAAGAAATTTTTCTTGTCATAAAGAAATGTTTGGTCACCATAATTAATTACTCCAATTGACCATATCTTTTGTGTAGAAGTTTCATTCGATGCTGTCTCTCCATCTTAACTTAGATCCTTTTTTTTCTTTTTACTTCTAACCATATATCTGTAAATCTCTATCACATGATCATCTAGATTCATCCTTTCAATATGTTCCAGTCATTTGAATCTTCCAACCTTCATGTACTTTATTGGTATCTATATCATCATAAAGCTCATTATTTTTATATAAAAGTCTATAAATTCACCAAAAGATTTTTATTTCAAAAACACCAAATCTTGTCTCCTTATTATAATTAACAATTATAATTGTAAAATATATATAAACACTAATTCGATTATTTTATATATCATGATTTTGATTTATTCACTTATTGATATCACATTTCGCTTATTCACTTTCTCACAGTTATAATTACAAGTCATCAATAAATAAAAATATAGAAACTCATTCACGTATTCCAAAATATAATTGTCTACTATATACTTTTCTTTTACCATCATTTTATTATTTAAATGTTTCATTTTAATAAATTAATAAACTAAAAATAGGACTTGTAATATGATTGGACTGTGATCAAAAAGTAAGGTGAATACCAAGAAGTCTAATGGGGCCAAATCAGGTGAATACGGTGGTTGCGGAACGATATGAGTCTAGTTTTTGGCCAAAAAATCGCGAATAATCAATGCAGTATGACATGGTGCATTATCGTGAACCGAGAGTTGTACAAACACGTGTAACTCGGAAATAATTAAACATTTTGGCAAACAGAAACTTGGCAAATGTTATAGACAGTCCTACCAACTTAAAAAAAATACAATTTACCTGCATTCCTAATGCCCGGGAGTTTTAAATGACAATTTCACCTTACTTTTTGATCACAGTCATATATATACCATATATATATATATATATATATATATATATATATATATATATATATATATATATATATATATATATATATATATAGGCTAATCAAAGAATCGATTATTTTCATATTTTTTAATCGAACGCTCTTCAGACATGCAACATTAATGCAGCACCATAATTTGCCCTAATCACGGTTTATATTTTTAAATGTCATGTCGTAAATGGATAAAAAAATCGGATTAATTTTGTTGTTACTTTTAAAAAAATGAAACTTTAACAGCATTATAAGTTTTTATATAACACAATATATATATTTACACACATCATCATGTAACTGCCTACTTAAAAATGTCAAAAATAAATCCACCATTCTTTATATGTATTTATATAATGAATAAAAATTACTCGATTGTTGTGAAAATTTTTGATGAAAACGAATAATCATATATATATATATATATATATATTCACTTTATTTATTCAACGAGTGAAATATATATTATTATTATTATCAATGATTAATTCTATATTTATAAATATGTACATGCGGGGGTTATCTATAAAAATTTGCAATTTTTGTGTTAAAATAAATATAAAAGCCGAACAAATAGACTCGAATGTGTACTTGAAAATTTTAACACTGTTTTTTTTTTCATTATTCTTATTATTTTTACCTGCAATAAATTTCGTCGTATGTCAGATACAATTTCGTCGTATATCAGTCGCCATTTTGATTCCTGAACAAATTAATTTTGCCTGCATCTCGTTGATTACTTTATGACTTTTATCTTTTGTGTATTCGTTAGTATATTTGTTTAGTTACTGAGAAATCATAATTAAATGGAAAAATATTTTTTTTTTTGAATTATTGTTTTATATTTTTATTTTTCATCTTTGTTTTTCTTCGCACTATATATTTTTTTTCTTAGAATTTTCTTTCTATTATATATTATATTCATACTATATTTATATATATATATAATAGAAAGACACCATTTTTACATATTATAAATTACTTTTTATTACATTTTTATAATCTTCAAATTTTCATATATTTTTTTCAAATTACAACTGCATTGTTAAAAATAAACAAATATTTTAAAAATACATACGTCCTTGTCGTTTTAGTTTTTTTTCCTTTTTAATGAAAAAAAATATAATTCTTAGTAATAAAAATGAAATACAATCAGAACTAAATTCTATTGTATGACAATTAGATATGCTAATTACACAGTCGTTATAATGATTCAAAATGTAACAAAATATACAATAAAAGATAGCGTTTATAGATGGAAATCTCATTATATATACAATATATATATATATATATATATATATATATATATATATATATATATATATATATATATAAATGTGATTACCGAAAAACAAACAAAAAATTTCAAAATTTTCCCGATGAGCTTTCACATTAAAAAATATATATAATTGTGGGGTCCGCTTATTAATTATGTGGTCTTCAATGTTTTGAGGTCGAGTCGCACCATCAAGGTCAATTAAACGACGACAGTGCAAATTTGTACTGATTTTATTGAAGTAGTTGATTTTGGCTTAATGCGGAAACCGTGAAGCTCAAGGTTTACAACCAACGCAATTCGAATCCCATGTTCAACGTTTATTTTAATACTTATTCTAATACATACATACATACATATATATATATATATATATATATATATATATATACTATGATCAAAAAGTAAGGTGAAATTGTCATTTCAAACTCCCGGGCATTAGGTAGACAGGTAAATTGTAATTTTCTTCCTAAAATGATAGAACTGTCTATAATATTTGCCAAGCGTCTTTTTTGCAAAAGATTTAATTATCTTCAAGTTACACGTGTTTTTACAACTCTCGGTTCCTTTATCGCGATAATGCACCATGTCATACTGCATTGATTCTTTGTGACTTTTTTGACAAAAATTCGACTCATATCGTTCCGCAACCATCGTATTCGCCTGATTTGACTCCGTGCAACTTCTGGCTATTCAGCAAATTCAAAAAGCCAATACGGGGACGCCGTTTTGAAACGATTGAGGAGATAAAAACCGTATCAAAGAAGGTCTTGCATGCTATACCGGAAAAAGACTATTCCGACTGTTTCGAGGACTGGAAAAACGTTGAAAAATATATAAAGAAGTTACATTTTATAAACAAATTCGCCTTAATTTTTGATCTCAGTGATATTTATAAATATACATCCTGGTTGTTCTTCAAAAAAAAAAAAGATTGTCATTTTTATATACATAAAATATTTTTAATAATAATGTAAGAACTGAATTGATTTCATATATTAAATTATTGTACTTATAAACCAAAAAAAAGAAATATAATACATCAACTAAATTTCAATTTTCATCTAAAATATTAAATATTAAAAATTTCAACAAACTTTATATAATATCAAAAAATATTAATATTATTAGTATTGCATTTAAAATTTTTCATTTTATTAATTTAATCATTCTAAAAATAAAATATAAATATTCCAAATTAATAATGAAATATATATCATGAAAATAATTAAAGAATGTTCATACAAAAATAATTAAAAGAGTGATCGATTTAATCGTTAGAATGATCATTAATTGTATATAAAATAAAAATAGATCAATTTTCTTCGCTCATCAGAGAAATATTTCAGAATTTAATAACACAAATAAAACATAAATTAATTCATATGTGGTATGAATATATTTTTTTCCTGTTACAATATTATTTTTTCGAATAATTCACCGAGAAGTTGTAATTAAAATATGCGTCACTCTTCAAAAAGACGCAATCATAATTACTGTTTAAATATTGATAAACATTTAATATAATAAAGAAATCGCATTTTTTTAACGATTAAAATAATTATTAACTGGTTATATGGTATGTATTATATATTATGAGAAAAAAAATAAAATTTACATTTAAAAAAAGGATACATTTTGAAATTAAAACGTGTAATAAATATTTACGTACATTTTTTTTACACGCGGCTTAGCACATTATTATGTATAATAATAACGACCAAAAGCCTTATTTATAAACATAAAAATTTTTAAACCACAAAAAAAAATCAAAACATTCAAATAAAGGTCTTTATTATTTGACCTTCAAAAATGTTTTCGTTGTATATTTTGACAATTAGATTTTTGTTTATTTTATATAAATATAATAATAAAAAAATTATTATAAATAATGTGTAGCTTTTTTTAGACACAATTCTCTGACATATCAAAACTTTTATTTGATAAGAAAACGTGTCGACGATGTGTCATTTGACACGAACATCATGCCATTGATAACGTTAATATAAAAAATAACACGTGAACCAAACAATTTATTATTATAAATACAATATAACGATGGGACGACTTCGCGGACGATAATCGTTATCTTATGGCCAAATAAAAATGGCCGCCGGTGCATAATTAAGATTGCAAATTTGTCTTCTATTAAACTGTGAGCAACATTAAAAACGATTTAAACATCTTTTTTTTTATTATTATATTAAATTAATTATATTTCTGATAAAAATCATAATTAAAGAAAATTTTAAAATATAAATATCTAACATTTATGAAAATATTTAAATTCCAATTATTTTGCTTACATTTTGAATAGTTTGATATTGATAAATAAATTTAACAATTTGATTAAATATCGTATATCATTACTCCATCAAATGATAAAACTTTATAATAATCAGATATTTGAGTACAAATTTTATCATTATTTATGTTGACCAATATTTAAATCGTATGGTCTAAATAGAACAAAATGTATAATAACAAGTATAAAAATAACTTTTTAACACATTTCACATGTAACACGATAGCCATTTTCAATTTTATCACGAAATAAGCATATAAAGCATATTATAAAGGTCGATCCACACCGCAGATAATGTCACGACAAGTCGTCATAAATAGTGATGCGTGTTTTTGAAGGACGGTAATAACGCTCGGTCATATATTTGTTTATTAAAATAAATATTTCTTTTATATATATATATATATATATATATATATATATATATATATATATATATATATATATATATATATATATATATATATATATATTGATAATATCGTTTTTTATGATTTGAACCTCAACCGAATGCTCTTCCAATTATGGAATCGTAAAAATTTCAAAAATATATATGTATACTAGTGTGATCGAAATGTAAGGTGAAATTGTCATTTAAAACTCCCGGCCATTAGGAAGGCAGGTAAATTGTATTTTTTTTTCTAAGTTGGTAGGACTGTCTATAACATTTGCCAAGCTTCTGTTTGTCAAAGGGTTTAATTATCTTCGAGTTACATGTGTTTTTACAACTTTTGGTTCATTCATCACGATAATACACCATGGCATACTGTATTAGTTTTTCGCGATTTTTTTGCCAAAAACTTATCTCATATCATTCCACAACCACCGTATTCGCCCGGTTTGGCTCCGTGCGACTTCTAACTATTCAACAAACTCAAAAGGCCAATGCGTGAACGCCGTTTTGACACGATTGAGGAGATAAAATAGGAATTGGAGAAGTTCTTGAAGGCTATACTGGACAAAGACTATTCTATTCCGACTTTTCGAGGACTGGAAAAAGCGTTGGCGAAAGTGCGTTTTATAAAACGGGGATTACTTTGAAGGGAATGAAATTAATTTGAAAGAATAAATAAAAAAAATACATTTTATAATCAAATTTACCTTACTTTTTGATCAAACTGTTATATACTTCGAGAATCGCCCATAAGAATATAAATAAATCAAGTTCTATTCTTATTAGTAATATTTATATATAAATAATGAAAAAAATACTTCTAACATTTAATAGAAATTAAAATTATATAGTTTTTTTTTTAAATTCGCTACCTGAAACTTGTTTATGATCATTTGATTAAATGTATAAATTTTAATACAATATGATAATTATATTATAAATTTTATATAAACCAAAAAATATTTATATATATACAGTATTAATACAAAAAAAAATGTTGAAAATTATCATAACATTTTTTTACATATATTTTTGAAGTTTTCAAAAGAAAAAGAGTGCAATTCGATTTTTCATTTTAATGTCGCAACAACGATTTTCACCGTTCGACAATTTATTTCATCCTCTAACAATTACGTCGCACATTTTAATTTTCATTTATTACGAAAATAATTGCATCACGACTCTTGACTTTTAACCGCGTTCGAATCGTGATGTCGTTTTTTCCCTTTGCAAAAATGACGCAAAAATATTTATTTTTTTTCGACGTTCAGTTGTAGCGATGTCGCACTTGCGCCCGTTGGCCGCTCATAGTCAAATTGCGCGAACGATTCGTGTCTACGATTGTCGTTATAGGTGATGATTTTCGACATCAAAATGTCATTAGCGTTCCGAAAACAATGGAAATGTACGGTAAAATCGTGTGCGGGCTCTGAAAATTGCTCGCTTTATCTATTATTTTTTCACATATTGTACAATACAAAAACGATCGATAAATCGTAAATAATATTCTACAAATATATAAATATATATATATATATATATATATATATATATATATATATATATATATATATATATACATATATTTATATGTGTATATATATATATATATATATATATATATATATATATATATATATATAATCCTTTATAATCCATAAAGAATCAGAGGTTTAGATTTTTTAATATTCAAAAAAAAGTTCACTTCACTAATTTATAACTTGTTTTATATATCGCATATTTATTTTAAACATTATTTTTATACAATTAATACAAAAAATATATACAATCTCTTTATTGATACGCCACTGACTATTCCATTATTAAATACTAGTAGTATTATGATTCACTTTCTAATTAAAAAAAAAAACATTTTTAGCAAACATTTGAGTGTAGAGCTGATGACTCAACTCTGTAAAATATAATATAAATCAACATAGTAAAATAAATTCTAAATCGATATAATATTGGCGAAATTTTTAATTTATTCATATAATATAAAATCAGTGTAATTTCTCAATCCCAACTTTAATTATAAAAAAAAATATTAATTTCTGTTAGATATTCGATAATTTTTAACAGAATTTCTAAATATTTATATAATATCGTTATAAATATTGGTTAAAAATAAATACACGACTGACCACTTAAAATTTTGAAAAAAATAAACAAAAATTTAAGGGGCACTTCAGTCAATATGTTTGGAATCAATCATTTTAACATTCACCATAGTAAAGTTCTTTTAATATTAAAAAAAAAATATTTTTTATGAAGGAAAAAAATAATTATATAACACACACACACACACACACACACACACACATATATATATATATATATATATATTGTATTATTATAATTTTCTACATAATTTTATATTTATTATTATCGTATGTTAGTTTTCCTCATTTTTTCATTATTATTGTTAGCTTTACATATTTATTAATGCTAACATAAAAAAAAATATATGACTGCTGTATATATTGCAATATTTTTTACGTTTTATAACTATAAAAATTACACATGTACTATATTTCTTTTCATTATTATTATTGTATATATATATATATATATATATATATATATATATATATATATATATATATATATATATATATATATATATATATAAAACACTGTAATCAAAATAATTATTCTTTTCTTAATTCAAATTCAATTAAGAATCATGTTATCTATTTATTTAAAAATCTTTTAACCTACTCAAATTAATTACTTCTCTAATATAGTATTATAATTTTACAGTTTTCTCGATTTTTTTTTTATATTAAAATTATGGCTGTATATAAATAGAAAAATTATCAAAGTGATTTCTCATTAGCTTTTCGAGAATTGCATGATAAAAATATTATAATTTTTAATTAAATTAAAATTTCGATCGTTTAACCTGCAATTCAACGTAAACATTTTTTTTATTACACATATTATATATTATTTTTATACATATTAGAACAATTGAAACGATGAATTTTAATTGTAAAAAACACATTTTTCAAACTATATATTATAAATATTACAATTTTTCGTATGCAAAATTGCAAAAACGATATGGGGTTAAAAACGCCCGATATTGATCACGTTCAATGTGTTAAAAATCGAACGGCGACCGACAGAATTGCGTAAATATTTCGCGGTCATTATCGTCACGGCAGTGATCGATTAATGACCTCTGGGGTCATCGGTGAAATTTTTTGGATATGGCAAATTTTAACCGAAAATTATTCACCAAATATCCCACAGTGTTGTGTTGTTCGCCGATGTCAAAAGTCGTTTTGCTAATCATTCGTGTGTATGTACTTTGAAAATAGAGGTATTTATAGTTCGTTTAACATCTAGATTATTATTAATTATGATAATAACGAATGTGTGTATGTAAATATGTGTGAAATAAATATAAATATTATTCATATTATTATGTAAATCCGTTTTGATGAGTATCGCTCATGGTCGACGTTATTTTCTAAATTTATTCAATTTTTTGATATATTTATTTTTAATTGAATTTGATAATAATATTATTTAATTTATTAACTGATTGATGTGTGATAATTAATTATAATTTTTATATATAATTAATTTAATTATGAATAATCGAATGACGGTTTATCATTCAATGTTTGTTTAGGAAACAAAGTTTATCGTTTTTGCTTCTGTGTTTCTGATGTATTTTTATAAATTGTATCGCAAACATTTTAAATATTTATTGTTAATAAATGTATCTTTTACGATATCTAGAATATATAAAAATATAAATAAATATATGTGTGTGTGTGTGTGTGTATGTAAAATAATTATATATTATTCGAATGATTAACGAGATACACGTTTTGGCGAGTTCCGTCTATTTTAATGACTTATCAAATTTTATTAATGAAATAAATTTCGATTCTAAATTACTATTATTAATTTAATAATCAAATGAAAAACAAATATATTAAATAATCAAACAATAACATGTGCGTTACCACCGAATCGATAAATCGACAAACAATATTACTAATTATTAAAGTTTTCGTATTTTAATCGATTGTTAATATTATAATTTAATGCAATTTTAATTTATATAACTATTTATAAACTGATAATCATTATTTTTCCAATATTTAACAGCTCATTATATAATAAATATTAGTTTTAATCCCATATATTTAAAAGTTAACGACTATAAAACTCTTATCGTTGCTTCGCAGACATCTCATCACAAAAAAAATATATACAATATATTATTATTATTATTAATATTTCCATTCTATGAGAAAATTAATGCAAAAAAAATACTTAAAAAATAAGCATTTAATTTGAATATCTTTATTTCTTTTTGTCTGCTATGCGCAAATTTTATTTGTACAGATTATTAATGCAAATATAGTTTTCTTTTGTATTTAGAAAACGTTCGATAAGAAACGAACGAACCGTAAGTATTTTTAAATACATTTTGTATTAACTGTCTTATTTGTATTATTGGAATTTATAATATTGACAAAATTCAAAGCGAACAATCTAGAATATTGTGGATAAATAGTAAAAAATGATATACTATTCACATTATATATTATAATATTAATCACATTATAATTTTATACGAAAAATATTAATTTTATTTATTTTTTATACAATTAAACAGTTGTAGTAATTAAAATAAATTGATGTTGAATGTAAATTTTATTGATTATATTAAAAAAAACCTAAGAAAATGTATTTTTAAAAATGATTACGTTTGGTAGTCAAATTTTATTATGTATACGTTATAATTATATTATTCATATAAATAAATATTTTATGTTTATCATGTTTGTGTAAATCTAGATTCTAATAATAAATCAGGAATATTCATATTTTTAAAAATCATAACGAATTAAAACATTGTGATAAAAAAATATTACAATTTCACCTTACTTTTTGATCACAATAATATATAGGAAATTAATTGTTTTCGTATATTTTAAACAATTTATTTTCAAATCACATTATTTTAATAAAATCATATAAAAATAAAAAGTAATTAATTTTCTTTTGCTAATTAAATGTCATTGAAAAATTAATGTAAACATAATATGAAACAATGATTTTTATAATGAAAATATTCTCAATCTTATATATATATATATATATATATATATATATATATATATATATATATATTATGTAATCATAAATTACTAATTAATTAATCAAGAAAAAAATATATTTTTTTAAAATCGCGGAACACATTTTGAGAATCACTGACGTGTATATTCAGTGTTAATTAAACTTCTATTACAATTTAACTTCCAGACATAAAATCCGCCTTTATCAGTTCACAGCACTCATTATCATAGAATAAATATTATGCGTTCGAAATATTCGAATGCAAATAATGAAAGGTTTAAATTGAACGCGACTCGTGTAAAAATAATCAGAAGTTATCGTTGAACGGTTTCAGCGACTCACTGAAACCGCTGAAAACGCTGAAACCGTTGAAACCAAACAGAACAGATGTTTCGTTTCAAAGAAAAAAGATCACCAAAAATGGCGGTCGAGAATTTAAAATAACGCTTTTATACACGTGTTTCATAAAAAAACACGATGTTTCATTTTTATTAATTACATATATTAATTAATTATATTTAAATAATAATAATTTATTTATAATAAAAAGCGCACATTCGATTCACCATCGTAATTACGAGCAATTTTCACCGGTTTTTCGCATATATTCATTTTTAATTCTATACGTGTATATTTTTTTAATATGGAAAACGCCAGATATTTCAACGATGGGGGTGAGTTTTTAATATTTATAATTATTTTGATCTAATCAACGTACTAAATAAATATTCAAAAATAATTTTATTTTTTTTATTCATTATATTTTTTATCAATATTTTATTAATGATATTAACTAAAATGACAGACTAACTTTTACACACACGTACGCACGCACACACACACACACACACACACACACACACACACACACACACACACACATATATATATATATATATATATATATATATATATATTCACTGAATATTTTTATGATTTTATTTAACAAAAATATTTTTAAATTAATTTCTATACCACGTCTTACTCTAATATATTATAATTATTTCATTAACCAAAATGAATTATTTATTAAAAATATAATATAAATATATAATAGGAATGCGGAAGCAGTGGTTTGCGAGCCATTTTTTTAATCCCTTTATCATTCTAAAATAGTTCTTCATTACACAATAATAACAAACAGTGTTTAAAAAATAGACATAATATAATTTCGCAATTTCTAACTGAAAATAGTAACTCGACAACTGAAATTTTTATTTTATTTTATTAGAAATTTGAATCTATTATCTGTCGCATTTTAAACGAACATTTCATCACTAAATCATCATATGTATAATCACTGTGATCAAAAAGTAAGATGAATTTGTTTATAAAATGTAAATTATTTAATTTTCCAAATCAATTTCATCCCCTTCAAAGTAATCTCCGTCCGATAAAACGCACTTTTGCCAACGCTTAGAAACAGTTGGAATAGTCTTTTTCCGGTATAACCTTCAAGAACTTTATAAAAATTTAAAAATTTATAAATATAAAAATTTAAAAATATAATTAAAATTATAAAAATTTTAAATTTCTTTTTTTTCTCAATCGTGTCAAAACGGCGTCGCGGCATTGGCCTTTTGAGTTTGCTGAATAGTCAGAAGTCGCACGGAGCCAAGTCGAGCGAATACGGTGGTTGTGAAATGATATGACTCGAGTTTTTGACTAAAAATTCATGAATAACCAATGCAATATGACATGGTGCATTATCGTGACGAAGGAATCGATTGTTGTAAAACAACGTGTGTAACTCGTAGATAATTAAACCTTTTGACAAACGTTTGGCAAGTGTTATACAGTCCTACCGACCTAGGAAAAAATACAATTTACCTGGTTTTCTAATGCTCGGGAGTTTTAATTGACAATTTCACCTTACTTTTTGATGACGAAAAAAATTCATACCCAATAATAGACGACATGTCAAATTATTACGTATAATTTTATGATAAAATATTCTTATTATTTCTTTTTTGTCACATACAAGGTATGTAAATATATTTTAACAATGCATACGTGATGAGAATAAATAAAAATAACATTTAATATATTATAAAATGAACGCATATGCCGTTTTAATTATTTCCTATATTTATATATATGTATTGTTATTGATAATACATACGTATATTTTTCATCGTCACTATTGTCGTGTATGCGATTTATAATCGATATCTGAAAAAAAACGTGCATTTTGTATGCAAGAGCTAAACTGTTGCGCTACAGCACGGTGCGGGCCGGAATATTTGTTTTGCGCCTTATAACGTCATATTATTTTTATTACGCAATCCTCAATCGATATACGTAACCTTCGAATAATTTTCATTTATTATTAAAAGATTAATAATTTTCGTGTATACGTGAAAATTGATTGAGTACATATTTAAGGAAAATTATCTATGTAATGAAAAAAAATGTTGCGTTCATAATTAAAAATTAATAATAATATATATATATATATATATATATATATATATATATATATATATATATATATATATATATATATATATATTCAAGTAAATAAAGATCAAATTTATTTTTTTCTATATATAAATTTGAATGTGAGCTTATTTATAGCAGTGGTTTTCAACCTATTTTATAATTGTATAATATTCAAGTTAAAATTTCGAAAGTTTCACAATTAGAATGTGAAATTCTGAAGGGTTACCGTAATTAGATAAATTGTTTGAAAAATATGCAGTGTCACCATCGCGAAAGTATCGCACTGTGTACATTTATATATATATATATATATATATATATATATATATATATATATATATATATATATATATATATATATATATATATATATATATATTATAAATAAATAAATAAACACACAAACGCGATTGAAAGTTTCATAATGGCAGCTTTAAAAGCAATAACAGTAACACACAGTCGACCGGTCAGATGTTATCAATCATAATAACCGCATTTTCGCGTGCGAGAACGCCGATAAAATGTGTGCGTAAAAGTTCGTTGACACTCGGAAAAATGTTCGCCGTCGGAAAATCTTATATAATTATATTTTTTTCTCTTTTTCTCTCTCTTTATCGCGGCATTTGAAACTTTGATATTTATTGATAAATATTTAAATTTCTGTTCGTTATACAGCCGCTTATATCAGACGGATTAAATGCGCGGTTCGCGGACCGCGAACAATCCGATTTTAATGTAGTTTTATTTTGGATGATATAATATTAAATTTTCATATTTTTTTATTTACAAAATTACAAAATCTTTTTAACATCAATTTTTATAATATGAAAATATTTGAATTTATTATTTATGCATTTAATTAATGAATATTTTAATAATTTCAACATTTTAGATTAGGTTAGTCATAGAGCATATTTGAATAAATTTATAATAGTAGATGATATAACACAATTTTATATAATCATAGTTCAATTCCTATTTCGTCGAATATCCTGTATTAAAATTAGTTTTGAATAGGCGTTTTATTGTAACGGATTATAAAAGATTCGGTTTTATTGTTAATATAGATGAAAAGAACCGTTAGACGTAATTTAATAACAGCCTTCTAAAATATCACAATGCCGTTCTATTTGATTCTTTTTTTCTTTCAACAAATATATCGATATATTTGAAACTAAAAATATACCTTATATTATCTAATTTTCAATTTAATATATTGCCCGAAATAAATTTTACATAAATATTTATTTACGTAGGTAAATTGAATATATTGTGTGGTTTAATTAATTCACGCATAAATGTAGTCATAAATCTAATAAAACAATACAATATTAGCATCGTCTTACCTCTAAAAGACTTAATAATAATAATAATAATTAAAGCAATATAGTTTTATTGCACTAACAGTGATAACCTTAAGCCTCGTTCACATAAAATGTTGCGATCGTTCTACAAACATTAACCTATCGTTCGAGATTTATTCTTCATAATTATATCTAATATTTATTTAATTGGATAAAAGATAATTGTTTTTTTTTTATTATTGAAAATATAATGTTATAATATTATATTGAATTTTATATAAAACAGAAATATCTTTCAAAATAAAAATATATATATTTTATAATAAATTGAACAGATCTGCTTTTATTGTATAGTAACATTTTAATATGCAGAATCTATTATTTTTCCTATTTTGTTTCTTAAAAATATATTTAGAAAATTGGAGGATTAAAACAGTAAAAATCATAATTTTAGCATTTTTATGTTTTCTTTATAATTTTCTTTTATTCGATATCAATTGAATAGTATATTTTAGATTATTTCATGTACTGAAATTTTTAGAGTTTACTGTGAGATTAAGCAACGCCACCTAGTATCTAAAACTGATAATTATTATAAACATTTTATTTAATTTTTTAATTGAGTTTTTTTAACATATTAGATTTATTAAAAATTATATATATATATATATATATATATATATATATATATATATATATATATATATATATATATATATATATATATATATATATATATATAGAGTTAAGTATTTTAATAAATATATATTTAACCATGTTATTTTTTTGTTAAAATTTAACCGTATAATATTTTTTTTCTATCTTTTTTTCCAATCCATCAAAGCAATCCACCTTTTTCGATGCGGGGTCATTCACGTGTCAATGAATATATATATATATATATATATATATATATATATATATATATATATATATATATATATATATATATTTATATATTTATAAGAGATTGATCGAATTTTTTGCAAAAACGGTAACAATCGCCGGCATAGTGACCCTGTTTTATCTTAGTTGAAAAAAATACGGTTGCAACTCAACACTTTAACGACCAAAACATACAGAGTTTCTACATTGTCAACTAATAATTCTACTTTCATTATATATATATATATATATATATATATATATATATATATATATATATATATATATACTATAATATTTACGATAATTCAATTGATAGCGTGTGATTTATGTGCTTTATATTATATTAAAATATTTTTATATAATGAATACATTCAATAAAATAAAGTGTTAAATATTAATACTGAAGATGAAATTGATTGATATTTGTGATAACTTATAAGTTATATTCCATTTATTATATATATATATATATATATATATATATATATATATATATATATAAATTTTCGGTTTATATTAATATATATAGATTTTTTATAATTAATTCTGTCACGCGATGTTTATATAATATAATAGCGTAATTGAAAAATTTAACAGATTTCCATATTATATATATTTAATAACTATTAAAAATACGGCCATGAAAAAGATGAAAATAAAATAGAAAAAAATTATTTGAATGACTGGCTTTTATTATTTATTAACATAAAAGTAATTAATTTTAATAATGAGCAGATATATAAATAAATAAATAAATATATATATATATATATATATATAAATGATTATTTTTTTAATTTATATTACTATGATAATGTGTCAATTATGATTTTAAAAATGTAATTATTATTTTTAAGCGATACAATCAGGGGTTTCGTATACCCCACCCGTTATAAACGGGTTAAAACGGTGAGCGTCTAGTCTAGGTGGTGGCGGCAACCCGCTATATTTGACATTGGCAGTCTGACGCAGAATTTCGACTCGATTAAACGTCGACCATTGCGCGTTTGTTTTGTTTTGTTTATTTTTTTATTTAATAAATAGATAAAAATATAATATAATCTCGTAAAACGACGGCACAATTTAACAATAATACTAATAGAAAAAAAAATTATACGAGAATAAATATATAAATAAAAAATAATAATAAACGACGTTCACGCGCGCCGGCGCATGGTCGTGTTCACGAAGTGATCTGTGGCCAAAACATTCGCAACCCTTCGTTTAAAAAAAAACCAAATATGGCGATCAGTAATTTTTGACAGAATGCAGTGAGAAAAAAAAACGAATTTTCAAATATAGAAATGAGCGAATTTTCATCGAAACGTGAAAAGATCGTCGATCATATTACAGTTTTTCGTGTGAATAAACGAACACGCTTTTAACCGCCACGTTATTAATTATATTTTGTGGAATTTTAATATATAAATAAATAAATATTTTACATATTTTTTATTTATCGTTTTTATTATATTTGTGATATGTGTTGTAAGGGTTGTTGCGGATTTTTTAGAAAATTGTGCGGAGGTGAGTTTTGTTTTTCAATACATTTCCCAATAATAATAAAAAATTAAAAATGTCAAAAAAATCGATATATTAAATATTTAGAATTGAATAAATAAATAATTCAATCAATTTGTAGAATCTCGGCCCTTCTTTTATATTGTAATTCTCTGAAGACCCGTTCAACCCCTTTTCAAGATGCGCTTCTTTTAATAACGCAAAAGGAAATATCTTTTCCTATTGACATATAGTTTTCTACGAATAATTCATATTTATTACAAATTCCTATCAAATCTGAATAATTACGTCATTCTTTGTTATTATTGTTGTTTCTTATTTAATAACAATATAAATTATAATACAACACAATCGTTTCTCATTTCTTTTTAGAGATTTATACGGAAAAACGATTCCGAAAAAACGAGTTTTTTTTTCTATAGAAAAAAAATACCCAGAGCATGACGAAGCTTTCGCACGATTCATAGAAGAAAAAAAAATAGAAATTGGCATAAATTTCCCGTGATTAATTTGTTAACGTTGCCAAAGTGGCAATTGTATTTTTAAATACAACTTTTTTATGCAAGATATAAGGCCGGCAAACGATTGTCTTCGACCAAATTCAAATATTTGTCCTTATATTATTTCCATTTTATCATTTTTTTTTAATTATTGAATTTCTGCATTCGTACACATTTTATATAATTGTTTATTCATTTCGTAAATATAAAATTTTATACAGTATTATATTTTCGTAAATTTACAACTGATCAATGACTGCGTACATTCTGCTTAATTTCGACATCGTACACGTTTTATTAACAAGTTCAATATTTATAAATTTAAAAGACCGTAATTTCGAAAAAAAAAACAAACAAAACTTAAAAATGTTATTTATTACGGAAGACGAAGAATCACTAAAAATAAACAAACAAACAATATCTAAATAAAATTCGAACTCTTTTCAGCTTTATATCACAACAAGGAAATTTGATATGTAAATATGTAAAAAAAAAGCAAACAATGTATAATTTCAAAGAAAGTATTTTCTATGTAAATTTTAGAGACCTTGAAAAGTTTTTACGATCATTGTTGTTATTCGATTCTTTTGCGATGCTGTAATTGTTTAAATCTACTAACTGGTTTCAAACACATCATTAACATATTAATTTTCCTTATTACTGATTATATTATATTATAACGAATATACTATAATTTTCCTCGAAAACCTAACTATAAATTGTATAAAATGTAAATAATATTTAATAAGTAAAACTATATATTTTTTTATAAATTTACCACTGCGTTACCCGCAGTGATAAATTTATTATTTTAATTGAAATATTCTCAATTTCAATGTGTAAAAATCAGGCCTATTCAATCTGCGAACCACAAGTTGTGCGTAATGTACAAAAACTAGAAATGCTATAATATATAACTGATATAACTATTATATTATAATAAATATTTTAATTTTTATAATGATGTAAAATATTTCGGCGTAATTAAATTTTATGATTGTGCACGAATTCGTTATTTATATTTTTATTTTAAAGAGAAAACTCAAAAGTGCAGATGATATAATCGCGTGTTTCTTACAAGAAACTCGTATATAATTTAGAGTACCATTTTTTTATGATCTTTTCTTAAATTTATTTATCATGTATAAATATGAATTTTCAACTATTTTCCACTACATACTTACACACATGTGTATATATATATATATATATATATATATATATATATATATATATATTGTTTTATCTATTTTTTTATTTTATATAAGAAAAACGCTTTGGAAAACACGCCATTTTAAGAAAAACCCAGAAAAAAATCTATTGTTTATTTTACAAATGACTGATCAATGTATTGAAATGATTTTATTTTACAGAATTTTTATTGATAACAAACACACACACACACACACACACACACACATATATATATATATATATATATATATATATATATATATATATATATCATGTATATCATGTTAATACATCTTTATAAATTTACAGATATTTTCTTTTTATTCTAAAAAGTCATTCTGTCTACGTCTAAATAAGTTTATTATATTTTTATAAAATACTTAATCTCTTTCAAAAATAATTGTACGCCGCTGTAAAACGCTTTTCCATTTTTTTTAAGTTTTTCCGCGATCCAATTCATCACTGAAAATTTCTATCTGATTGAAAATTCCTGATAATTCGCTGTATAAAGTATTCATGAGATATTTAATTTAAATTTTACGAAAGATTTTTTTTCATATTAAAAATTCACAAGCGCAAAACCATTGAATGTAAATTTTGTAACATTATTTAAATAACATATTAATCGATTTGACATTTATTTTTTATATTACATTATACAAATATCGAACTTCAACTTGAACAACATCATAATAATATTATTTAAAATAATTAAATTAAATATTTTGACGGAATTCTCAAAAATATTTTGTTTTCGAGTTGTGATAGTATTCGCACGGAGCTACGATATGCAGTCATAGGTTATCGCCTATCGAATTTGTGATGTTCTATTAATATTTTCATGTTGTTTATTATGCTATATGGATCGTTGTTGAATATTTATCAGCAATTTTTTTAAACATACGCACGCCAAACAATGTTTGTACGTGAGTTTGGCGATGGTTTGTTCAAAAAATTTCCGAACTATTTAACTAATTACAAAATACATCATAGTAATTAATATTATTATTTTTCCGTTCGCATTATTGATTTTTCCTAATAAATCTAATACATTAAATATACGAGAGCACATGTTGTTTTCCGTCATTTGAAACGATATCGTTAATTATAATGTTAATTATACACGTTTTATTGTTTTATAATTTATATTAGGAATATCGATCAATATGAAAATGTTCTCGGCAATTTACTACTCAATGAAGGGTGGAAAAAAACATGTCGTTCGATTCCATTTAAAATTAACAGTCTAATAATATATATATATATATATATATATATATATATATATATATATATATATATATATATGTGTGTGTGTGTGTGTGTGTGTGTGAGAGTTAATTAAAATGTATTTAATGAAATTCGATTTCATTATGATCAAACAAACGACAGAGAAAGTTCTTTGAATCGACTATTTAATTTCGTTATTAATAAATTTGATTTTTAGCCAGATCTACCCCCCTCCCCTCTCTCTGTTTTCGTTTCATGTATGTAAAGAGTAATAATTAAATTTATTTATTTAGTTGCATATTTAAATTTACAAATATCGTACGTGACAGATTTTCATATCAACATAGATAAAAACGAATTTTTGACATATAAAATATTATACACTGTTTTATTTACAACGGGAAAACGTGAGTGGAATGTATTATATACACACAGACACGCACCGTCACTGATTGATGTTTTATCTGGGATGATACGTGTCTGTGATGACACGTGTCTGTGATGATACGTGTCTGTCACGTGACGTCCTGCAAATATCTTAATGCTCGATACATTTTAAATGCTGCTTTCATTTTCATTCATTAAAACGTAAATAGACACAATTTTAATCATTTTTCCGTCTCGTATTTTTATTTTTCATCGATAAAACAATACAATACGTTATGCGAAACTATTATATTTCGGATAATAGCTGAATCGATGTATCGATTCGAGTCATTAGAAAAAGGAAAAGAACGCCGCAAAAAAAAAATGAAGAAAAACTTAATGCATATTTAATTTGACCCAAAGGGGTCGAAATGCGATCGATGCCATTCCACTTTTGTAAATTGACCCGAATTTTCGCCTTTTAAAAACCGTTCGGTTATTTTTTACCCGTTCTTTGTTTGACTATATAGTTAAACGAGGCATCGAGTTGAAAAACCGGAATTTACCTTTATTTTTTTATCTATTGTCAACGTTTTAACATGTCATTCGTTCGATTACGTTTCTAATCATTATCATTGATAACAATCACCCTTATAATATAAAAAAATAATAATTATAATATTCGAACATAAAAAAATCACATTTTGAATTAATCATCAAAACATCTTTGTGTTAATCATCGAAATAGAATAATATTTTTACAACCATTAAAATGATATGAGATTAATCACGTATTAATTTATAAGTTATTTCAATGGTAAATATTATAATGAAACAATAATACGTTTTAAATATGGTCACTTTCTTCATATTTGTACACGTTTGTTGTTATTGATAAACTGAATCATGATGATTAATTCGAGCTGATTGTACGGTTTATTTGATTTTTTTTTAATGATTCACATTTTTTTTTAATTATTCAGTTCATGTTTATTTCATCATAGACTGAAGAAGCGTTCGGTATGTAAAAATATTTATCTTCTTTCAACAATCTTTTTTTTCATAAATTCCGCATTCAACCATCAAAAAATACGTTTTTATTCCACGATTCCATATTACCAAAAAGTAAGGTGAATTTGTTCATAAAATATAAATTCCTCGAAACAATCGGAATAGTCTTTTTCTAGTATAGCCTTTAAGACCTTCTTCCATTCGGTTTTTATCTCCTCAATCGTATCAAAAAAAACGTCCCCGCATTGGCCTTTTTAGTTTGTTGAATTGCCAAAAGTCACACGGAGCCAAATCAGGCGAATACAGTGGTTGCGATACGACATGAGTCTAGTTTTTGGCTAAAAAGTCGTCAAGAACCAATACAGCGTGACACGATGTATTATCGTGATGAAGGAACCAAGAATTGTAAGAACACGTATAACTCGGAGATAGTTAAACTTTTTGACAAACAGACGCTTGGCAAATGTTATAGACAGTCCTACCAATCATGGAAAAAAATTACAATTTACCTGCCTTCCTAATGCCCGGGAGTTTTAAATGACAATTTCATCTTACTTTTTGATCACAGTAATACTACGAATAATAACCGACCTTCGAATGAAGAAGAAACAATTTTAGTCGTTTGTTGTTGATTTGCGCGTACCTTGTTTTGCACGAAGCGGAATATCGTGTAATGCGAGATTATTCGGTGTGTTTTGTAATCAGATAAGGCTTTTTGCGGTTTTACTGAAACGTCTCCATACTCTTTGACATTTTGCGTATCTATTGTGTTTCATGTAAATCGCCCTTCACCGACGTATATATATATAAATAAATATATATGCGTTTAATATACATAAAATATAACTCTTAAGTATCGTGTTACCTTCGTCTTGTTATCTGCGTTATTTTATATATATATATTTTTTGTTTTCACTTTGTACCGTTTTGTTTTTGCGCTCTTTTGATATTTTTAAGGTCGTAAAGCGAGTTGTACCTCATTATTGTTTGACACGTTCGTTCATTGTATTGTGGAAAACGCGAAACCATGATAAGTATAAATATTTCCACTATATATATATATAATCAAGGATGTCGTGTGAAAGTTCACAAAATTCACACAATTGTTTTACTATAGTTTTTTTTTGTTAGCCATACTAAAACGATTTCGAGGATTATTTGGATTTGATTTTTGTCATTTTGTTTTTAACACTAATAAAGCCTTTTTGTTGAATAATATTTCTTTAAAAATATCTATGATTAAATATCTTTTTATACAAGAACCGTGATTATTAAATTTATAAATATAAATTAAAATTTATTATTAATAAAATTTTTATATATTATTATTGATGGTTTTTGTTTCCCGAAGGATCAATCTATTAATTTAAGATGGGATTATAATATTAAAGAGTAACTTCGATTTTATGAAATTAAAATAAGAAGTATTCTCTAAGGAATATTTTATTTTCTTTATACATTAAAGTAGATAAACTAAGTAAAATTAATCATAACATAAAATAAATTATGATACTTTTTATAGACATATTTATAAATCTATTAGGACATAGGATTTTCCAAGATTGCAAATCGGAGAAATCGGGGGAAAAAATCTATACAATACAGTTATTTCATTCTCAGAATTAAATTTAATAAATATTTATGATCTTAATTTGGACAATTTTCCTTATTCCGACTATTTAGATTTTTATCAATGGTCACAATTAGAAAACAACCCCCTTTCCCTATCAAAAAATAAAATAAAATAAAATACTACTGTGATTGTCTATAACATTTGCCAAGCTTCTATTTGTCAAAAAGTTTAATTATCTCCGAGTTACACGTGTTTTTACAACTCTTGATTCCTTCATCACGATAATGCACCATATCATACTGCGTTGATTCTTCGCGACATTTTTGACAAAAACTCGACTCGTATCGTTCCGCAACCACCGTATTCGCCTAATTTGGCTCAGTACGACTTCTGGCTAATCAGCAAACTCAAAAGACCAATGCGAGGACGCCGTTTTGATACGATTGAGGAGATAAAAATGGAATCGAAGAAGTTCTTGAAGACTATATCGAAAAAAGACTATTCCGACTGTTTCGAGGATCGGAAAAAGCGTTGGCAAAAGTGCGTTTAATCGGACGACGATTACTTTGAAGGGGATGAAATTGATTTGGAAGTATAAATAAAGAATTTATATTTTATAAACGCATTCACCTTATTTTTTGATCGCAGTGTTAAATAAAAAAACGTTTAATTAATTATATTTGTCGCCGTTTGACGTGATCGAAAAGAAAATACGAATAGAAAAATGTATTGTTTCGAAATTTCAACGCGTCGGAAAAAAGCGGGAAATTGATTTCGAACGTAGACGTTTCGCGGAAATTCGGGTCGAATTTTCACGGAAGCCATTTATTTTCGCTTTTCGTGCGCGTTTTTCCCTAAAATTCGTTACGAAAACTTCCGTTTACTTTGTTCGCTTCCGAAATTGCAACAATGGTTTCGTCGACAAAGTGTGTTTGTTATTTTATTTATTTTTTGACTTGTTTGCGTTTGCTCTTTTAATAAGAAACGCGTTAGTTCAGCAAAAAAAAAAATGAAAAATAAATATAAAATATTAAAAATCAAATAACTTTTGTAATATAAATATGCAATTATAATTGTTTCGTTTCATTTTAATTTTATATTATGTAATTTATTTACTAAATTCGCGTTAACAAACCTTTAGCTTATTTTGATAATCTGTATTGTTAATTACATTTAACATTATTAATAAATCATTGCATTTGATTAACAAATGTTTTAAATTTGACTTATAAATATTATTATATTTTTAATATATATTATTTTAGCAGCTGTTGAAGCCAAAACCAATGAGTCGATTTTTTTTGTCATTTCCTCGTAAAATTTCCGCCTTTTCTAGCCAAGAATTTATCAGCTATAATTGTATAATATGAGATTAATCATGGATTATTTTCATATATTATATTAAATAAAATTCAATATTTTTTGCTGCTAACTGCTATTATTAATAATATACCTTTTATTTTTGAAACCGGAGACCAAATAGTTGAATGAAATTGAAATCTGAACAGTGAAATAGTATATATATATATATATATATATATATATATATATATATATATATATATATATCGTTTATAGAAATTGTCAAAACTTTTCAAGGATGAATTATATCGAAACTTTCATGACTTTTAGCCATATACTTGACGCTGCTTCAAAAAATAAACAATATTAAATATCGTTTAACACAATAATATTTCCACTTAACACGCTAAACGTGACTCCTTCAATGAAATGTCTAATTTATTCATATACTAATCACTGTCACATACCATTATGCTCACCAATTTCAATTAACTTTCACATATGAGTGTAAATTTTCATATATAATATCAAAATGTCACTTAATACCGGGCGCCGCCGCCGTCGACGTAACGCATGAAATTACAATATTTACAAATGTATACAAATTCACATACCGATCATTTTATATATATGATTAATATATAAAATTACTATACATTGATTTTACATCTCATATTTTGTCACAATGTTGAAATCGGCCTTTTTCCACGCTGATATAATCTCGTCGGACGTTAAAAATCAAAACAATAATATATTATAAATATATATTTTGAGAATGACTTGACCCGATTCTCAAACTTTGTTTTCGCACGAAAATTTTGACGGCGCTGTCGTCGCATAAATCAAAATTAAAATGACCCCGTTAATTAATAAACGTCAAAATTTCAACTGAATCGTATTATTTTACGTAATTCGTTTAATGGCCGGAATTATGCTTTAAATTATACCGTTTTTTTTTTCCGCGACATCCTATTAAATAAAATCGTTTATGTGAATGATAATTATTTATATATATAATTATTTATATCCCGGATTGTTGCATAACATTTTATATAATTTATACTTAACAAATATTTATACTTAAATAATTGATTAAAAAAATATATACAAATATATTTAATAAAACCTGTTCCCAAATAAGCTGTGATATTATTGAAAAATATATTTTGTTAATATTTTTTTTGAAATTGATTTAATATAATATTATAATATCGTATGACATATTTCAGAATTAATGATCGAATTTAATTTATTTTTTCTTTACAAACTTGAAACATTTGAAAATCGTCGATTAAAAATTAAATATGCATATTTATTTAATATTTCGATTTAATTTTTTTTTTCACGATTTTAGGTCAGGATCAGTTAATTGCGAATCAGATTGCGTTAGGTCAGGGTTTTTAGAAAGCGACGCGCGACACGAATTTGTACTTTGTTCGTATTAATTAATTAATTAATTAATATAATATAATAAACTATTTTTTTTCGCATATTATAATCGCCGATAAATAAATAAATAAATTTATACGAACAGTGAAATATTTAAAGCGGATTTATAACGTAATCGAGTCGACCGTGACTCTGTTGACATTGTAATTAATTTTAATTATTGAACACCTATCGCACATTTGCATATATTGTGTGAAAAGTTTACGCCGTTTAATGTGTTCGCCGCCGTCTATTATAATCGATCGTCTCTTATATAAGTTATTAACATTAGAATTCATATTTTATTCATATATATATATATATATATATATATATATGTATAAAAGTTTTTGCTTTTTTATTATGATAAAATCGATTACGTAATATTATATTTAAGAGCCGTTATTTTTTTCATATATTTAAATTTACTTAATTGTTTTGAAATTGAAAAGTCATAATATCATTCATATATTTTCACATTTTTTTAAGTTGTCAAAATATTTGAAATACCATATTTAAAAAAAAATATTTTAAGATTAAATTTAAAATCAAATATTTTTACACCTTTTTATCATATTAATATTAATCTAAATATTCGTTTAGAAGTTATCATGAAAATGATCAGATTTTTGTGAAATATATTTTATGAAATATGCAAATATTTATCTATATATGATAAAACTGCAATATATGAAGGCTTTAGATATACATATATTATATATATTTTGCACTTATGTTATTAATTAAGAATCATATATAAAATTATATTGAAAGTGCCATATATATAAATTAGTCTATTCTATATATATAATACATAGTTAAGATAAATATATGAGACACACTGTAAAATGTATGGTCGTGTTTTATGCATGTTACGACATAAAAATGCATAAAATTTAATATCAGACAATCTTTTGATCTTCAGCAGTTGCTTTGAACGATTTCGGTATATTTTTAAAAATGAGATATCGAATAAAATATTTGTTAAAATATTTATTCTTAAAGTTAAAATAGAAGATGATTGTGTAAATAATAGAAAAATTCAGTTATTAAAATAAGTATACTGAAAACAAAGAAAACCTTCAAAAAATCACCCTTCAATTGCAACCAAACGATCAGATTTTATTTATGAAATTAAAATCTAAATTAATTAACCTTACTAAAAAAAAAGAAATTACTGCTCATAAAACGACTTTCGTTAAATAATGACTTCTTAGCAAGGTCAGAATATTCTTAGCAACTGTTTTTTTTTTTTTGTGTCTAATTACCTTTTTTTAATTTGACCCCAGAAGGATTAATAATTATATTATCTAAATCACTCTGTCATATATATATATATATATATATATATATATATATATATATATATATATATATATATTAAATATAATTTCTAGTAATTTTGAATCATTTATAACCCACGTTGAATATATCATTATTATAAATGTTAAAGTGACGACCGAATTATTATATAATATATTTTTAACCTTTTGCGGTCGTCGCGAACGTTTGAAAATATTACACTGTTTAGTTTTTAGGTCATTATTTCACGTTCTACATCAATTCTACCTATACATAAAAGACAACAAGGCACTTTAGTAAAATATATTTGAACTTTTGTGTGACTGATAGAGATTTGAAATCAAAAAAATACGTTTTGTATCGCGAAAAATAGTATTCAAGTTCAAGATAAAGCTCTCTTGGCAGAAGCAGAAAAAAATTTTCTAGTCCATGATGTAACTGTAATTTGAATTATTTGGGGCATTTTGCCAACGTTGTCCCACTTTTCTATTTTCTATTTTTTTTTTTTGCCTTCTCTATATTCTTCTAGTTTTACGATGATTTCGATATAAGATTTTATAATAAAATGCGCTCACTATATATAAATGGATAGATTTTACTTTAATAAAGCGCAATAATATACTATATATTAAAAAAAAACGTATTGTGATTTAATAATATGACGCATGGGTCAAGATTTGAACTTGAGACCTTTGGCACGATGATTTAATATTTTGTGATCAACTTATATAAGATGTTTATGTTAAATATTCGTTGTTTTTTTTTCAATGCTTTTTATCATAACATTGAATCATTATAACGAATTCATAATATAAATGTTCAAGGTTTCCATTTTTTTTTAATTATTTTTATTCTGTCAAAATAACAATAAAATATTTCGATGCATCTAATATTTGAAAGATTCCATTTTTAAACTTTATCCAAATCTTTTAATTATCCAAGATCTTTCAATTCAGCGCAAAAACTCTGAAGGGAAACCAATTTGACGCTTTATCGAATCTCTTTTCAAAAGAAATTAACATACATTTAAATCTGAAAAACATCTTTATTTACAAGTTTTACCACCTAAAATTAACAAAGAATTATTAATCTTTATTTTATCCTTTTAGAAGTTTTGCTTTTTAAACTTATATTTTTTTTTCTTCTGAAAACACCTTCACATTTCTGTATAATTCTCATTGCAATATAAAATTAATTAGAATATCTAAAAAGTCTTCACTTTACGGAAAAAAAATAAATGCATATAAATTTCATGGCACCCTTTTTAAACTGCGTAGACTCCATTGTGAATCCTAATGTTAGGCTGCCTATTGTTTATAAAATTTAAAACGGAACAATGCAAATTAATATATATATGTATATAAATACAGTACAAACATGCGGTCGTTTTCATTCCATTTTCATTTCACTATTATAGACCAAGTAATCCGATCTGAAATTTTCCACATTTTTCAGCGGTCGTCTTTTTCACAAGCAAACGTTTATTTTTCAAACTCTATATTTATATGCATGAAATACGTACATTTGTAAACATGTTTGTTTCGTTTTTAAGATCTAAATTTATTCAGCCGCATCTTGTCGTGAACGCGAAACGAACGATTCGGCATTAATCGTCGTCCATTTTAATTTAATTTTAATAATAATAATAATACAAATAGTGTAAAATTGCGACATTTATAGCTTGTTTTTTTTTTATTCGTCAGTTACTGTAATAGGTGGATGTACCAGTTTATATTGACCGTATTCGTTCGACTTCCAATTCTATGCACCCACAGATAACTGGTTCTTAAATATAACCAACCGACTTAAGAAAATGTCTGATCTCAGTGCCTTGTTATTTATTATTCGTGTATAAAACGAACGGTAGACATTTGTGTACTGTAAAAATCTCGCTTAACTTGGACCGCCGGTTAATTGGAACGGTGGACACACGTTTTATTGCGTCAATGGATATTATACATATTGCCTATTGCCTATGATAGGATTTACCGCTTCGATCTCTCAATTAGAAATATTTTTTTTTATTTATTGATGCATTCAAAGATTATAGTAAGTTTGTTCAACTCGTGACTCGCAAACGAAGCGTGATCCTCAACAAAAAATTGGGGGCATATTTGAATTCAGATGATGAGAATCGATATATATATATATATATATATATATATATATATATATATATATATATATATATCAAAGATTTCGTTTCTTTTTCATAATGGACATTATGAAAATTTTTGATGTCTGAAAGGGAAGGTCATCTAGTAACATCTCTATTAGAGGACTAGATGTGAGAAATCATAAAGATTATAAATAGCAATACGTTAGAGAACTGTACGATATTATTACTAATGATTTAATTATAAATATGACCTGAAATCCATTTAGAAGATTATACTTTATACAATAGAGAAGGAAGTTCTAACAAAAAATAGTTTGTCTTGAGATTATTAGAACCAAAAAACTGAGAAGTAAAAATCATGGATAAATTGATTTAGGTCAAGGGTTTCTAAGATTTACAGTACTATTTAAAAAAAAAAGAAAAAATATTTGAATAAAATCGTTTTCTTTATATGTGTTATTAATAATTATATTGTGAAGAATGATCGGGATTTAAAAATTAGTAAAAATTTCATACTATGTAAATTTAGACAAAAAGATCTCAATTTTGACTATTTTTTTTCTAATAATTTTTTACTAATAAAAAACTAACTAGTTTGGATGACACGATCGCGATGATCAATTTTAAAATTTCAAAATGGATCATTTTAATAAATAAAAAAAACAATTAATCAGACTCGAACGCGTAGTCACAGCGCTTATTTGCGTAATTTAATTACGTTAAACGAAATCGACCGCTTTGATCTATGCATTTACGACATAAACTTTATGGTCTCGAAATTACACGGTGGACGCCCTACGTAATTTGAATAATCATATTCGAGCACCTGAACGAAATATATATATTTATATTTATATATATATATATGTATATTAAAAAAAATGCTTTCTTCATATGCCGTCTGAGCACGTTTCGCGTGTTTACCGGTAATTTACCGGTAGCGCTTACGACGTTTGTCATTATATACCGATTTGCGGAAATAGACTCGTGAATCAATCGTCACGCTCGACGATCGTCCAAAAGGTCGTCTTCGTCGATGAACGAGGTCCATTTGATTTTGACCACAATTTTCCCGTTCCTCCACATTAACCAGGTCATTTTTTTTTTCATTATTCGCTTATATAGCAGTTAAGTCTTTTTTTTCGACGTTACATTGACACAGAACTCGTAAAACGGAAACAATCAACGGTTAATCATACGTTTTAGATTAAAATTATATTTTGATTTAATTAAAATTAAATATCCAACTATCTCCTTTTAGTCTCCAAAGGTCTCCAACTATTTCCCTTTTAATCTCCAAAAAATTTAGTCTTCTCGTCGCATTCTTAGATTGCTTTTATTAATTAATCTTTCTGAATTAATGCTAGACAATTTATATCAACAATTTATTCTGCATAAATCGTCAAGAAAATTAATCAATTTTTAAATTTCTATTTATTAAAATCAGATGACGTAATTCCATTTTTTTCAACAAATTTTCAATATAAATACACTCAACTCTTTTTTTACACGGTAGATACGTTCCTAAGCAAGAGTATAGAAAAAAAATTGTGCAAATAAACGCATACGATATATGGTAAATTTGGGGAGATGTTCCACAACTTTAAAATGTCGTGTAAGATGAAAACACTCCATACATTTTTCTAAAAAAACGTGCAAAAAATATAATAATGAAATTCATATTTATAAATCTGTAAATTGATTCTTGAATTGTCATCGAGAGTGAGCAAGTATGCAAAATTTCAACTCAATAGAATATCTTGATGTGCTCAAAAAATCGATTTCAAAATTTCATCCAAACAAATAGACAAGTGAAACTTATACAAATATGTAATTAAAATTTTAGGGATTCATGCTAGAACAAAAAATTCGTGTAAAAATATATATTTACTCTTATCGGTGAACCGCGTTATTTCAAAATAGTGTATAAAAATGTCGTGTAAAAATAGAGTTAGGTGTAATTATATATAAATGATTTTTTTTAATTTTGATTCTATTAAACGCTAAAAGAGAAATTCACATTTTTTTAATCAATTAATCTTCCACTATCTTTTCATATATATCTTAATATAACTGTAAAAGTAATTGAACTTATTACATTACACTATACATTTTTATTAATAAATGAATGCAAAAAATGCCGTGTCATATTCAGTTTCACTATTTCAATCGTAGAATAAACATTAAAAAAAATATAATTACAAATATACTTTTAGATTAAAACGATTGTAAAAAAATCAACGTATACATGAAAGCGTTATCTTTTCATTGACGTCATGCAATAATAAAAATTATATTATATTCATAAAAGTATTTTACTAGTAATTATGTTAGATTATAGGTGAAAATATCGCAAGAACGAAGGTTCTTTTTTTTTTATTAAATGCGCAGTTAGTAATGTTTTACGAAATTATATTTCTCTGAATTTTATTCGTATGAAAAATAATGTATTGAACTGAATTTTAAGAATTTTTATGTTTGCTTATCAGTCACGAGAGTTTGAATGTGCTTAGGCAATAGTTTGATGAAGAAATCAAATAAATTAAAATAGTTTAAAGATAGCTTATCAGTCGATATGAAAAATTCAGAAAGTGTCACACTAAATTATATATATATATATATATATATATATATATATATATATATATATATATACTCTATTATTATTTTACGACTGTTGCAAACAGTTCTGTAACAAATTTCACAGTTTGATCGGTTCATTAAATATATATTGCATTCGTTGCAATAATGCTGGGTCATTATTGCATTAGATGGTTCGTCGTTTGTCTAAAATTTTAGACCTATTTTGAAACGTTACGACAACAGTTCGACAAAAACGACAGATAGAAAATTAACATGTTGTCTTTTCGATTCGTAAAACGGTCGCCAAAAAAAATTGTGACGTTCATTCACTATTATATATATATATATATATATATATATATATATATATATATATATATATGCGCGCGCATTATTATAGAATCGTGGTTGGGCACCCGTTGAAACGTTGCCAACGAGCAAAACTAGACCGGTCGTCGCTCGGAGGACGCGAGAAAAACCGATTCAAAAAGACAAAACAAACAAAGTTATATAGACAGAATTTATCCATGTGCATTACATATATGGTTGGTTCAAAAAAAAAAAAAAAAGATTCTTTCTATCTTTCCTAATGACCAACTTTGGTATTCCTTTTGATTCGCCCCATTGTTTTATGCTGAGCGAGCTTTTTATATCTACCTCTAATTTGTACGATGTAATGGCTCTAACGAATAAAGAAAAAGAGGGTGTAACTCTATACTGCCAGACAGCTTAGTATATAGTTTCAGATTTACTGTTCAAATAATAGAAAAAAAAAACAACATACTGTTCATTCTCTTCCTGGACATTTCACTTACAATGTATGCTAATTATTGTATTGAATTTTATTATTTCTAAAATATTTTTTGCAAGACAATACTTAATAACTTACATCACTATTGACTGACTGCGTTTATATAATATATAAACATTGGTTGTTTTGGTTTAAATAACCATTATGTCCAAATAAATATAAGGGAATTTGCATACAATGTAACATCAATATGATCATAAATATACTATTATGACCTACATCAATATTTTATATATCATGCTTGATGTTGATAGAAATAGTGAATTATTATATATATATATATATATATATATATATATATATATATATATATATATATATATATATATATATATATATATATATATTTAGGACAGCTTGTTAACTTACATAAAAATAAAATAGTAGAAATTAGACGTAGAACTAAATTGGTATGAGCGGTTTTTGATAGATTGCATGCGACATTTAGAAGTAAAATTCCAATGAGTTTGAAGAGAAGAGTTTTTGACCAATGTGTACTTCCGGTACTTACTTATGTTAGTGAGACATGGAATATTAATGGTACTTGTGTGCAAAAATATGAAATATACTCAACGAAGAATGGAGATATATAATGATTGGTATGACCGGAAGTCATAGAATGAGAAATACAAAATTAAGAGAAATAATGATGTGATTGAGGGAGTTGGGAAGTTGAAATGGTAATAAGCTGGACAAGTAAGTAGCTAGAAGAAATGATAGAAGATAGACGAAATTAGTGTTAAACTGGTATGAGTATATCCACATGAGTGTAAGAGAACAAATGGTATGTGTGGTATTAGGCACAAGATAGAGCCTTCGTTCTACAGTGGACAGTTTAGACTGTGAATGATGATGATGCTTGATGATATTTCAACAATATTTAAAAACTAAGTTGTATGAGAATAACGACGAGTAGATAAAAAAAATATTGAAAAAGTCCAAATACTTTTTGAGCATACCTCTTATGCACGTTTATAAAAGGTGAGCTAGTAGTATATATGAGGGAAAAAAATATGTAGTCTGCAAACCATCTGGCCAACGAACGAAGGCGAGCTATCTCCGAGGGCTTTGCACCGAAGGCAGCGGTGCGTGAAGCCGACGACTATGTATGTAGGTGCCTACCTACGATAGGTGCCCTCGGTTCATATCCCTGGATGTGTTTAGCCACGTAGAAAACCCAATTAAGGTCACCGGTCAAAAACGGATGACAGAAGTCGATAACCTTGTCCTAAGAAGAACAAGACGAAACGCGACGAACGAACGAAGGAAGTGCTAAGTTGTTCGAAGAAAATCGACAAAATTCCGTTTCCATAATCATTTTAAAGTATTCACATTGAATTATAAAATTATAGAATTAGTAACAAATCGTGTCGTTCGGGTAAATAATACGATGATTGAGCACAGATTTAACGATTTACGAAATTCACTATAGAAGCAGATTGAGATCATAAAGATTTCTGAGTGCACTAAAAATATATATAAATACAAATGTATATTTAATGAAAGATAAAGACCAGATTGGACTTTATTACTAAACCATTCTTTCAATATAACATTTTCAAATAATGCACAAAATATCTACTTTATATATATATATATATATATATATATATATATATATATATTGATCATAATATTATATATTCATTCAATATAATATTTGATTATTCCTCATCTCTTCTAAAAACGAATTTTAAATATTTATATTCTACAAATTCTTTGTCAGAATAAATTTATTAAAAAATAATTATAATACATCATTTGATATTAAACTTCTGTTTAATTTCAAAGTTTTCGAAGCTAAAAAACATCTTATTTTTATTTATCATATAATCCGTGTACTATATTACTGCGCCATCTGTTGTAATTGCAATTGCTTCATTTCGATAAATAAAATTATTCAAATTATGATCGTATCTATTACACAAATTATTTTATTACTTAGTTTCATCATTGTAAATGATATATATATATATATATATATAAAATAACTCAGTACCGATTTCATAAACGAATTTCAAAAATCACATAGTAATTCTTTATGATTTTAAAACTGATGTAAATTTTTCAAAATTGAAATTGAAAAAAATTAAGTAACATTATTTTTAGGTCAAAATATTTATTATTCACCAAAATCGAGCCAATTAATAAATCTTTTAACATTGTCAGTCAATTATTGAATCGTACAAGACTTTTTGAATCTTATCGAATAAATCCATAATGAAATAATAATTACAATAATTACAGTCAATCAATTATATAACAATTATTCAGTATCTATTTAATCGTTAGTTTCTATTTCTATATCGAACCGATTGTCGATGTAATCTATAAATAAATATATTATCGTGTGCTTGAATAATTATAGTAATAACAGCATTTTATTATTATCGACATTTTATGACGATTTTCTCTATTGAAACGTCGACACACACTCACATACACACACACACACACACACGTGAAAAAAAGTCAAATTATTTGTGTACTTATCCAGTTTTATCGTTTTTATTAAGTATCGTGACATAGATATGTCACGCGGTTAAACATTGTTGTAATATTCCATAATTGTGACTTATTCTTAGTAATTAGTTAACATGTAATCTTAAATAAAAGCTAATATGACAGTTAAATATATATATTACAGCTATTAGATGATGATATAAATGGTTCTACATAAATTGTTAAAAAAAACATAATAGAAAAAAGTAGAAGAAAGACGTTCGTTTTGTGATGTTAAATATTTTAACAAAGATAAAAATTAATTTGTTAATTTATTGACGGTTGGTTGACAAGCCCTGAACGGGCTCGCAAAATTGGGTTAAAAACAGTAAATAGGATTGACGAGAATAGCAAGAGGACCGATAGAATGCATCTATTGTGAAATTTTACACGTGTATCTATGAATGATATTAAAATTAATTTTACAATATTTATTATTAATGAAATAATACATATTTTATTTTACTATTTTTATAAATATAACCTTCGAAAAATGTACAAAAATAAAATTATTATTTGTTTAATAATGTGAAACATGCCGTCGCGCTAAAAATAATGTTTGTTCTAATAATAATAAAATAAAGTGTTTACATTTTTTTTATGTTTGTTGCTATGTTTTTTTAATGATTCCGTTTAATTTTAAGTTTTTTTTTTAATATTATTATTATTTAAATAATATTGAAACAATAATTTTATATATTATTTGTATGTTTATATTGACAATATACATTATATATTCATATAGATTCGTTCATTCGATAAATATGATCAACAGATGGCGCACTTGTAATCTTATACTGTTTTTCTGCAGAAATAAAGATGAAAAATCGCATTCAAAAATAACTTTTCAGTGAAAAATATAAATAAATACAGTGTAGCGAACGGCATCGATAAAAAAAAAGTTTCATAGAAAACGCTTTACAACTAATTAAATTGAACCCGAGAAGTCACTGTGACCGAATTTATCGATGTCGTAAAATTTCACGCTGATATTAATGCGAGAAAATAAAAACGCCGTAAAACGTCGAGTTTAAAAGTGGAAAAATAGTGGAAAAAACGACGTTTTCACGTCGGATATAATTTTCTTTTTTGTTCTCTTGTGTATTGTTTTTCATAAAATTGACGTTTACGTCATTTTTCTTTTTGACAGCGAAATCAAAAATTCATTTTCAATCTTTTATCTTAACGTTGCAACTAAAATGTCGAAGCAAATTCTTCTATCGTCTTTTTTTCTGTTTTTTTTATATACTATTTTTGAAAAGTGAGTTTCTTTTTCGTGCATTTGTACGATTAAATTTTGTAACTTTTATTTATTACACTGTATAAGTTCATTCAAAATGCAGGTGTTTTCAATATTAATTAACGAATAGACAAAAGGAAAAATAGCCAAACGACAGATAACAAATTAATTCGACGACTTTCGACTAACTCATTGCGTGCCGCGCAACACGTCGCATTATTTAATTAAAATTAGAACAAAAGAAAGAAACATTTGGCAACAAAAAGGAAAAATTCCGACAAATTCTTTCACGTGAAACGCTTCTTCGTTTACATTTCCGCTTATTGTGATCGGCGTCATTTCGATGCCGTCTTCCGTGAATAATATTAAAAATTTCACTTTCGATCTTGATTTCGACCATAATAGGCCACAATGGGTTATTTAATTTGAACTTTACGTTTTTTCACACTTCCTATATATTAATTATCTCACATTATTATTTAATCTATATTTATAAATTTCAATTTTTGAAATAGATGAAAGAAACGAGCGCCATCTAGTGGTAAATTGTCGTTCATTTTCAACGACACTTATTGTGCTTATCAAAATCCGGAAATTCCGTTTCCGTCTCAATGTGTGAAATTCGATACGAAAAATTCGCAAATATGAAATCGGAAATTATTTTCTATGTCGATGATCGATTTTCCGAACGACCTTTTTGTTACGTTTTGACATTTTGTCGACCTGAAAATTTTTCACGTGAACTTTCATTTTGCCATAATAATCAACGCGAAAAAATACAATTACATCTCATTTATTAATATTATATTAATAATACTAATATCGAATGCCACTGATGACATAATATTATGTAATATTCCAACACTGATATTTTTCTATTATTATTATTTCTAATTGTGTGAAAAGTTAGAAACTTTTCACACAATCTACGTTATATAATGAATAGGGAATTTCAATTTTAACTTTATATTATATTAAAAATTTATCAACAGTAACAAAATATATGTATGTATATAATCGATAAATTTTAATCGATGTCATAAATTTTTAAAAAACAAACCTCTCATTTGCTTAACATCGTTTTCACAAACGCTAATCAACAAACACGTTCGTTCGCAAAACCGCGATTTAGCGCACCTGGTGTATGCCGTTACGTACATATGTCTGCAAACGGTTAAATTTGGACCATAACCTGAATTATTGAAAATTACATTAGACGATCGATATTGCAAACTATTTTCGCAAACTCGCTTCATATAAACAAGTTTTTAACGTATAAATAAATTATTTAATTTATATCCAATGTAATAAAATATGTCAATCGAAATTGGACGTGTCATTGTTCACGAAGAAAATTGTAATAAAATATCGATAAAAACGTCAGGATTTAATCTCAAAAATATCTGCTTAATATCATTTTTTAACTATAAAAATATTCTTTTCTTTTTATGGTCTTAGAAATTATCTTTATGGACTTCAAATTCAACTTATCAATAAATATCCAGATACAGATTATACTATTGTGATCAAAAAGTAAGGTGAAATTGTTATTTAAATCTCCCGGGCATTAGGAAGGCAGGTAAATTACATTCTTTTTCCTAGGTTGGTAGGACTGTCTATAAACATTTGCCAAGCGTCTGTTTGTCAAAAAGGTTTAATTATCTCCGAGTTACAATTTTTTTTACAACTCTTGTTCTTCGCGACTTTCTTGCCAAAAAACTCGACTCATATCGTTCCGCAATCACCGTATTCACCCGATTTGGCTCCGTGTGACTTCTGACTATTCAGTAAACTCAAAAGACATTATGTGGGGACGCCGTTTTGACACAATTGATGAGATAAAAAACCGAATCGAAGAAGATCTTGGAGACTATACTGGAAAAAGACTATTCCGACTGTTTCGAGGACTAGAAAATGCCTTGGCAAAAGTACATTTTATCGAATGGGAAAAACTTTGAAGGAAATGAAATTGATTTAGAAAAATAAATTTAAAAAAAATACATTTTATAAACAAATTCACCATACTTATTTGATCACAGTATTATAAATACAAATAAAATACATTACCATTCAATTGAACTAATCTGATATCCTAGTCATTTTTCAATATCGATCTCGAACAACTCCCCACCATATAATAAGACTATAAATTCGTAAACACGATCGACGTTGTAAACACAAGGTTTTCTAACATAAATCGTAATCGGCTTTTGATATTTTACAGACCAACCGACTCAACAAATCCGCAATTATATCCGATTATGATTATTTTTTTTTTGTATTTTTATTTTTCGAATCGAACACAAGGCGATCGAGTTCAGGTTCGACACTGTAAAACGTCGAAATAAATCACGCGCGAAAACTTTGCCGTTTCAAACATTCGACGCAACTCTCATAGTAAATATTTAACGGCGTCGTTAAAAATTCAATTCCATTATCGTCGCTGTGGTGTTAACGAGCTTAAATTGGATATTTCGATATGCAGATTCGTAAAATTTTTAATGCACATATCTTATCGTGTCGCTAATTAGAAACGCAATCGTCTGCTGAACAGCCTCGATTTCGACTATCTATTTATCGGAGAATCAATAAAATTATAAATTTATATTTTTTTAATTGTCCTCGTACTCTGATCATTATGCAAAACAGAACTTATTTAACCGTTAAAATCCTTTTCTTCTTTTACATATCAGAATGAGCAATATTTTATTCATAATAAGCGAATATTTATTCTTTTACAATATTTCAATAATTATTTTCTTAACAGATTTCAGCAATTCTATTCACTTATCTTTCAATTTTGAATTTTGCCAATTTTATTCATCTTATTGTTTCATATTAGCTCAATCTTGTATTTGATTATCTAGAGAAGCATTATTCCTTTATCTTCTGCATAATATACTTTAGTTCACAATTTCACAGCTAATCTAGGATGTGAACTGATATTTAATACAATCACCTGAAACACCTCAAGAAGTGCGATTTCCCGTTTCCACTTACCGTTGCACTTCAATCTAATACGGATGTTCGCGTTGAAACTCTGACTGGATCCAGACTAGAATCGCCACTCTGATCTTCAATGTCAGTGTCTTCGAATTTTTGAATTGTGCAAAAGATTTTTTCCTCGACCAGAGCACTTTTTTAATGTGGAGGTGAGAACCGTGTCGGCGTACGACCGTGATTTTTTTTTCACTCTTTAACCAGTTGCATAATGAAATAAACCAGTATTGCTCGTTAGTCGATTATGTCAAGATCATTACATGGCTATTGTCTGTCATGACACGTAATCGTATTTTTTTTTTCATGATACTATAACCGAAGGTTCAATTGACGTTTACCGATACGATCATATTTTGAACGAGTTGAATTTCCGTTATTATTAAATCATTTTTAATCCTGTTATATATACATCATCCACTAGCTGTGGTAAATCATTAGCGACAGATTAAAACTAACTGTTGTATAATAATTATCGATGCGGATTGAACGGATGCTGATCTACGAATCGCCGGAAGCACGAAATCTAATAACTCGATAATTTTTATTAACTCGGAACCAGTTTTATAATATAAACTTGGGTCACTTCGTGGTAAACAGTTGAGACATTGGTCGACCGTTTCATCTTACAAGAGTTTGAAGAACGATGACTCAATCTCATCATATAACTGGTCTCTTAATACATATATGGTATATATATATATAATAATAATAATATTAAGCAAGAATGACAAACGTCTAAAAATTCGGTAAAATCAATAAAAATACTGTCCTCTGAAATCGCACGCCATGTTCCATTGTCCCTTTCGTTTTTCGAGTTGCCATTTTTTTTTCTTTCTTCATCGACTCTTTATGTCTTTTTATAGCTTTTATCAACCGTGCAAATCGCTCTCTAACTTTAGCCAACTTGCCATTATTTATATGGAGAGACGTGTATACTTTTTTTTTCACTTTCAGAATCGTTTATGTTCACGGATATAAGTACGTTGACTGGGTCACCATGCATTTTTTTTTTATTCTCATTACGTGCAATTAGTCTCGTCGACATTATTTTTAATATTATATCTAAAAAAAAAAAAACGTGCCCTATTATATACCAAGATCCATACCGTAAATAATTGCAGCAATACAATACTTTATAATATTTCACAATGGTTTTCAAATATTTTTAAAATGTTTCATTATTTTTTATACATATACTATATAATTTATTGACGTCGATTACGATCAATAAAATTAAATATAAAGCTAATGTTATTTTACTAACTATAATAAATTTTATTTAAATATATAAAATTCGTTTTATTATATTACTATATAATAAAATTGAAATAAAAAAAAATCACCAGATGTTTCTTTTATTTTTAAGTCGAAAAATTGGATCTTTTTTTCGCGGTATTTTTAAGAGCGACTTATAAATAGCTGATTCGCGACGATATATACACTTTAAAAATAGACACACATTTATGTCGCCATTTTGTCTATTTACTATTATATATATATATATATATATATATATATATATATATATATATATATATATATATATATTCTCTTTCTCTCTCGTTGAACAATGGGTTTATAAGTTATTTAATGTCATCGCGGACCGTGCAAAGCTCATCACTTTGGAAAGCCCTGGATTTGAACCGTCACAAAGCCGGATTAGTGGATTTTTATTCCACGGATTTTAAATCGACACACGTTTACTGAATGCTAATCTAGTTTTATGATGAAAATATATATAGAAATATATACTACTGTTATCAAAAAGTAAGGTGAAATTGTCATTTAAAACTCCCGGGCATTAGGAAGGCAGGTTAATTGTAATATTTTTTCCTAGGTTGGTAGGATTGTCTATAACATTTGCCAAGCATCTGTTTATCAAAAGGTTTAATTATCTCCGAGTTACACGTGTTTTTACAACTCTCGGTTTATTCATCACGATAATGCGCCATGTCATACTGCATTGGTTCTTCGCGACTTTTTTGACAAAAACTCGACTCGTATCGTTCCACAACCGCCATATTCGCCTGATTTGGCTCCGTGCGACTTCTGGCTATTTAGCAAACACAAAAGGTCAATGGGGAGTGCCGTTTTGACACGATTGAGGAGATGAAAACCGAATCGAAGAAGGTCTTGAAGACTATGCCGGAAAGACTATTCCGACTGTTTTGAGGACTAGAAAAAGCGTTGGTAAAAGTGCATTTTATCAGAGAGGGATTACTTTGAAGGGGGTGAAATTAATTTGGAAGAATAAATAAAGAATTTACATTTTATAAACAAATTCACCTTACTTTTTGATCACAATGTTATATTTGTTAATAAAAATAAACATAAATGGTGTATTATAGTTAATATTTCGCAAAGGGTCAAAATTATTATTGCAACTTTATTCCTGATCGTTTAAACTTAAGTTTTAGTTCAAAAATTATATGAAAATTAAATGAATTTAAATTTAACTTTTATCAACTTTCATTTAACATATTACGAAAATTGAACATTATGATGAATTATCATCTTTAAAGAAAAAAACATTTTAAAACAATTTTCATTCACGTTTTAATAAATAATCATTTATGTTTCTGCTTAAATTACAATTTAACGACATTTTAATAGTGTGAATCGTAAAAAAGGCAGTATGCATCTTTAAAATTAAATACTCACTACTAATTAGTGTGTAACTACGAAGTTTAAATTATCTAACAACCATATAATAAATGCATAGTGATTTTTAATTCTTCCTAGTTATTTTCCATTATTAAAAATATACTTCGATATTATTCTAGATCATCTGTAATTTAATTTTAAGAGATTCACAGTTTATCTCCACTAAAGTCCTTACTTTATGAATTATTTTATATGATTTACTATGATAGTTTAAGAAACTTTATCCTTCATATATATCTTGTATATCGACTTATTTATACAATTCCATTATTATTGTCATATACATGATTTTCTATCGTGACATCATCAAATGCGAAAAACCACTTTGTTGGATATGAATAGTCCATCTATTTTAATACGGCGGTTGAAATCAATTACCCGCGATAATGTGCGTATATTGTGTATTCATTGGCATTAATGAGAATTTCACGGAAGTAATCTTGAAAAGAGACTATGAGGTGATGATGAGGAAAAAAAAAATACGAAACAATAACAGCCTTTTGTCCTATATATGTAAATGTATGACGTAGTGTTGTGCAATATCACTTCATACGTCATTCGTGTCGGTAGTGATAATGACGACTTTCGCATTGTCATCCATTATCATTATCATAAACCAGTCCAATGAAATATAATATAATATAAATTATACATATGTAAAAGATTAAATCGTGACAAATGTCAACATTTTGAACCATAGTGTAAATCCTGTATTGTTTTTTGTATGAAGAAATTAAATATTGAAAAATTCATTGTATGTATTCTTAAAAAAATTGAAAACTCATTGTTTGAAATTTTTAGAATAGATTTTGTTTAATCAAATATAATATATATTATTGTATTGAATTTATATATTATAAAAACTAAAGATTGGATTTTTAATTATTTTGTATTCGATCTGCAAAAAAAATTGGACACTTCTGAAATAAATAAATAAAAATCTTCAAAATTAATTATAATTGCGCAATATAAATGAAAAAAAAATCAATTCATTACTATATGAAAAAATAGTGACATCTTATTTTTATTTTTGTTGAATACGCATTTTTTTTTATTATATCCGGAATATTTCAAAAAAAAAATACATTTATTTGCGTGTCCATGTTTTTAAGGTCAAATCGACAACGATCTCAACAAATGTGTAATCGCCAACCACTTTCTCGATCTCGATATTAAATACATATATATGTCAGAGATATTTACATCTCGGTTCGCGGTCGAAATTCGAGACATCGCATTATTCTATATATATATTTCAATTTTGTCATATAAAACAAAAAATTCAAAATTACAAAATCGTTGTTTTGCATTTGTTTCTTATTTTTATTTTATTTTTTTTTACCAATGGCTGAAGTATTATTTTTTTACTTTCATCAATTGTTCTTTAGTGATATAAATTTTTATAATTATGGTATTATATTATATATATTAAACATATTTTATTAACGCATACTTAGTTTGATACAGTAAATTCAAAATATTTTTGATTATTTATTTTCGTACTAGATTATTAAAAAAAAATGTTTATAAAATAAGATCATAACATGAATACATCCTTAGAAATTTCTTGTATTGTAATTACAAAATTAATATTTATACAACTCATCTTCAACCGCATATGATATAAATAACCTTTTCATTATTCTTCATTATTGATATTACAGATCTGAATCACTCTTCAACATTTCATGACATTTTTATAAAATTGTATATTTTACAAAATGAAGGCTAACGAGACATTTCAAAAATCGTCCACTTATTGCAGTATATAGATATCGATTAAATCGATTTTTAACGGTGGCGGAGAGAAAAATACTGTCGAATTTCCATAATTGGAACTTGAAGATTTTCCACCAGTCGTTGAACCGATGACTCTATTATCACGAAGCGTCACACGTTTTTCTCGAAACGTCTTCTAGCTCTATTTTGCCACCTGCGATATAATTTGTCATAATAGATACTAGATTTTATTTTTTAACAAAAATCAAATCGACATTTTTGACTTTCAAATATCGTTTTATTATTATTATTGAAATTAAATTTGTTAACTTTTTTGATTTTTTTCATTTGACATTGATAAATGTCATAAATGTTTTTTTTTATTCATTTTCGAAAACACTGAGAAAATCGTATTATCTGTTAAAAATAATTTTCCATACGATTAAATGCTAATGAATATTCGACGTTTTAGTTGAAGCCTCACAAAAATTCGAAGCCGATTTTTAACATTACATGTCAACAATGTTTAAATGAATAATTACCCGATTTTTTCTGTTATCAAAAATTACGCACTTTATACGGTAATTTTTTTTCTCTAAATTTAAAATGAAAAATTTGATATTATTCACAATTTTTAAATTGTTATTAATTTTTGACAGATAATTTATATTACAAATATTTTTAAAATATACGAGTTTATAAAGCTTTAAATAATTGAATTTTAAATATAATATTAATATAAATATATTTTAAAGAGAGCGTCTTTTTCCGAAGACGAATTTAGAATATAAACCTTGAATTTGACGCGACAGAATTTTCCGGTTTATTTATTACGAAACAGTGTGTGTAGTAAAAAAATCTATTTTAATTTTTAATAAATAAAAATTACGTATTTAATTAGATGTGTGATAAAATAAAATTTTATTATCGCATTTGAAATTTTCAAGACAACGTTCCGACGAAACGGCACCCGGTTTCGTTTTAGTTTAACACCTCTGGCGCAAAACGAAACGCGTTGCCATAATCACAATATATTTTATATTTGTATCAAAAAAAGCCTTTTTCTGTATTATATATATATTATTTAGGTGTGCAAAAATATGAACACGGCTTGGCATTGGCATCGTATTTTACGTGCAAAAATAAATATCGCTAACGATATAAGTTCTTCGCCCTCTAAATATAAATTTTTGATCAAACTTTCGTTCCCCGCAAAGTCATATATATTTATATATATATATATATATATATATATATATATATATATATATATATATATATTAATCTATATTCTACGACGAATTAATAATTAATAATATACATTTGACAAAAAATATTCTGTTTGTTTTTTTTTATTTGTAATCCTAATAAAACTCGTTCTTCTATACGTAATTCGTTATAAATTTTCATAATTATATTGGCAATTATTTAACGCAAGTCGATTTTCTAATTTTATAATAATTGCCATTTAATGTAGTGGAAAATATCTGTCGACTTCGACGCACGTCATTATTAAATTATCGAAAATATAATAATATATTTAACTGAACGATAAATGTTAGGAACACGAATTACCACTAATGAAATATATCACATTACCATAATGGGTAAGATTTAAATCTTTTTATTTTTACACGTTTTTTGTTCTTTCTATATGTCACCCAATCTTTTTATCTTTATGTGAATAAATATATTAAAAACATGAAAAGTGTCTTGAAGCTTTTTCTTTAAAGAAAAATATCCATTTTTTTAATATTCCATATTCGTTTTATATTTATGATAAAAAAATTTATTATATGCACTAATTTATCCTAAATATAACATAATAAAAACCAGTTATTTTTAAAAAGCGTTAAACGAAATACAAAATCCATGCTATTTTTAACATATTTATTAGTTTATCAGTTTCAGTCTAAATAATTAACGTTGTAAAATAAAAACAATTCATTGACACGTTCATATGACGGTCTAAAATTTGAACGACTTTGTAAATCGATATATATATATATATATATATATATATATATATATATATATATATATATATATATATATATACGCTTTTTCTAGTCCTCAAAACAGTCGGAATAGTCTTTCCGGTATAGTTTTCAAGACCTTCTTCGATTCGGTTTTCATCTCCTCAATCGTGTCAAAACGGCACTCCCCATTGACCTTTTGTGTTTGCTAAATAGCCAGAAGTCGCACGGAGCCAAATCAGGCGAATATGGCGGTTGTGGAACGATATGAGTTGATTTTTGTCAAAAAAATCGTGAAGAACCAATGCAGTATGACATGGCGCATTATCGTGATGAATAAACCGAGAGTTGTAAAAACACGTGTAACTCGGAGATAATTAAACCTTTTGATAAACAGATGCTTGGCAAATGTTATAGATAATCCTACCAACCTAGGAAAAAAATTACAATTAACCTGCCTTCCCAATGCCCGGGAGTTTTAAATGACAATTTCACCTTACTTCTTGATCACAGTAATGTTTTTGAAGTGAATTTTTCTATGAATCTTCTCAATCTGATTTAATCTCAAAATTCAATCTTTAATATAAATTATTATAATACTTCACTATTATTAATTCTAAATATATATATATATATATATATATATATATATATATATATATATATATATATAATTTATCTAGCAGCATTACAATATGCAAAACGCCTTTTCAGTTACCAGTATCTTTATTGATAAATTATTCATTCTCTACCATTTTCAAAGAAGGTCATCGATGACTTTTATACCGGTATATTATTGAAAGATCAATTTATATGACTGCAATTGCATTGTATGCAGTAATATTTAATAATATAATATAGCCATATTTATTCATAATTTTCTAACATATTTTTCCGAAAAAGGCGTAGTACAATTTTATTAATATTACAAGTTTTACATGTACATAATATATTCTCGGTAATTTCTACTTCAAGGTGGAAGCAATGCCGTTTAATATATATATTTTTAAATGATTTATCCAAACAATGAAATTGTTTTGTATTTGTATTTGTATTTTGGCAAATATTTTGTATGTTTTATACAAAATATAAAACTTGTTCAGTACTCAAATTTTGATAAATGGTAATAATTGTATTGATTTTACTATGTGATTTATCACATTCAAAATCAATACTTAATTCTTAATATCAATATATATTTGTTTTCAATATGTTCTTATATTTTCAATTGAACTATTTCACTGTAATACAGTATTTATCTATGAATTCTGATGAAAAAAAAATGAATCTTCGCAGGAAACCGCCGATCAAAAAGTGCCGCGATTGAATTTCATAAAAATACATAATAAATAATGCAAGATAAATTTTTCATTCGCAGAATTGGTTCTCATTAATGTGGACATCCGTTTCCACAGATAATTCTAACTCAATATTTGCATATTCTTTCACAATTATAATGATATCATAAAAATGCATTCAATCCATTCATTTTCTGTCCCACAAAATTATTTCTGAAAGTAATAATATTTAAATATATTTTTTTCATAAATATTAAGACATTTTTTTATTGTTATTTATGATTGTTATTTACAATTATAATGAAACAAAATAATAAATTTATAAATAATTGTTACATTTCTTGCAATACTATTATAGTACGAATTATATATATATATATATATATATATATATATATATATATATATATATATATATATATATATATATATATATATATATATATATATATTGATATTATACAAGTACAATTAAGAAATAGTCTGTTGAACTGTCGTTTAATGTGAATTTTTATTCTTTCTTTTCAGCAATGACTCTGGATGAAACTCGTCAATCACAAAGACCATACCGTTATGGTATGGTTTTACTGTGCATCGGTGCCCTCATCAACTGGTTAGGTTTGGCAGAACACTATGCCGAACCAGTTAGGTATATCGGTGTCGCTTGCATAATTGCCGGAGCACTCCTCATATGTGCAGCCATGTGTTGTTGGTTACAAGCTCCAATGTCAAGACCACAACAACACAATCAACAGGTAAAATATTAAAAAAATAAAATAAAAACACTGTATTTTTAAAATCAATAATGTAAAATTTTATAGTCAAATTGTGCAATTTTGGTAAGGATATTAAGGTTTAATTATTCAAAACTTATTATTTATATCTTAATTTTCAGATTGACGATCCTATTCACGTTATCACCGTACCTAATAATGAAGAAATTATGCAACAGAAACCACCTGACTATGATTCCGTTGCCGGAGCACCGCCCACCTATGACGATGCCATAAAATTAAATCCTGGACATTTAATATTGCCTCCCGTACATATGCCGAGTCATAGTAATCATAGATCGGCGGATAGACCTCCGTCGAGAAACATGGCGAGATGTTCCACAGACGATCAAGCATACAACGCCATATTGTCTAATAACAGAGAATCGATTCCCGGACAATTAGAGGGTGTAATTACGGATGTACCGAATAATATTAATTCAATTCCACAAACACCGCCACCACCGTACAGACCATCGAGAGTGATTAGATGAAATATTTGCCATTTACATATAAATAGTTTAAAATTATTGTAGTTATTAACACTATCTCCGAGTATACATATCTTCGATGTAAAAACCTCGATCACATTAGTCTGATATATATATTTTTTTTTATTATTATTATTAACCGAAAATAACTATATATGTATATATAAACTGTTATATTGTACTAGACATAAAAGAGGTTTCGTCGATCGTAGAGAAAAATCTTTTTTTAAAGCAATATGTGTTCTTAAAAACAACAATTATATTAATTGATGTGAATAGAATACGTCTGTTAATTATAATTTGTTATGTACATAATTTGTATATACATTACATGTATTGAAATTGTTCATGAATTTAGATGAAAAAAAAAACTCTCGAATGGTACATTTTAAGAATGGTCAACATATTTAATTATTAAAAAATCGAGATTTTTTGTAGTATTTATTCTTATTAATTTTTAGAATGTACGCGTTAAACTAGTCTAAATTCTCTTAAACATATATCTAAAGAATACAATATTGGTTTCCTTTTTTCAATTCACCGATGTAATCTTTTTTTGTGGAACAAAAATTGAATTATACATTTATTATTTAACATAAAAATTAAGAATGTCTTTTAATATCTATAAATATTTTCCTATAAACACTACTATAAAAATAAAAAAACTTCTATAAGTTTCTCTGTGTTTACAAATAGAATTTTAGAATTAAAAATTATTTCGAAAACACAAATATAATAATAAGTGCACCTAAAAAATATTTAGATATTGAAAGACGTTCAATAAAAGTAAATTGTCTGTAAAAAATCATTATTAGTAACTAAGTATATGATTTATATGGGACCAAACATAGTTAAAACATCCTGTGTAATTAATTATTTATACATGTGTTATAAATTTACAAAGCAAAAGAAAAAGATGGTGTAGTTAAGTCTTAAGCACTGATTAATTTAGAATAAGGAACAGTTTGTAAAGCAATTTATTGTGGCCTGCTGTAAAATGAATGTGATATAAACATATATTCTTGACCAATATTTCTTTTTATTTATATACCCCCAATGTGTTCGTTTGATTGATTGATATTTTTTAAAATATTATACTTAACATAAATATATTGCAAAATATTTGAGACTTTATTTTTTTAAAAATAATTTAATAATTTAAATTTTCAATCTATTATCAAGTACTTCAATATATTTTTTATTTAATTTATTTATAATTTATAAACTTCAAATATGTACGCCGAAATATTTAAATTAATTAAAACGTATTAACAGATTTTTTTCTATTAAAAAAAATAATGAAAAACAATATAAAACAACGATTATTTGAAAATTAATGTGTGCACATGTATACGTATATAACTTGTAAGAATGTATAAAAAATATTTACAAAATAAAATTCCTTGATACAATATTTTTATTACTGAAAAAGTATTAAATTACTAAAAAAATGTTTTAAATTTTATTTTCTTTGAATTATAATATATTTATATAAATTAAAATATATTATTATATTTCTAAAGTACATAAATTCAATCCGAAAAAGAGTTTGTAGATGGTCGATAATTTAATTTTTTAAACTATAAATTTGTTTAGTATATTGGTAAAACTGGTTCGACGCCGACATAGACGTCAGTTGAGTATTAGGTTATTTGTCGGTGATTGTTGTGAGTCGTTAGTCCGTTTTCAACATTTAATCTATATTCACTAACGAATAACTATTGAAGAATGTGCGCCGCTCCAGCTGATATTGTTGAAGAGGATGCGGCAGATTTACAATTTCCCAAAGGTAAGTCTGTTTATAATATAATTGTTTTTCAAATAAATTTGTTTGTGTTTACAATAACTTAATGCATCTAATCAAATGTAAAATTCATTTTCATCATAAATTACATTTTTTTTATGAGTACTATTAAAAAAATTCTTTAAATATATTAACTCTTCTTTCTGGCATAAAAGTGAGGTTATTTTTCAAAATTCATTTCTTTTATGTTTAACAATAATTACAAGAAATATTTCTGTAATGCGGTGAGTCTTGTAAATCCTGGTTACTCCTTTAAATTTTTCTAATGACATTTCAAATAAGAATTAAATTCAGGCCACCATCATAATTTTATAAATGTTTTTGTTGACCTTATTTAGAATTTGAAAATGCAGAAACGCTACTAATTTCTGAGGTTCATATGTTATTGGAACATAGAAAGGCGCAGAATGAAGCAGCAGAAGAGGAGCAAGAATTCTCAGAAGTATTTATGAAAACGTTAACATACACGGATCACTTCAGAAAATTTAAAAATAAAGAAACAATCCAGAGCGTCAGAAAGTAAAACAAACATACATACTAACATGGTAAACCCTCTGATTATTGTTTTAATTACATTTTTTTTTTATCGATTTCAGTATGTTGATACAAAAAAAATTACACAAATTCGAAGTGGCCAGTTTGGCAAATCTTTGTCCTGAAACTGCCGAAGAAGCAAAAGCTTTGCTTCCATCTTTAGAAGGCAGATTTGAAGATGAAGAATTACGAATTATGTTGGACGATATTCAGACCAAACGCAGTTTACAATATTAATTTTCTTTATATTTTTGACTTGTCATTCTGCAATTTTTATAACACATGAATATTGTATACCTTAAAATTGCTTATTGAATTTTTGTAGAGATGGATCTATTTTCTGTTATATATTTTATAAGTTGATGATCCATTGAAAATTTTAAGATTATTTTTTATAATTAATAATTTTCTTATTTAAGTCAATAGATCGTTAAAATTACTCGAATATTACTGAATACTCGTGTATTTTGAAAAATATGATTCGGAGAAAAAGTATTATGAAATGATATATGTTTGAATACAAATATTTATGAAGAAAAACGAGTTTTAACATATATATCATTGTCTCAGAAATTTTAAGTTATTACATTATATTCCAAAATTCAAATATTTCTCTATTTTCTATTTCTACTATTACCTATAAAATACAATTTAACCATATGCTTATTATTATTTTTTTGTTTTCAAATGTCTTTACGACAAAATGTGACATATCAAATAAATTAATTTAATTATATCACGCTTGTATATTTTTAAATAATTATATTTTATAATTTAAAACGTTACCCGGACACTACATTAGAACAGGAGATAAATCAAATAAACTGGTATAAAGATAACGATGAAAAATAACACGTTTAAATTATTGATAATAAATTAAATGTGTAATGTGTATATTGCAATAATCGCTTTTATTTCAATGCACTGGAATTTGAATTTCATTATCTGAAAAGTTGATGATTTACTTTATGCAACTTGAATTGCAAAAATAAGTGTTTTTTAAAGTTAAAAAATATTCCAAGCACAATTTTTATCATTGATCTTTTTGAAAATTTTTTAATTAATTCATTCCCATCAACCAAATATATAATAATCAGCATATATAAGGAGTATGTTTGATTTAATTTAGGTTTCATTAAAAAAAAAAAGTTTAAATAAACAATTCTTCATTTATTTTTATTTACAGTGAAAATTAGACGATCTTATATAAAATTATAATGGATAAAAAAGACTCGGTAATATATATATATTTATATGCTAAAAAGATGTAATTTACTAGGGAAAAAAATTGGATTCCAAATTGAAAAACATTTATCAGTCTGTATAATGGATATGTCTCTGTACACATACGTAACATTTTTTTTAACTTAATGCTATTTCGTCACAGAGCATTTCTTACATTCGATTTAATTTTCTTTTTTTTAATAATAATAATAATAAATAATTCCTCTGAAATTTTCGTCGTCAAGTAGAGGAGACAATAAGATATTAAAAAAATAATTTCGACGCTCACCGCGAAACATCTACACTTTTCATTGTTTATTCCGTGTTCTGATGCTTTTTGTGGTCATTATATATATATAACATATCGTTTAATATCCATATATTTAGTTTATGACGATTTGTCTGCAACATATCAGTAAAATATGTACAAATTTTAAACTATGCATCGTACACAAACTAAAGTGTGGATAAACACTCAATTAATACGTCTGAATATGGAACAAATTGGAAACGTGCAGATGAAGCGGTGTCCGTTTTAAATGTTACCAAAATTTTTCAACTTAGCGATTGGGCACTTTTGGTTTTGTTAAAGTCTTTTTTTGTTTAATATGTTAAAATTACAAGAATTCACGAGATTTTTTTTACTGAGATTATTAATTTTTCAATCACTGAACACACACGAGGAGTCCTATCTACGAGTCCAAAATCCAATTTCTACCCTTCGATCCAATATACACTAATCATTTCTCTTTCTACATTCAACTACAATTACAAAATCCCCATTTTTTTAAAAATAAATTAATAACGATTTTGAAAATATGGACTCATTGATACAAAAGAAATTGCCTCATGTGTGCTTCCTAATACATACATACATTTATATATATATATATATATATATATATATATATATATATATATATATATATATATATATATATATATATATATATATATAATATGAGAACAAATCAAGTTAAAGCAATGGGGTAAAGGGTAATCGATGTGTGCATGCTTGAGTGTGTACTTGTACACTTTATTCGTGCACAATAATTAGTTTAAACAAGTATATAAGGCCAAGTATACATATGAGGGATATAAAACTACATTACTGGTAATAAATGTACAATGTAAAGTTGGCCTAAAAGTATACATATCCTAATTCACAACACAAATAAACAAACTTCATCAACATACTTTATTTGAAAAATATTGATTTTTCTTTTTTTAGTAAGAAAATTTGCAAAAGTATACATGTATCTCAACAGACCCACTTGAAATCTATTTCAATATTTATAGTCGATTCACAACAAATGAAATTTTATATTTTCCAAAATTCATATAACGCACACGCACACACCTCATGCACAGGAATATTTATATATATATATATATATATATATATATATATATATATATATATATATCACTATAACTTATTTGGTTATTCATTATCAGTCATTGGTGAATCCGCTGATGATTGGGAACAAGCCGGTTGCGGATTCAATTGTTGTTGCAAGGGCTGAAACGCCGAACCCAAAGAGGGCCTTAATTGAAAACCTATGCTTGGTTTAATAGGACTGATGTCTCCTATTGTTTTACTGGAGCCAAAGGCGCATTCGGTAAATTTCAAATTGACCTAAAACATTGAAAAAAAAATAGAACTAATTTTCCCATTAATGGACATTATATAAAAAATCAAATATTTTAGTGAAAAAATTAATTATTTTGCCCCAAACTTGTATAAGTAAAATAATGTTTAAAAAAAGATACCTTTTCACATCCATCTGGAGGTTCTCTTGCAAAAAATCTATTAATATGCGGTGAAGTTCCTAATCTATTTGCATCAGAATCGGGTGAAGAACATACACTGCCACCTAAAAATTATTTTCCATTATAGTAAATAGTAAAACAATAACAATAAAACATATCAAATTATTAAATTAATTATATAATATGGGGACACTAAGATATTTAATTAAAAGGAATAAATAATATTTTAAATACATACTTATTTCTCAGATAATTGGAAAATATAACATGCAAACTACAAGTATTTTTTTTTAATAAATGTCACTGTACTAATAAATATTATTTGGCAATCAATAAATATAAAAGCTAACAAAATAATGTCATAAATCATTTCTATCACAATAGTATTAATTTTTATACATATATTGAACTTCAATATAACATCAATTAAAAACAACTATAAATTTGTATTATACGTGTGTGTGTGTGTGTGTGTATGTGAAAAAGCAATAAGAGAAATGACAATTTTATAAGATCCAAGACTTCTTTTTGGAGTTTCTTAATCCCAATTTATCTTTTATGGGAGTAAAATTATTTTAGAATTTGTTTGTTTAATTGAGTTTGATTTTTCTTTTCTATAGACTGTCGCAAACAACAAGTATAATCAAGTCTTAAAAAGCTTTAGTCATATATAAATTTATAGATTTTTCTTTTATAATTGAGATGTTATGCATGATAAAGTGCTATACATCAATATTATATTATAAATACATTAAAATGTGTGCACATTGTACATTTATTTATGTGACGTGTCTAAGATAAAATAAATTAAGAATAAAATTGTATTTCATATATAATAAAAATAAAAGAAAAAAAAACGTGCATTAATCATAACAATATATATTGCTAGAATTATCGCAAATATGATATGTTCATTAACGACATTTAACCTTTTATTTCATGCCTCTCTGGAGAACATCCACTCGACATTGATTCTCTAGATGGAGGGTCTGGTGTTTTTTTTTTAAGACAAAAATGATATTTTGATATTTTTATACATAATAGAATAATAAACTCAAAACATAAAATTTAAATAGAACAATATAGAGCAACAAAATAACATCTACATATCAATGCAAAATAGTCATATAGTTTCAAATTTAATAAAAAATTAATGATAACAATAAATATTTTATAAATTTCTGAAAATGCGTATCAGTATTTTAAAAATTAACATTAATAACAATTATTACTCATTAAATTACCTGAAGAATGTGCACTTTGGGAATGTCTATCAGAATGAACTGGAGTCTGTGTATTTACAGATCTTCGCAAAAGTTCTGCTAAAGGTGCTCTGTGTCCTTCAGGTGTCGCCTAAAATTGAACAATTTATTTTATACTGGTTTAAATAATTGAAATATTAAATAAATACTCTATCCATACTTTATCTCTATGCCTTTCTATTTGCTGTGATGGTGTCGGACAATGTACTAAACGCTCAATTTCTTGATTCAGACCTTCAACAGAACTTCTAGTAGCTCTTAACGGGACGCCATTTCCCGCCCGAAGTCCAGAAACTGAAAGAAAAATATTTCTTTGTAATACTAGAAAAATCGTTGTAAATGCTATACGAATTTAAAATTAGTTTTACAGAAAATAGGACTCATAGTTTGAGATGCATGTTCTGCAGCATGAACTGAGCCTTGCAGTCGATAAGCTGGAGATATTCTTTGTAAACGATGACGAAGAAATTTATCGAATTTCTCTTCTGTACTAATGCTGCCTCCAATGGTTGGAGGAGACGCTTGAGATGTTAATTTTCCATGACAATCTTCAGTCTGAAATATTTTGAAAACGAATTTTATCAATAATTACAAAATAATACAAAAAATATAAATATGAAAAATATGATCTATTTTCTCACAGCAAATACAAATTACCTGTGTAGCTTTATCAACCTGAAGAATGCCAAAGTGGAAACCGCAGCAATCTCGGAAGGAATGTCCTTTCTGATATATGGCATCTAAAGATGCTGTTCTTCTAATATTTATTGGATTATTTAAACTATCTGTAAATTAAAATAAATATGAAACTTAGCATTAAAATTCTTCCATTAATTTAATTGTAACATTGATCAGTTAAATAAAATTTTGATTATTGGAATAATAAACAAATAAATATTTAAAAAGAAAATAAAAAAGATGATAATATAAAAATAGTACGCATTATTTAAATATAACATAACATTATAATATTAAACTTTGATGATTATAACGTTATTTATTCAAATTTTAAAACACTACACAGAAAATAATATATGTATACATAATAAAATACTATCGGTTTTAATATATAAAACGCTATCTGAATAGTTTTTTTCCATCGTCGCTTCTTATTGTTAACTGATAAATTTAACGATGCGAATACTTTTCGACCACTAATTATATATTTACAACTTTATAACATTACGAAAATTATTTATTTATGCATTGCAGACATATTCTTAACTGAGAGAAAAAAGTCAAAATGCTCTAATACTCCACCATATCTAATTCGTATTTATAATTAAAAACTTGAAATTTATTCATACAAAATCAATTTCTATTTTCTTATTATATAAAATATTCAATTGAATTCGTGTATTAATTTTTAAGAGAAATAGTTTTCTCACTACGAGAATGTTATATGAATAAGTATATTACAATTAATAAACGATATGCTCATAATAAATGCTATACAAACTAAATATTATGTATCGCATTACACTACCCACATATGTTAATGGATATTTTTTTAGTTTATATACGTGAGCGTGTTATCACACTAGTGTTCTTTTATAAAATGTATCCGCAAGGTTAACGCATGCTATTTTAATACAAATAACATTTAGAGAAATGCATTATTACTATTCAAAGAGGGGTCGGTTACTAGTAACAAAAATAATTTTGAAAAACTTTCATTAAATTATGCTTATTTTTGGTAAGTTTTCATTACATTATCTTCATAATACATATGCAATTTATAAATTATCAATATTTTATGTCGAAACGTTGATATTTTTACATTTATACATGAAAAATAAAGATATTAACACTATTGTGACCGTAGATAATATGTGCCACGATCGCGTCGAACACATATTAATGCCGCTTTTTTGTGAATATTTTTGGACGTTTGTACAATACACGTATTGTCATATTTTAAAACTTCCGGATCCCGACAACGGAAGTTTAACGCTTTACGGTGCGGTCACAATAATGTCAAGAATTGGACCGAAAATTATAATCGAATAAGTACGCTGTCATAGAATAGATACAATCGTCGAATCAATTTATGATCGATACGTCATCGCGACGGTTAAAATTAAAACTTTTTTTTAAATAATTTTCGATCGCGTTACAAAATTTCAGGAAAGGAATCGAAATGAGACGAAAACTTTGATAAAAGTCAAAACAAAATATGTTCGAAGCGAAAAATTGATCGTGATAGATGTGAAATTCGTTTTTTTAATTGACAAATTTTTAAGAACGTAAAAGAATCCGACACAAATATGAAAAAGATATTTCGTCGCGCGTCGAAGGATAAAATCGAATCTGAAAATAAAAAGATTTTTGAACGGTCGATCGGTTCAAAAAAACGCTACGTAAACCGGAATCGCATTTATGTAAGCCTTTTTTTTTTCGTTTCGCGATCAAAAGTTAAAATTTATATTCGGCGACAAAGCCGTTATACGTTATATTTTTACGACGACGTTTCGAATCTCGTCGCACGCCAATATCGTTCGCACCGGGAAATACTAAATGCGCGTTCGACGAAAATTATCGAATCGAAATTAATATAGAATGGCGGACATCGAATCGCGTAAATAAAGAAATAAGCGAAAAGTCGAACAATCGAGCGATCGATCGGCGCCGATGTCGCGTCGTCGCCGAGACAAAGAAAAGCGCTCGCGTACATTTTAGAAGGTGAGAACCGTCTTCGCCGTCGTCGTCGTCGTCGCGGTGACGATGCTGATGATGATGATGATGGTGATGATGTCTTTCGGCGGCATCGACGGCGACCAGCGTCGGCTGAGGCGTGAGGGAAGGTCGCGGGCGGCGGCGCGGCGCGGGAGACACCCGCCGACCCGCGCCAGCCACCGCCATCTGACGACGACGACGCGGACGCCGTCCACGCGAACCTGCGCCTCCTCCCCCCCCTCTCTCTCTATCTCTCTCTCTCGACTCGAAAAACAGGGTTGACAACTTACTAACCGTATACTCTATAAAATATGGAAATATTAAAAATCTACATTCTTTTTTTATTTATATCAATAATTAATTAACGCTTACCAGATAAGAAAATAAAATTTTCTATTTATTCTAATTAAACCCGCGTAAGATATTTATTTTTTTACACCGCAGATAAAACGTTCAGAACGCTAAATATTTAGTTGTACAAAATACGACCATAAAATACAATTGCAAACATGTTTTCATACCACATCACAAATAAATCATATATAATTTTACTTTTCTTTCAAAGTTGATATTTTTTTCTAAATCGGAATTCAATTAATATATTGTTAGACGTAGTAAAATGCATTCGCGTATTACTCTTCGATAAATTAATTTATTTCACGGTTTTCATAGAATTTTATAAACTATTTCGGAAAGAGATTTTGTCGATCCGCACTCGAAATATATTCATATTATAAAAAGAGAAGATGTTTAAATTTATTTTGATAAAATAAAATAACTTCGATTCGCTCCGATAACAATCAATTTATTTCAAGAATTATGCATACAACCAAAGATTTAAAAAAATGATAAATCGAGGGAAACGGGAACGAGTACGAACATTTTACGCTATCACAAATATGATTATATAGCACATTTCATTTTATGAGACGACGTCAAATAGGAACGCGTTTCGATCGGACGCGGTCTTCGGAATCGATCGAGACGCGTGTACAATAAACGCAAAATAAAATGATTAATATACATTCATGACAAAGTTGATTTTATGCGATAATTATTTATTACATTTATATTAAAAAATCATAAACTCTCAAAATCGTGCTTCAAAAAAAAATAATATTAATCCTTCATATTTCTATGCGACGCAAAGAACTGATCTTTCAGTAATATTTCATTAAAAATATTTGTTTTCATCGCTTGTGTAATGATTTATATTCGATTTTAGTCGAACAAATAACACGATTACATTGATAATATTATCAATATTCTCAAAAAAAAAATACAATATTGAATCAAAACAGTAAGAATTAATTGACCACTATTAACAACATCACACGATAAGTATATTACATAATATCACCAGAAATTTACATGAGCACATATTTTTTTTAATATTCATTACAGACTGAAATTATAAACATACTTATAAAATTTACTATTCACAAATAATCAACGATATTTACTAATCTGTCACATAAACGATTACTTTTTCATATTTTTCCTTTTTTGTTCGACCCATTCGTGTATCGTCTTTTTCAATTCCACATCAGGCTTTATTTGATCCATGCTCAGTGGTGAACGATTGAATGGATCCGACTGATCACTTAACAAATGCCTATAATTAATAAGTAATATATATATATATATATATTCACATAAATAAATATTAACTTGATACAAAATAAATATAAAAAGAAATATCATTTAACAATAAATAAACTATACTTAATATTATATTAAAAACGATCAAAATTACCTAGCTATAGTTGTACGATCAATTGTTTTTTTTGAACTTGGAAGAATTACCGGATCGTACATGATTGTACTCATAATAGGATCGAGATATTCCTCAGGAACGTCTGCAAGAATCTCTTCATCTTGAAGTTGTCGTTGAGCTAAATCTGATACTCTTTGGGCCACAGTTTGCAAAGAACTTATTAATTCTACACCATGAATTCGCACTAAAAATTGAGATACACATTTAAATTATAAATATATAAAACAAATATAAGTTAATGATTAAAATTTTATACCAAGAACGTCTTCCGCCGATTTAAATAATTTTGGACTATAAGATCTACCATCTTGAGATACAGCTAAACAAAAATCATCATTATCTCCCAAATGGATGTATATACGACAGATATTTAAAACCGTATTTACAGGATCAAATTCGTATTCTTTTGGATCTTTCACCTATATAAATAAAAAAGCGTTGTGTTTCATTAAAATATAAATAAACAAAAAAGTCAAAATTTAATATAATTAAAAAAAACCTTGAAATTCTTCTGGTTTGGTCCAGTTAAATGTGAAAGAAAATAATTGAGCATAGAAGCAATGCGATCTACCATTGTTGGATGACAAAATACAGATTTTATTTCGCTTGTTAAATGTTCTAAAGCAAGAATAGTGTGTTTGCCAAGAATATTATCAAAACGAGCAATCATACTGGTATATCTTAAATTATGATAATGTTCTTCCCTTTCTCGAATAGGTAAACTTGCTATGTTACTTTCGCTAAAAATAATATAAATGTTTTAAATAGATTATTAAATTGGATATGCATATAGATAGTAAGAAAAACCTTCGAAGTTGCATTGTTCTAATTTGAGCCATATTATTGAGTGCCTCATCTAATAAGAAAACAGCATCATTCATCAAAAGATTAACGAATCTGAGAAAAATTGGCGGAGTTACACTTTCCATATTAGCTTCCGCTTCTTTTGAAAGTTTTCTGTAAAATATTTTTTCAATAATTTCAAATTTTTCAATAATTCAATATAACTAGTTGTAAACCAAAAAAATATATCAAATATATTTTGAAATATATACAAACTTAAATATGTTTCTGTGCTCTTCTATTTCCCATAAATATTCCATAATCAAATACATTGGTCTTCTATAATTAAATTTTTGTTCAAATTGTACACTTTGACCTGTTACTTCAATCCCTACAAAAACTTCCAAAAGATTTGGGACAATCTAAAAGTTTATACCAAATTATAAATACGCATAAAATAAATAAAAATATTTATAATGCTACTTGAATTTTACCTGTAATCTGTGCGGATGTTCGTTGAACAATTTTCCTCGGAAGAACGAACTCATTAAGTTTGCAGGTGAAGAATCGTCATTTTGATCAGGTAATAAGGTGGCGAGACATTCGGCTAAACGAGCTCTACAAATAAATTTAAAATAATTAACAAAAAAAACTTCATCATGAGAAAGAAATAATTAACAAAATGTAGAACTACCTCAAATGAGGATTTCTCATCTTTTGAGTTGAACCCATGAACACAAGTACAAGTGAAAGAATTGGCTGTAGCAATTCCATACCCTGATTTACGAATGTAGAAGAACTACAGTATTTCACTGTGTTTAAAAATACGACTACATTTTCAACTACAAATTCTGGAACGCATCTAAATTTTTGAACACGAATGATAAGTTACAAAATAAAATAAAAAATATTAAAAATAATCAAAGTATATTCAAAATACCTTAATGTATCAATTTCTTCATTATCCAAAGGAAATTTCAGTTCGATATGAGTAAGAGGAGCGTACGTATCAAGATCAGTGTTATGTTCACTTTTGTGAAGAGCGACCTGCACAAGCCAATTGCATGAAGTAGAATGTAAATTTGATAAAACCATTAAGCATCTTGGTTCTCTTAAAGCACAACGCATTGACAGCAACCTAAAATAATAATTACCTATTGATTTAATCTAATATTTCACAAATTAGCGATTGCTTTCATCTTCATTACATTTCTTTTTTAATCATATATTAAATATTATTATGTTAATGATATAAAAATAAATCAGAGAAAACAGTTTTAGTCAGTCAGTTAAAAAAAAGTTAATTGGTAAGTTCGACTTGAATTATCATTTAAATTTATTTCAACCTGACAGAAGACGCAATAAAAACGATGGATAGAAAACCTTGTCATTAGTCGTTTTATTCTATTATCCAACATGGAAGCTAGTTCACTTGTTGCATTTGCTAAAGCTTCAGCTATTGTTTGTCGTGCGTGACCCAATTCTTGACTTATTTTGGTTAAATTTTCAGCAACAACTCTGTAACCTATAATGAAATAGAAAAATAAGAATATTAAGTTAAGAGTCAGATTGTGATATTATAGTTCAATTAAAAAAAACAACTTAATATTATTATTAACAAAAAGAAAATTTACCTAAATCCAAAGCTTTATGAGCCATGAAAAAGCATTCTGTGACGAAATTATATGATCCAACTGTAGGTCTCGTAGGTCCTTCAATATCTTCATATACTTCTCTTGGAGGTATGATACATGTTTCCTTGGACATTTCTCTCATACTGACATGTTTAGATTCTCTGTCAGCTTCCTAGTATTTTTATTAATAATACAATAAAAATGTTTTTTTGATTGACATTTTAATAAATTTAAATTGATGCTTACTTCAACAGCGCAATACGTAGGATCAATTTTAAGATATTTTGTATTATTTGATGTAAAACAAAAAGGTTGACAAAGTATAGCCAAAACATATCCCAAATTCAGCATAAAACCATCAGATACAGTGAGACCAGATGATGAATTGGATATATTCTGAAACAAAACAAATTTTTGACATACGATTATCTTATTTCAATATGTAAAATCTTTATTTTAAAGTTTTTATTGTTTATTTATGTAAGGATTTTTTTTCACAACAATAATATAATATTGTTAGTGTTGAAGTACAAAATTTTACATATAAAATATCAATACCTGAGATGACCATATTTTTCCTTTAGATAAATTTGCATGTATGCAATTCGAAATCCATTTTAAAGTTTCTTTTTTTACTTTTGGATTGCTCTTCAATAAAGACAGAAATATTTTGTGTAAATTGCTGACTAATCGTTCTAATGCATCATAAAGATTTTGTTCCTCCATTGTACTTGCACTCTAAAATAAAAAAATAAATGATTATAAAAAAATATTTAAAAACTAAAGGTCATCAATAAACAAAGAGTAATTGATTATTTATTGAGATTGTTATAAGTCACATTAATACAACTTATATCTATATAAATAAAAATATAGAAGAAAAATATAATTTGAAAGTAATCCTTTACTGAAAAGCAGTGTGTAATTCTTTATACTGAATATATAATTCTGAAATTAACTATAAATAAATTGATTGATGACCTTTAGTTCAACATACATAATTCATATTAACAAATATATACCTCCATATTAAAGTACATCTTTATTGTTGTTCCAATAGATGATGATAGTATTTCATAAGAATAAAATACATTAATTACAATAATTAAAATAAAATTATAAATAAATAAATAAAATATAATTTACCGGATCTAAAGGCGATAAAAAATATTCAAATTGAGACATTTGATTTTTTGGTAGAGTAGAAAGACTTAAGAGTTCTCCCAATATTGTTTTTTGGTAATCCACACCAACATCTGGATTAGAGGGTTGACATGATTCCAAAAACAGCTCCAATAGATAAGCGTTTCCTAAAATTTATATAAAATGAAAAGGTTAAAAAAATAAATGATGTATGTATTATATTATAAATATACTGACCAACGAATAGATGCAGAACAGGAAAAACATACACATCTAGATTCACTAAGCTTGCCTTTGAAATATCATTATGTATAAGTTTTAATATAGGCAGAAATATAATTCGAAGTTGAACCATTGCGCAAGCACCATCTAAATGAAATAATTTTAATTTAAAATCATATAGAAACTATAAAAAATAAAAGAAAAACATTAGAAATACGAATTAACTTGGAAACTCATCGATTAATTTAAATAAAGAATATTCAACAAACATTCATATCTTAGAAAATTTTGAAAACTGAACCTTAATCTTAACTATATTTTGATTCTTGAGAAAATAGAATATATTATAGGCCAATTTTTTAGCAGTTTTGCAAAACAATTCTATTTAAATGTTTTTTTTTTCTTTTCATGTAAAAGATTTTTGGGATTTTTTTAAATTTACACCATTTCTTTTGATATACATTAATCAAATAAAAACAAGTCAAAATTTGTTTTTATTATTATTGTTAATATATTATATAAAATTTAAAGCAATTTCTGTTCAAATTATAGTTTCCAAAATTCATCCACAATTTAAATATTAATAACGATAAAATTATTAGCAATTTATGTTTGTCTGTTTCAATGCATAAAATTAATAATATTCTATTAAAATAATAAAAACTAGTTTTATAAATGATAACAAATAATACCTTCTGCAACAATTTCATTAACAATATCGTAAAGAAAATTTTGACATAAACTGTCGTGACTCTTCAAAATATTCATGATTTGTTCAGTTAAATTTTGATCGGCAAATAAATCAGGTTGTTTCAAGGCTGTCACAGCATTTCTGATTATCAACTTTTTCATTTGCTTCACAGCATTTATTTCATATTTATCATTGCTGAAGAAATTTGTGGACAGATTTTGTTCAGCTGTGAATAGATATGTGATGACTTCTTTTTCAACAACTTTTTTATTGCATTTTCCACGTTTTCCCGAAAGTAGACATTTAGATGGATCTGGTAATAGTAATCTTTCAAACAAAGCTTGTTCCAATGTATCTACATCGATTTTTATTCGTGGAGCAACCGCATTACTTAGGTCTTCTAAATAAAGAACGTCATTAGAAGATTCGTCTTTTTTGTTAGTTTCGGATTTATTTATTGTTATATAAAATGCCATTTGAACTATAGAATCAATTTTAGCGTCCTTTAAATCAGAGTCTTCCGAGGTCATATCAATATCTTCACATACCGATGGATTTGATTCTGCAGTCGTTTCTTCGGGTGGATTTGAAAACAAAGCTGAAAAAGGGTTGCTTTCCAAGTTGCTCATTTTTTTACCCTAAAAATATATAATAAAATATGTAAAAACGTAAAACACAATACTTTTTCACAATAAAAATCAAGTTTTATAATTCACAATTTTATATTTTATTAACATTTTAAATCAGAATAAACAAAAATATAGAATTAAAAATATTAATAAAGATATAATATATCAACAAATAATTATTTTTAATAAGAATGCACAATTTCTGATTAATTTTTGTGTATATTCGCAAATATGTATATTAGCAATCATTGTATTGAAGAATAATTTAATGTTTTTTTTACACTTTCTATTTTAGTAATTGATATTCTTTATTTAAAACATATTAGATATATATATATATATATATATATATATATATATATATATATATATATATATATATATATATATATATATTATGCAATTTAAAACATATTTATATTTATTAATAACATCAAAAAATATGTTTTTTTTTCAATTCAATCAAAATATTTTAATGTTGATTAATCCATAACAAAGTCTAATATAAACACATATAACGATCATAAATATCTTGGCATAAACATAATGAAGCCCATAAAAGAAATCTCCATACAAATTTAAATTTAAAGTACTGTTCGAATTAATAATGAAAAATATAACATATATATATATATATATATATATATATATATATATATATATATATATATATATATATATATATATATATAAACCTTCAAGTAAATCAAAATAATATATAACACAGTCACATAAGTCTAATAGAACTAGAAAATTATATTAATTTTGATTTTAAAACTTTGAATACATAAAGGTACAAACAAATCGGCACTACTCTGCAAAAGCAGTGTCGAATTGTCACAATGACGTCCAAGTCATTCAATATTAAACGTAACAAATAAAATTTTGACCATATCTATAATATTTTTTTTTAATTTCATATAAACAAATAACGCTGTTTAACTCTTTTAAATTTAAAGCTCTTGTAAATTCTCATTTTTAAATTTATTATTTAGAAAAGTAATAAATCAACTTTAACACAGTTTGTTTTTTTCTATACACTAGAAAAAATATTTTGTATTATTATAATATATACTTATTACAGTATAGAGTTATATAAACCATATGAATATTATATTACCATATGAAAATTCTATTCACAAAAATATAAGACTATTTTCAAATTAATAAATTTAACTTTTATTTTTAAAATTATATTCTAATGATGTGATAGAAAAAAAACTTTATCTATAATCTAGTAAAAATAATTATTTTAGAACAATTGTATCAACTTTTTACGTGTAAAATTGGAATCGTAGGTAGGAATTTTTAAAATTAAACATAAATATACATTGAGGTCCTGATGTTACTTAAAAAATAATATATTCGTTTAAAGAAAATCCCGTTCCTTAATATATATAAGAGAAAACTCGATACTAATAATTAAGTTATAAAATATTCGACATAAACCAGGGATGAGAGTTGTTTTCAAGAATTTAAATGTAGTTATGAAAATTATGAATATATTTTCAGTTTGAACAATTGTTTGAAATAAAATCGTAAACCGAAAAAAAAGTATTTCTTATTATATAAAAAAAAATCATATAAAATATGATATTTTGTGAATGTGAGTAGTAACAACTTCGAGTGAATTCAAAATTTTCAGATACTCGTTAAGTAGTATTTGCTTGCAAAATGATTTTTTCTTTGAACTTTTTCCTTAAAAAACAAGCATTTAACAGTTTGATCGCTGCCACTTCAAAATCATGAAAAACAATTTTTGAAAGAAACTGAAACATTCTATAAGATATAATACGCAATCATTACAAAGAAGGTTCCGTTTTATAATTCTTTTTATTATCGATACTCACGTAAAATCTACTCTTACTAAAAATTAAATTTAAAAAAATATAAGGAATTTTTCATCTGATAACAATTTTTCAGTTTGAGTTATAATTTTGGAGAGAAAAAACTTAAAACTTAGAGAGCGATTTTTCATTTAGTAAGTGGAAATTATTACTCTATTCGTTATGTAAAATATAAAAAAAAACAAATAAACTCAAGATAATCGTTTTAAAATAACTATATTAATTGAACAATTTTTAATACATGTTTCTCTATAATTTCCATGAACGTAGTTGAAAGTTTTATTTGTTTAACATAAACTTTTAATTAAATACCAATTTTTTGACAAAAACTAGTAATATCATTATTTTTCTCAAATAAATTCTTTGAAATTTCATTATTATTATAATCAACTTCATAGTTTCCATTTAACATTATTTTATAAAATATATAAAACGCTTGAGATATTTTCATTTTTAATAAATATAATATAAAATAACTAGTAATGTACTTGAAAATGCCACCAGTATATTATCAATCAATTAATCTAATTTAAAATAATTGATATTATGATAACATAAAGATTAAGATTTGGAAATGCAAGTATGTTAAATTGAAAATTCTATAAAAAAAAATGCAATTCTACTATTATATTATATATTAAATACATATAATAATATCAAAAATATACTTGTTTTAATCTATTTTTAAGTAATATCTTATTAATTTCTCATCTTCGTAATTATACTCAATATTATATAAGATACAAAGTTTCCAAATAACCATTATGGAATTTGGTTGGCATCTCGATCAGTAATTCTATAAGAAATTGCAGACTCCAAAGATAAAATATAAAAAAAAATCGCATAAATTGATTGTCAATTGCATTGATGAACCTTTATTATAACTGTCATAAGTGAAATATAATTACAATATTGCAGAGCCGATGAAAATACCGAATTCGATTTAATACATTACTTCTCAGAACTTTTAATTATCAATATAATATATAAAATAATAAATTAGCATAAAATTTCACTGTAAAAAATAATCATATCATCACACTAGAAGTGCATTGCATATCATCATATACTTTTATGATTACATTGACACTGAAAAGGAAAACAGTACCGCAACTGCGTCATTCAGTTTTGAATCTGTCTTTGAATATCCAAATGATAAATTTTAATTGATAGGTTTGAGGATGAAAAGGATAGATCTCTGTGTTAACGCGGTGGAATTGCTAAAAGTCATCATTTCACATATAGACCAATGTTTCGCATTTATTTAAGAAAATATCGAAAATTATTGTACATATAATTATACTTAAAATATATAATCCATAACTGAAACAATATCTATTGTTTTTTTTAACGTTTTTGCAGTCAAGTCTTAATTATCTTATGCCTCTGCTAATTAGGTATATAGAAAACTTGATGTTTGCGAGCAGAGTTTAAAATTAATGGTAAAACTAAAAACGTAATTAGTAACAAATTACATATACTAAATAAATATAACATTAAAAATATGCGTAAAAATGAAAGTTTGAAAACTATTAAAAACGACAGTTATATAAAAAATTAATATATATATATATATATATATATATATATATATATATATATATATATATATATATATATATATATATATATATATATATATATATATATATATATATATATATATATATATATATATATATACCATATGTAAATAAATAGCCCTGACTGTCAAAAACAAAATGGATAGCTTCTACTTTCCTAATATATATATATATATATATATATATATATATATATATATATATATATATATATATATACATATACATATATATATATACGATGTAACAGCTAAATTTCTTAGTTTTATATTAATATAATATATACAATTAACTTACTTATTGAAGAAAAAAAAACAAAGGTATTTTATAATTTGACGAAAAAGACGTTTGATGAGCAAGAATCTATCACAAATCAGTCTCTATAAGTAAGCCTAAATTTAATAGATAAATGGAAGATGGTTTAATTGCGATCATTTTTCCAATTGGCCCTTTCAGTATATCCACGCCTGTCACGACCACCCCTAGATCGTCCACGATTCCAACGATCGTTATTTCTTCCTCGATAATTATTCTGATAATCATTATGATCTGAATAATAATTATCATCATAATCATCCATGTAATCATTTCCATTATTTCTAGGGCCATTATACATATTATCATAGTTACTATAATTGTTATCGGAATTAAAATTCGACATCCCACCAAAGTTATCATAATTTTGTGGCATACCAGGAGGCATTCCATGCATTCCTGGTCCACTTCTCGAATCCCCTCCTTGAAATCTATGATTAAAGTTTGACATTGAGTTCATATTACCCATATTTGACATTGAGTTCATTGAATTCATTCCTAACATATTCATATTATCCATCATATTGCCCATGAACATATCAGAGTTTTGATTGAAATTCATCATTGGTGGTTGATTTGATATCATATTATCTTGAGAATTCAAACGATAATATTCGCCTTTTTCATTCAAAAATATTCCTAGATTATTGAATATCATACAAAGATTATTATTTGATTTAATCTCTGATAAATCATATACTTTACCAGTAGTTTTATCCTGATGGAATTTTTTCAAACTTGATGTAACTGGTGCCAGTTCTCGATTAACAGAAATTTTATTGTTAGTGCTTAATTCTTTATACCATTCTGACGTCTGTATAACTGTTGATAAATCTAAGGGTGATGGCTTTGGTGGTGTCGCTTTTTCATTATTTTCAATTGTTCTTTTGCGTGGATCACTTCTAACTGTTGAATGCTTGTTTTTTTCAGATTTTTCTGATTCATTTGGTTGTTCATCTAATATAACATCATCTAATGAAAATCTAAAGATTTTTCGTAAACGAGGATCTTCATAAGCTTGAGACTTTGGAGTGCTATTCTTGATATCAGTATAATCTGGTTTAGGAATATCAATCAAACAAACTCTATACGATATTTGTGGATGAGATGCGATAGAACCATCGATTTCTGTAGCAGGCGTATAATTAGGAATAGCTTTAAAATGTAATCCAAGTCTTAAATCAATATCTGCACCACCAGAAGGTGTTTGTCTCAAATCAGTATCTCCAAATGTAGGCATTCTGAAATCTAAATACTTTGTTGGCCTTAAATCTACATCTAATTTTCGTACATTTGAACTATTTTCAGAACATTCATAAATAGATATGATTTCTGGTTTTGAAACAAATTTTTTATCAGAACTAGAATCTTTGTGTTGATTAGCAGTTTTAGCAGCATTTCTTGGATCTCTAGATTTCTGAAATTCTTTCTTGGAAGTATTATCCGACAATTGTTTAATAGGTGTCAAAAGTTTTACCACTTCGTCGCTAATATCAATTTTGGATAAATCACCCAAATTTTTAATAACTGTTGTTGGTTCAATGGCTTGTGGAGAAGAAATAGTTTTGAGAATATCATCATCAGTTTTTTTCAATGTTTCAGATTTACTGTTCATCTTTTTTTCTGGGTTTTCGTCGTCGCTTGAATACCATTTTTCATCAATTTGCAATGTATCATCTTCATCATCGGTTGTTGGCCTTCTCGATTTTTCTTCATTTTTATGCGGTTTTATAGCAGGATGTTTTAACTGAAAAGATGATATGTGTAAATCAATATCTACATCGGTATTCATTAATGCGTCTTCATCCAATTTGACGCTGGCTTCAGTAGCGTCAGTAACGTATTTTAATAATCGATGATCTTGATCTTTTTTACTACAGGCATCTTCAGAACCAGTTGGTGATTTTATTGTATTAGAAAAATCCTTATCTAATCCAGTAAATTTTAAAGCATCTTTTGTATACTGATCAACGTCTAATGAATTCTTTCGTTTTCTTGGATCAGTTACATTGATTGAATTCAAAACTCCTGAACCTTTATCCATCGTAGATTGAAAACGCATATCTACATCTTGGCCTAAGTTATCTGGTTCATTATTAGACGATGACATTGTTGAGATTTCATTCAAAACTGGAGAAACTCTCATATCCAAATCTTTAGATTTTATTTTATTTATATATGTATTAATTTGAGGAGATGCAGAATTGTTTTCGATTAAACCTAACTTTTGAATATTCATAGAATTTAACTGTATTTCGTTAATTTGATTTGCAGTTAACCCTAAGTGATTTAATTGCTGAACAGTTAAATTTGTTAACTGATTGATATTTTCTATTCCCATACCTAACAATTCAGATATCTGATTTGAAGTAAGAACGCCATTTAAATTTTGAATAGAGAGAATATTTTGAGTAACTACATTAACATTTTGAGGTGAGGAATCATGCCATCTGGATTGTCTTACTCTGGATTTTTTACTCCTCTCACGACCTGAAATCTCATTAAAAATATCATCAGTCTTATTTTTAGATACATTTTGTTCATCAGAGGACAATGGAGACTTGTCATTATTGCTGAGTTCATTAAAATCCTTTTTTAGTTTACTTTGGGTATTAGTTACCATCAACAAAGCAGTTTCCCGATTTAATCTAGGAAAATCTCCTAAAATTTCTTTTGGGGCAGATTCGATATGTTTTATTAAAATGTTTTTCAAATTTTCTGATAAGGGTTTACCATGTGCAAACTTACAATCGTCTTTATATATACAAGGTAAGCCTGTGTGATAAAATTTACATGGAAAATCTGAATGTAAATATAAACATTTATCGCGTTTGGCACAACAGTCCATTAAATAAAATTTACAAAGCTCCATTTTTCTGGGAGGCTGAATATCATGGGAGTATATACAATCGTCGCCTTTGAAACATTTGCCTTGCATATAAAAAAGGCATACACCGTCAGGATCTTGTTGAGGATGTTTATCATATCGATGTCTTTCAAATCTATTATTTCTAGGCCTATCTCTAAAATCTCGTATCGCACCTTTATTTCTAAACATTCTATTTTGCATTCTATCTCGTCCATGATCTCTTTCTTCACTAACATCTGACGGATAAGAATCGTACTCATCATCAGAACGATATAATCCATGTCGAGATCGTCTATGTTTATTACGAATAGGGGAAGCACCTCTAACGCACATTAATTCATCCTCATCTACAAACTCTTCATCTGTATTATTACGTTTCTTTCTTTTTGAATCTTTTTCTTTTTCTGAATGATCATGCTTTTTACGTTTTTTGTGTTTCCTTTTTTCAGAATCTTCAAGACCGCTATCGTCGTTATCATTACTCGCATTGGTAGCTACCGGTTCGTCAGCTTTTCTCAGTTCTTTTTTAATTGCTTTTTCTATATTTCTTGCAAAATCATCTTCTGGAGTTGGAGAACGATCTTTACATTTTTCAACGTAAGGCCTTCTTTCTTTCTCATTCTTTTTTGAATGTTCCTTTGATTTCTTTTTTTCTGATTTTTTTTCTGACTTTTTAGTACTATCTGTTTCTAGCGTACTTTTTTTGCTTGATACGGAAGAATCAACCGATTCTTTCTTCTTTTCAGAAGCCAACAAAGTATCTATATCTGGCATTACATTTAATAAATTTTCTGTTTCATTTTGTTGCTGTTCTGAATCAGACTCAATTTCGCCATCTTCTAAATCATCCATATTATTAGTTTCAATCGCTGTCATCGTGTGAACGCTTCAAATTTAACATGTACACTGGAACACCTGAAAACAAAAATAACGCTTCTATAATAAAAACCAGATAACACATCAATTTCTGTGACTTAACTAACATATTAATGAAAGTATCGTAACAAATTTGATCGATTTATAGATTTTTCTCAACATAGTAATTTATATATCTTTATTATAATTAATATCGATAGTAAATTTAAATAAGAATAATAATTCAATAATCACTAAAATATTATGTTGAATATAAAATGAATTGCGGATAAATGAAATTCAAAGCCAAATTATTTTTACTAGCACCTAATCATTCATCAACAATTATGTAAGACATATTATTTATTCAGTTAAAATACGATTCAAAAACAAAAATGCGGCAGGAAAGACGAATCCCGCAAACGAGGCGCATCAAATAAACGTATGTACACAAATATCGAATGGTTAGTGACGTCACTGACACAATGCCGTAATGACATAAACAACGTTGCATCCGTGTTAACCTTGAACAGATGTAAAAATTCGACGAACGATGGCGCCACATACAACTTTGGCGATCGGCCATTTTCGAACATCGCCCCGCCTCGATATATATACATGTGACCATATACCCATATGTCAAATGTATGACATATACATACATGCGTACGAAATTATTAGTATGCGTGTACATAGCTTTTTTTTAATCGTCGATACATAGCTAATATTTGCAATCATCATTTTTTTCATATACGCAACGCGTAACAAAAGATATATAAAATTCTAATATAGCGATGAATATTTACACTGAATTACTTCTATGAATAAGCATAGTAACACAACGGACGATGACGTCATAAATACAAAAATGTCGCTCCGATTCGTTACAATGACACAGAATAAATTCGTTTTTGAGATTATCCTAATTTTTTTACAACACGACCAAGATCAAAAATAAATAACGGAGCATTTATTATTCCGATCATTCCGAATACAGAACGATACATTTAGATTTACATATTCATTTTCGATTTTAAGTCACACAATGAAATTTATAAATATCATTCGAGATCCCAAGCTCTATTATACATACATAACACGCAAAATATATTCGTCGCGATCAATTACAAAAGGAAAAATAATCAATGATAATAATGTCGTATGGATGTCGTCAATCGTCATCGACGTCGCAGTATTCACTGGCTCCAAAAAGATGCGTCCTCTATCTATTATTATTATTATTACTTATTTATAGCACGTTTATTTTTCGCTGGCTATGGGCATGATGATTGGAAACACCTGGAAGTTATTTTATATATCCTAATTTGGCATTCAAAAAAAAAATATTTATCGTATTACGTTCTAAGCGTCCCATGGTAACAGAGACGAAATAATAAAAAAAAAGTGTGATCGATATTACGGCGGTTATACCAGTAATGGCGGACATGTGTATTTATAATATATATATATATATAAATAGATATTTTTCGTTCAAATTGCGTAGAACGATCGGAGCAATCACGTACAAGTGCGAACAATGTCGACAAAAATATTGAACGATGTGTGTTTGCTTGTGCGTGCATCACGCGCCCATCCTTCATATGTGAGGTCGTCGACGTGACTGGTCCGCGAGCAGCGCAGAATCGTCTCGAAAGTGTCTGTAAACGCGACTTGCGAAATAATAATAATATTAAAAAAAAAACAACGGCGCGCAGCGTTGCAGAAACAAGATGGCCGCCGTCGTTAAAACTGGAACCCCCCCCCGAAAACGATGCGATTAATGGCGCTTCGGTTTCGATATTTTCTCGCTCGGTATTCGGGGTAGAGGTGGCAAAAAGCTTTCAGATTGCACCCTTGCGTCGTTTATTGTGTCCGATCTCAAAGCAAACAAATATATGGCGGTCGATTTCAATGTCACAAAAAAATATATATATATATATATATATATATCAATCATATTATCACCTGCGTTTTTTATGTACTACGCAGAATCGGCGTCATAAAAACTCCATTTTTTTTTCATATTTACATGGTTTGTTTTGTATGTGCACAGTTTTTAGTTTCTATACGCACTGTTTGGCTTCGATTCAAAGATAGCGATAAAAATATCGGATGAAAAATAAAATCTAGATTTTTTTTTAAGCCGACATAGATACGAGCGATTGTAACACTTTGGCGCTGCGGTACGCGTATTTTCGTTTACGAAAATAAATTAGAAAGGCTCCAAATCGACAATAAGCTATTTCTATGACCGACGGGGAGAATGTGATCGATAACACCGCACGAAAGGCTGTGCACAGATTAATTTATTAAAAATATTCTATTCTTAAATATAATTAAATTATATAACTTTTTTTTTTGTCTTTTATTGGGGTTACACGTTCAATCTTAATGATAAAATATCATTCAATATTACATTGTGTTTAAAATGCGTTTATTATTGGGTTAAATGATAATGCGCTTCATCTTTCTTATAACATTAATGAATTAAACAATATTAATTTATGTATAATTAAAATATAAAACTAAATTTGGACGATTTAACGAAAAAAAATGGCAGTTCCACTATTTAAAATTTGATCCTAGACACGTCACTGAAAATAACTGTTCGACGTGCGACTCATTCAATAAAATTCGCAATTTTACCGTTAAAGCCTTCATATAGCGAAATAACAAAATCAGACAATTTTCGAAAGTGTAAAAAAAATATTTCTAATTTTAAGATTGTTAAAAGACCTCTATTTTTAAAAAACCGCAAAATTATATTTACATTGTCCGATAACGAACATTAATGATAAACATATTTTGATTACATTATCAATAATAAAACAAAAATGAACGTTTATCTAAAAAAAACAAAACGAACAAAATACATTGTTGAATAAAATAACGTAAAAAAATAGCATTGAAAGAATTATAAAATATGATGATAGATATTTTAGATTTTTTTGTTATTTAATTACGAAATCAATCAAAACTGATATTAAATGACGAAACTCTTAATAAGTGTACTCGTTTTATTATTAAATAACTTACACAAGGAGTAAGTTTTTAGAATAAAATTATTTTTTAATCAAAAATCTAATTTTTATTAATCGAATAAAAAGAAGTGAATAACGTGTTTGATATCAAAAAAAACTTAGATATTTAAAAAAAATACTATCAGAAATTATTTTATAAGTAAAATATAATAACAATAAGTACTTCAAAAATAATAAAAAAAAAATCAAGTGTCATAAAACACAATAGAATTACAAAGAATTATATTTCATGCGATTATCTTTAACGTAATACGATATGAATTATTATTATTATTATTATCATCAAAATTACGCGTAAATCGTAATTGTCTACTAATATAAAAATAAAACAATTAGTCTCTTAAAATAAATAAATAAATATATATATATATATATATATATATGTGTGTGTGTGTGTGTGTGTGTGTGTGTGTGTGTGATATAGTTAATTTAAAATGGTAAAAATCATCAGATGAACCAATTACCCATATTATTTTTCAGAATGATATCAGAAAAGTTATATGACACGATAAATCAGAATTAATTAACGATTGTTTTCTTATATAAAAGTAGAAGTCAGATATTTAACTTTGAATGATAATTATTTATGGAGTTTTGACCTATTTGAACCTAGAAGGGGGCATTGTCCAATTTTATACAATAATATTTATAGTTTACTTTTTTCATATAAAACGAAAATTGGATCAACTCAATAACAGTAATAAGCAATTAATAAATATATATATATATATATATATATATATATATATATATATATATATATATATATATATCACTATTTAAAAGAATTTCATTCGTTATATTATTATTTTATATAATGTAGTATAAATATAATAAAATTATAATTTTTAATATAACGTATGCTATTTTTACTCGTTAAATTAGTATTGTAATTATGGTGTAAAATAATGTTTTGCTAAATATCGATATAATTATGTTTATTGGAAAGTTTAATAACGTGACTAACAATAATTACCATTTGTGTTACAAAATATTAACATTTAACAATTTATGGCGTATTTGCTATATATAATTCGTTTTTAGAAATTTAAAACCTTTAATTATTAAATGAGTTAAAAAATATATATGAAAAATATCAATAAAATATTTAGAAGACAATTATATGTGTATGATTTTTTAATTATATATATATTCATATTTTTTAATATAATCGTCATAAATAATTAAAATAAATTTTATATTTTAATAATAATCAGAATTTCCTTATTTATAAATCCTATTACATATATTGATTTTTTTGTAGTTTTTATTCCAATTAGCGTATTTCGTAAATTGGTTTACGTTTTAACAGTACTTTTTTTATCAAAATCGAAAATTCGATACACAATGATATATATATATATATATATATATATATATATATATATATATATATATATATATATATATATATATATATATATATATATATATATATATATATATATATATATATATATATATATAATAAAATATATGCCGATATAGTAAAATGTATGCCTTTTGCAATATTATTAGCAAATAAATCTGAACGCAGTGTTTCTCAACCGTTTCATTATAGCGGATATTATTTATCGTATTTTTTGAAGTTTTATTTATATGTTTAAAATTTTATAAAATTTATACTAAATATTTTTATTTTATATAAAATGATTTTTTTTAAAACATACTAAATTATTTTACTAAATACTAAATGTTGAATAAAATAATAAAAAAAATAATTTAAAAAAATGAGAGAACGAATAGAAGTTCATTAATCATTTTGAATTTAATTATTCGTTAAAAACGTCGAAAACGATTTCTTTCAATTGTAATAAAAATATTTCCAATTCTTTAAAATATTATCTATCGCGGAAATCTGTGATAAATTAGATATGACAGTTGTTTTATAAAGTAACAAATATTTATATAAAGATATTTTATACCGATGCCATTTAACCTTTGTATCATTTAAAATTCATATTGATGTTAACTGTTGATTTTCTATTTTAAATATCAGATACACGAAGATTTCCGAGTGATTTAAAATTTGAGAAATATTATTATTTTGGAAACTTCATACGTTATATTTTTAATTATTAAAATTTTGGATGAAAATTGATAACTGATAAAACGAAACCTTAATAATAAATTTACGGCACGGAATAAAAATTAAAAACGATTACGATCGACTTACTGATAGCATTTTTTATTTGTACTTTATCAATTGATAATTTAATCTAACGTAATTTATCTACTGACGCAAAAATAATTTCCGTGATAAAAAAAAATCGAAACTAAAATCTAGTCAGGAAATTCAATAATAGATGAAAATTAGTTATCTATTTTTCACTATAAAGTTCATTGATAAAAGATCAATTTGGAGAATTCTTTTTTTCTGTAATAAAAATAAAAAACGACTCGTATTTTTAAATTTATATCAAATTATTTTCGAGAAAGTTAAATCAATAAATTTTACGTATGCATCGACAAAGATAAACGTCTTGTGACATTTATTGCTTTACATATAAAACTTTATATTTACCTCGATATATCACAATCTATTTAGCATTGCTTTCTCTTCGATATAAAAGTAACCAAATAGAACAATTAATTGTTCATGGTTGCGATATATAAATATATAGAATTGTAACAAAATTTTTGAATTACAAACGTGTATTACATGGCTCATGTAAGTCTGCGAGAATGCGAAATGCAATATCCGTACGAATATATATATATATATATATACATATTTATGTATTAAATGTTACTTAGACGTCTTATCTATTATAATTAAATATTATTTCGGATGGTTCAATTGAATCCACATAATAAATAGCAAATACGATATATTCGATTAAAAGATTACTGTTATCTTAACGAAACATAGATAAGACTACTTATTGTTCTACAAAAAAAAAAGAAAAAAGTTTTAATCAATATAAAAAAAAATATTTTACCGACCGTTATATATGAAATATTCTATACGTATAGAAATATGGAAATTCTAATGTAAATCGACATCGTATTATCGATTACATACTGCGTAGCACTTCTTCGTTATATAAAAAAAAAAAAATTCTTTAACTCAGTACGAGGAAAAATATTCGTTTAATTCTCATCGATGAATGAAAAATATATATTGCAGCCGCTAGCGTAATTAACTATGCAATCGTAGTTAAATATTTACACATCTATTTATATACAGAAATATAAGCGTTATCGCTTCTAAACGAGACCGACTCGTTTGTAAATATTTATACAGACTTTTCTTGTTGTTTGTTGCGCAGTATAAAAATCTATAAAATAGAATTCAATTTCGTGATAAAAAAAATACGAATTTTAAATTTCATTTTTGGCGAAAAAAAAAATATATATATATAAATAAAATGAGAGACGTTTGAGAGGCGTTCATCTGTGTCATAAACGGTGCGCGTTCGAAACGGACGCCATTTTGTTCATACATTCATTCATAGCACATTTTGAGTGTTAGCGCGTCACAAAACGACCATAACCGCGCGCAACACGCAATCGATACGAGACGGCAACGTTGCCTTTACTACATCGTGGAGATGCGCATTTTTAACGAACTCGTTCTGAAAAATCACAAAGAGACAACAATATGAAATGTATATAAAGATTATGATAAAAGCGTATTATTAATCAATTAATAATAAATATATATATATATAAGTAATAATCGTGTCATATTAAGTATATGCATATAGAGTAGTAGTTGCGACGCAGACCTCAGCCCGCGTCAAATCGTACCGCCGACCCTCCCCCCGGTACCCCCTCGTCCCGATTCATCGCGAATGGAGTTTCATCCGGGGGCGCGAGAGCTTGGATCGGGGGCGTCGCCGCGACTCCGCGGGCTGCAGTCGCGCCGTGAAAAATTGAAGTCTCGTTACCATACGATTTTTGTATGCGTTTGTGGCGGTGATTTACCGCCACGTCGGGTCGTCGTCGCTTTCTTTACTTTATTCGCTTTTTAGTTTGCTTCTAGTTTCTCTTATCATTTTAGCATTGAACGCGACGCTTCGGCCGCCGAACGACTTCTGGCGGACGTCGACGCCTCTTCCGAGTGAACGGGACCGTGCAGCCTCGAACCCCACGCCTCAGTCTCCCCCTCCAATTTGTTGCGGAGCGTGACATTCGAGGCTATACATATTTCGTAATAGAAATCTACTTTGAAATGGTTCGCATCTGTGATCATTTTTTTTTTAATATTTTTTATCATAAATATAATTTGTGCTAGTAATAAAAAAGTTTATAAATACATTTTAAATATAAATTTTAGTCTTTAAAATACAACATTTTATATTTAATTTAATTAAAAAATAATAATTTTAATTTTTTATGTGTTACGCATTAAATGATTTTTTTTATTTAGAAATAAGTTTGATATGTAATACTTATATAAATATCTATAAATTATATTTACAATATTAAAAAATATATTATATATATATATATATTTTTTGACATCTATGATTTTTTTTAAATACTTTTAACTATGAATATTTTTTTTATTAACAATATTTTTTAATTTAAAAAAAGATGTCATTCTGACACTTATTAATACATACAATAAAACTTAGTTTAAAATTCGTGATTCAGAGAATTTATGACGGACACCAAATAATTTGAGAAATCACTTCTGAGTTTATTTCCACCATCCTGAATATTTACAGCAACTTGAGATATTTTACCGAACGTTTGAGCTTAAAAAAAAAAATTAAATTAAAAAGTATTGCTATCAATTTAACAGAACAATAATTTGTCTATTTACATAATCTTAGTCCTTTTGTATCTTGCTGCACTTCGTTTGTATAATAGAATACGACACATTGTTTTGGACTCAAATTGGGCTGAGATACGAAATAATTGTACAATAATTCGAATTCTCTCGTAGCGCTTGATGAATTATTATAGGAACACACGAATATGACTCCTTGAGCATTATTTCTAAACGCTGGCCAGCACGATTCATATCTAAGATGGTTAATCACTTTCATAATATCTTAATAAAATATTGAATAAATCGAATTTATAATACCTGTGATCACCGCTACAATCCCAAAGTTCGATTTCAGCTTTCATCTGTTTTCCATTGACGTTCAATACTGATGAATCGAACTCCAATATTCTGACACCTTGAGTTGACTGCGTTTCTATATTAGATTCGATGTCAACGCATTCTGATAAGAAATTTGCTATTGCTGTTTTACCACTCTATAATGTAAAATAAATTAATCAATACATAATAATAGAAATATTCGTTTCTTTTATATTAAGCTCATATATGATGTGATCATAATGTAGTACGATTGAAAATATCTTAGGATATAAAAGCTTAACATAATTACAAAATTACCCCAGGTAATCCTATTATTAGCAGCTTGAGTTTGAGCATTTTATTCGATTATCAAAACGTCACTAAACTTGACTCGAAACGTACTCTGTTTTGATGTCAGTTGCTAAGGTAATATACGATTGTTTTTCAAATATTAAACAGTTATTTACATATATTAGACATATATGGAAATATTTTTGAATTATATAAAATGTTTTTAATTTTTATTAACAATTAAGGTAAAAACTAAGATGACCAACTTTTTTACAAAAACAAAGGAGGACATATTGAAATTGATCGAATAGATTTTTCAAATTGTAAAAAAAGAACGTCGAAACTTTGATGACTTCAAAAAATCCTTTATCTTATGATTAAGTCTCAACAATTGTCCTTGATCTTAAAATCGACTCCAAAAAAAAAATGTTTTTTGTTAGTTTATAAACTCATAAAAACAAAAATTTACCAAAAAAGATACATTTCAAAAAGCGGGACGACAAGAAAGACATTTTTCAAAGAAGGACACGTCTTCAAATAAAGAGGACTGTCCTTCTAAAATGAGAACGATTGGTCACCTTATCGTTACAAAATATAAAAAAACAATGTACTTCATTTACAATGAATATTTTTTTCATAACGGAATAAAACTAGAGTTTATTTTACTTTCTCTAAACGCATTCAAAAATAAACATGATGTCAATATTTGAAAAGTTCTCACGTATTGTTCAACAGTTATCATATAAGCGGATACCGGTTTTTCTTCTATTATTTTTAATTCACATCTCTGTTGTATGAATGTTCCCAATTAAGTTTGTCAACATTATTTGGAGTCATTGAACACCGATGGTCACAGTTTCAAATATATTGTAAGTTGAGAATCTAGAAAAATGTCTATATTTTTAAACTATTTCTTATATATTAATTTAAATAACTAGAATATTTTTAAAAGTATAGTTGAATTTATGAAAATTGTCTAAACTAGTCACACATTTGGCTAGTATTGTCTTCATAATGGTTAAAAATAGTATGAAATTCAATGACTGAAATATTGTAGAAAAAGGTTATGAACATCTGTTTTAGACTAGTGCGTATAATTTTACCGCGTTTGTATAACTGTTTTTCGCATTGGTAACTGGAAGTTCCACAACTTTTAAACTTTAAGCACGATTTTACCCCGAAGTGAATCTGTCCGCGGGCAAATTACATTTGAACTCACGACCCCAAAAGGAAAAAAAAATAATAATAAAAAGATTATGGTCGTGCTGTTAGCACTTTATATGCAAAATTTACTCAATTTGTGAGTACTTTATTGTACAATGAAGATGTATAATTTTTTGTTCCGTTAGATTTACTCGTCACAAAATTTGTAAGTGTATATAAAAATTTATACTGGTGCTGTTAAATATTAATATTTAGAGTTATTTTGTCAAGTAATTTTATAATAAATAAAAAAAAACTAATTTTTATTTAATTAATCTAGTTACACAAAAAAAAATTTGAAACAATAACACTAGTCATAAAGTATAGATGTCTCCATTTATTTCTGGATGAATTTTAAAGTACTTTTAAAGTATATAATTAATCAAAATATTGATGTAAAGTTTGCTATAAAAAATTATGAATCATAAAATCAATATCTGATTGGATTGACAATTTTATAACATGATTTATATATAGTCTAATTTTCAATTCATAGAATGCGTATAAACATATTATACGTGTTTAAAGTATAAACTTAAAACTTTGTATGCATATCAAGTTTACCGAGCAAGTTTCTGAAGTGGAATTCGGTGAATAGGAAAAAACGATAGCAGAAAAAGCTCATCATGGAGAATGAAAATGAGCAAAAGGCGGACACGATAGAAGACAGTTTTAGTGTTACGTCGATTCTTGTAGTATCCGTGAGAACCTGCCAGGCATGACCATTATAAACACGGAAGAAATCCAAGGTGTATGGTAGTATCCAGTAGTCCAGTAAAGTGCTGTAATAACGACCTAACCGACTCGCGCGAACCCCAAGATCTGTTCCAACGGAGAACCCATAAAAGTGGCATAATTGAAGGTAAGGTCTCATATAAATGAGCTCGCTTGGTTTTTGTCCAGCTATATATATATATATATATATATATATATATATATATATATATATATATATTTATATACCATATATATATATATATATATATATATATATATATATATATATTTATATACCATATATATATATATATATATATATATATATATATATATATATATATATACTGAACAATTTTTGCCCGCGTAGACGTAAACATGACGGTTATTACTTGGAGTAATAGCGTTTTAATACGTTTTCAACTGAAGGGAACATCTGAAGGATTGACAGATGACCTGGATAAACATGACATTTTAGATCGTTAAATTATATTTTATATTCTAGAAATGGCTTGTAAACGAATATAAATTTGTCGTTTTCTTACTATAGTTAATTTTATTATATTATATAATAGTTCATGATTTCTTAAAAAAATATATAAGAGTTCGAAAATTCGAGTTTAGGCTTAATAGTCCAATAAAAATTTATACCACTTCAAAGCCAATTGATGTTTTCATTAATTTGACATTTTTTAAACATCAATTATAATAGTATTTTGAAAGATAAGTATCAATTAATTGACGTAACATTAAAAAAATAGCATTTGTACTAAATGATCAACACAAATTTGTCGAGCTATTCCGATTCATTTTCACGATCTTCAAGTGTTGCAAATCACAAATAACTAGAAACGAGAGTGAATCAATCTGAAAAAAAGGAAGTCATCATCGGAATGAAGTCTCTAAAAAAAATGAATCAGACAACTTATAAATTATCCTGTCTCGATCGTTTCACCGGTACAAACTTTTACTTGCCATTTTACATGTGTTACGTTAATTGTATTGAATTATAGTGAAAATTGTAGCAAACAGTTACGACATTAATTACGCATAATATCGGACTTTTATTATTATTGACGTCTATACATAATAAATATGCGTATAAAATGCAACGGAGATCTCAATCAATTTCACTTTTAATTTTCAGTTTTTCATCGACGTACGAGTAAAATTAGATTTCTTGTGTATATTATTTAATTTCAAAAGTGTTCTGGAAAATAATAAAAATGATTATATATATATATATATATATATATATATATATATATATATATATTGAAAAGCATCGTCGAGACGAGTCAGTATAATTTAGTTTCATGCGAAAATGGCGTGTGAGGCATCGGCTTTCATGGTTCGGAATGTCGACAGAATGAAGTTTAGTTCGTGAAGGAGGCCTCGATATTTAATATGGCATCGACCGTTAATAATAGCACTTTAAATTTCCGTCAATTCGTTCGAGCATTCGAGACACGCGCGCGTTTCGAACGCTAAAAGAGTCCCGAACGTTCGAGCGAACGGTTCGCGATAGTTTTAAATCAGACGCGGTCAACTGTTTCAATATTAAGGATCGCATCGAAAACGAATAAAAAAAAAATATATTATAATTTATACTGTTCAAAAACGAACGATGTAAGGATTTGAATTTAGGTTATTGTCTGTCTATATTCGTCAAAGGTTCTCAAAGTGTGTCTTCTCAAGATCTTCTCAACTTTTTCATTTAACAGAATTTATTCATTATTTTATTCTAAACGTTTTTTTTTTTTTTTTTTTTTTTGATAAAAATGACGACTTTTCTAATTTTTATTATGGCGAATTTTTAATTTAGTAGTTATATTAATTTAATATTTCTGAAAGAGCATTTGATTTCATATTGAAAAATAATGAAAATTTATTATTATTTTATATTATTGTAAGCGAAATACAAATATTTTTATTTATCATACTATTAATGAACTCAATGTTATGATTTAAAATTCACTTCGCGGTTGTAAAACTTGAAATACTGGTTTTGAAAATGCCAATATTTTATATAAAAAATATCAACAATAAATATTTAAATAGTAACAATACTTATTAACTTTCTTTATTAATGGAAGATTGTTTTTATAATAGAAAATAAATTTGTTATATTGCGATCGATCAATATAGTGAAAGCAGTACGCCTTTATATTTTTATTCTTATGTCCTTTCTTTTTTGATAATTAGGAAATAATTCTGATGTTAATTGTTGTTTCTGATAATTAGCTATTGCATTAAAGTGCATTATGAAATAAGCAATGAAAATTGCATTTAAGGATATGATTGATTTGAATTGATAAAGAAATAGCAACGATTTATGCAAGCAAAACACTTGCCCTGCGGGTTACAAATATGTATTATAAATATAACTATGTCGGTCCATATGGGCTACCGTTTTGTTGCGGTTGGAATATCTAACTGGATCTAGATATTTTTCTATGCGTGCTCAGATAAAATATCGGCAATTTTTCAATTATAGTGTATCGATGCGATAACAGTAAAAATTAGTGAACGATTAAATCGGCGATTTATATAAAAGCTCGCGTTTATTCGCAGTCGAAAAATAAAGAGACACAGGTCAGATCGCAACTGTTAATTTTTTACATCAGTGATTGACAACTTTTTCTAAGCGCGAATCGCAAACGAACTGTATAAACTGTGTGGATAGATTAAATATATTATGAAATATTCAAAACACGTATATATTTTTTCTCTGTTCTTCTTTCATACACTGTTACATATTATTTATTAAGTTTTATAATTAAATATAATCATTATTGTAAGAAATGCAGTGAATTATTTATATGAAAATTATGTTATTCAGAAATAAAGAAAATTACTAGTGTTTTTCGCTGGAAATATATGTGAAGAATAATACTGATTTGAAGTCATGTTTTGTTTCTCTAATAATATAAATTAAACTATATTAAATAAATATTTTAATAAAAAATAAATTTCGGCTTAAGGAATAAAAAGTATTTATTTATATTAAATTATAGTTTTCTGCAAAAACGATGGACTTATGGAGTCTGCAAACCGCAAGTTTTCCACATCTGAATTAGATGTATGGTGGTATATTATGGTTAATCGCAGAAACGAACGGAACGGACCGACGTTAATTGAATTCCGCAACGGTGAAAACGGTTAAAATAATTGAGAAACTGCGATCAAAAAAAAAATAAATAAATAAAAGATAAAAAGAAGAACATCGAAGCTGGAAGAAGAAAAAGAAACGCAATCTTCCCTCGACGTCCCGAGGGCGATTCGTTGCGATTGCTATCTCGAAATCGCTCTTCGTCGGCTGTCAATTAAAAAAGCAATGATAGCAATAAAAAATAATAATAATAATATTAAAGCGGAACGGCCATTTTGTAAAATTCGTTCTCGATTCTTTATATTTTCTTTCATTGTCTCTTTTCTTTCTTCCCTTCTAGTATTATATAGTCGTTCCGCTTTTTTTTTTCTTCTTCTTCTTCTTCTTCTTTTTCTTTTATTTCGTCTCTCTTTTTCGTTTAAAATAAATAAAATTTCACGATCGGGAATTAAATTTAATTCCGCGTTTTTCGGGTTCATATGCGACGGGAATAAATTTGAACGCGCGGCGTTTACGTGTTAACGGCTAGCGTGCGAGACTCGCATATAAATTTTCAATCATTTTTCATTATAACCCATTAACGATCGGACGCTTGCAGTTCGAGCGATAAGAATATAAATGATACGTCTGCTGAAAATTGAATTTTGAATTCGTCTATATTTATACTATTATATATTACGTCGTTCGATGATTTTGTAACAAGTTTAGTTTATTGATATAAATAAAATTATTTTCATTTTAAAAGGAAAAATATAACAACGTCAAAATTTAATTTTAATTTTAATATTATAATAACAATAAAGTGTACAATTTTCATGGGTTAATTTTTTTATAATTATTATTTCAATTATTACTATTGTAACAAAATCATCTCTAAATATACCTTTGAAATGTTTCACATTAGAAAAAACTATTTTTTATATTTTTATATGTGATATTGATTTGTATTTATAATTATATCAACCCTTTCAATATATAATTAAATAATATATAACATGGATTTGACATTTAAATATAATATATAATGAACTCATAAAAATTTTAAAATAAAAAGTAGATTATAGCTATAAATAATTTGATTAATAAAACTCGTTAGAAATACAAAACAAAAAAACTATTAAATTATCTCAAAACATTTTTTATTTTGCATTTATCTACGTGCTCTTCGCTCCATAATGGAATCAGGAATCGAACTCCTAATTATTTTTACCGCTAGTCGTATTTTTATTATATGATTAATGATATTCGCGATGCACAACGGAGATAAATACACAATTCGAACGATCGAGATATTTTTCGTATCGGTTCCATAAAAATCGCAACGAATCGAATTTTATTAGCGTTCGCATATTTGCATAATGAAGTGAAAAATGTACGTTTTTTTTTGTTTTTTTTGCTAATTTATCGCGAAGAAATCTTAATTTAATTTTTATTACTATTTCAGATGTGTGGCTAATGTATATACTGTGATCAAAAAGTAAGGTGAAATTGTCATTTAAAATTAGGAAGACAGATAAATTATATTTTTTCCTAGGTTGGTAAGATTGTTAAAAGGTTGAATTATCTCTGAGTTACACGTGTTTTTACAACTCTTGCTTCCTTCATCACGATAATGCATCATGTCATATTATATATCGTTCCGCAACCATCGTATTCGCCTGATTTGGCTCCGTGCGACTTCTGGCTATTCAGCAAACACAAAAGTCCAATGCGGGGACGCTGTTTTGATACAACTGAGGAGATAAAAACCTAATCGAAGAAGGTCTTGAAGACTATACCGGAAAAAGACTATTCCGACTGATTCGAGGACTGAAAAAGACGTTGGTAAATGTGCGTTTTATCGAACGGGGATGAAATTTATTTGGAAGAATAAATGAAGAACAAATTTATCGTACTTTTTGATCACAGTGTTATATAGTAATTTTTAAAAGAAAATAATAGTAAGAATAAATTTGTAGATATGCAAAATTTGGTCTAATTTTTGTGTCAATATAGATTAATGTTTTTTTTTTTTGCGATATAATACTAAAAAATCACTGATGTAATCGATTTGTTGATGATTCTCGATGCAATTGTATTATAGTAACATTCGATTCGAGAACATATTGAGAACAAGGTTGTCTTATATGGAATTAAATCGTTCTTTAAACGCAAGATTGCGGTTTCGCATTTCAACGAGTTTATAAAAAAAAATATATATATATAAATAAATATATAAACGGGTAAAAGAAGAAGCCGTGGAAAGTAATTGCGAAGGCTTCGACGGCTTTTTGACGAAAAGCAATTAACGATTTTCGTGCGTGATTCGAATGCGAGAATCGGCTGTGAGAAGCCAAAGTCGCGCACGGTATATCAGTTACTGTTTTCTACTTTTTCGAAAATAAAAAAAATAATAATAGTAAATAATCGACATAAAACATAATAATAAATCGAAGAGAAATATATACCAAAAAAAAAACTGTTTTAATTGGCATAATTAAGTCGATATGCCGCTTTCGAACCGATGCTCTTCTCGTTTAACCCCTTGGGCGCCAACGGTTGATTAAAAAAAAATTTTTTTTAATCAATAACTGGTTTAATTCTTTTTATTTAATACAAAAGCCAACGACCGTACTACATTATATAGACCTATTAGAGAATTTATTTTTTTTAGTCCTGAACTTTTTGCAGAAGACGCGATGGTCATATCTTGACATTGAAGATCATTTTTCTTCTTGGCTGTCTTTATCAATGGTTTACATGATTTTTTTTATATAGATATCAGATATATGACTTAACCATTTTATAACGGATTTTGCTTCTAGTCTTTATTTTAACATTTTTTTAGATGCTTATAATTAACTTAATCATTTTTTAATACTTCATATTCAATGATAGAAGAGCTTTCAATTGTATTTATGGGAAATATATGTATATTTGAGTTTATTTAAAATCCTTTCACCACTACGCTATTTGAGAACAACCGATTTAATACAATTTCATAATAACACGTCATGAAAAAAAAACACCTGTGACGTGAATAAAACTAGGTTACCTACCATTTAAAGCAAACATTGCATCTATAAATATACATTTTTAACACAGTTTATTAAGAGTTAACACGTTCACCGATTACTTTATATATATATATATATATATATATATATATATATATATATATATATATATATATATATATATATATATATATATATATATATATATATATATTGACTTCAGTAAAAAAAAATATATAAAAAAAACGATATCCGTTTATAAATCTTTCGTCTTCAAAAATCGCCGATTGATTTTATTCGCGTTCAACCCATTAGTCGCCGCGAAATTGAGCGATTCATTAAAATTAACGTTTCTGTTTTTTTTTATTTCTTCGTTAAAGATCGCATTTTGGGTGGTCGTAAATTTTATTGCGATTTCAGTGCGATTTAGTTCATTTGAATTTATGTGCAACACGATGTAATTTATTTATGAGAAAATGAACGCATTAATCGCACATATGCGTGTATATTCGAGATTTATTTAATTATATACAATATATAATATGGTATATATAATACGACTAGAACCGGATAATTGGCGTAGATTTGTTTTTTTTTCTTAATTCATTAATCTAAAGTCTATTTTTTTATTATTATTTATTGTTACATATTTTTAATATCTTATATTTATGAATAATATTTTTTAAATTTTTATTATATGAAACTATATATACATTTTTTTTAAAAAGAATAGTGTAAAATTATGAATATTTTTATTTTAAATATATGTAATGTGTAATTGAATCGAGTTGTTTCTATGTCGAAAATTCATTAATTCATTACAAATTTATCGCGTAATAAATCGAATTTAATCGCCGCATCCGTATGCAAATCTGCTAGTATTCCAGTTCTTCAACATCAAACGTTCTTCGAACTGGATTCGCCAATTCGCCAACATCTTCAGAAGCCGAACATCTTTCCTCAAAATAAAAAAAAATACAATAAATAAATAAATAAAAATAATATTAATTTAGAACAGAATGCGACTTGTAATCGTCGATTATTCACCGTAGTATTTCCACTGTTTATCCGCTTTTTTTTTTCCAAATAGCACTGTTGGCAAACAGCTGATGTCGAGTTTCCGCTTTTCCTTCGAAGCCTTCGCGAAGAAGGCGAAAACGTTCAGTCGATGAAGACGCGTCGTTTTGAACGGACGCGTTAAATTTAACCGTTTATTTTGAACCGTTCGCGATTATTGCGTTCAACGGCGAAAACGTTATGTGTTCATCGTTGCTCTTTTACAATATAAAAAATCCCGATAAAATGGGGGGCATCGTCAAATAAATCATATTTTAAAATACATATTTATTTATTTAATTTTGTGAGTTATGGACTTGAACGGTTTTCACAGAAAGTGGCCGACGAGCGGCAGAAGGTTTTCCAGGATGGAAAACGTGCTAATACTTTGCACGACAATGTGCATTTTCAGTCTGATGATGCTTCTTAAAATGGAGATGTATAAGGATGTCGATGGAAGTGGAACGAGCGCATCTTCTTGGAACTTTAACGAGATAGAATCAACGGTTAGAACACCGGTAATTAGACAGATGGCTATGCCGGCGATGAAAACCATAATAGCCTATTCGCCGGAAATGCAGGAGGAAATGGACAGGAAGTACACGATAGTCTGCAATAACGGAGTCAAGGTTCCACAAAAGAATATCGTTAATGTGAGTATCATATTTATTAATTAATTAAATCGAAATATTTGAATGATTTCTGATGATATTGCCTATGCATTCATTTTAAAGTTGCTTACTAAAAATAATGATAATTATATGATTATGTTTTTAATATTATAATTATCTATAAGAAATCATCCTTATTATTTTATATATTAAATAAATAAATTTACATAATATTATAGTCAAAATTTTATTTGTAATTTATATTAGTTATATTTAAGGAAGCTTTCGTTCATAAAATCTAAATAAAATAGGAATAACTTCTTTATTTTTTTTAATAACATAAAATTTTTGTAATTATATTTAATTTTTATTCAAATTAATGTAAAATAGAAAAAAATACTAGAGATGGTCCAATAGATAAAATATTTTTTTTTTAATATAAAACGAGTTTTATTTAGAATTATAGAATAATGTTAATTTCAGATGCATAAAATTTGTTGATATAAAAAATGCTATATTTGTATAAAAAAAATAAATTATATTTTTGGAATTAAAAAAAAAACGTTATTTTCAATACACACACATGTATATTTGCATTTAAAATGTAAAATAAAAATTTTGTGCAACTCTTCATAAAAATATAACAAGTGTTCATTTCATTCAAAATCTATTCACAAGAATTGTATTAATTATTACAATGAATTTTAATTTAATACCATGACTCAGAAATATATAACCTTTTTTTTGAAACGACGAAATTAACATTTAAAAAATCGCACACTTAAAATTAATTAATTCTCTTATGAAGTTATACTTTTTTTCGATATGCATATATATATATATATATATATATATATATATATATATATATATATATATATATATATATATATAATATGGTATTATTATAGTGAATATGAGACTATTAAAATATATAAATATTTTTAATTATTAAAAAATAATTATTTAATTGTATTCAATAATATTTAAATTATTAATAAAAACGATATCTGTATATTGATATTGTGTTTTAAACGATATCGATCACCTTTTCACTGGCACACACCGCGTAAAACAACATTCATAAAGATCGATCATATTACATCACCGTCGATGAAATGAAACGGTGAACCATTAGCATAATGTGAAATTATTATTTTAAATAAATAGCCATGAATCATGATAATCGTGGCATGCACTTCTCATACACCATGTATAATAATAATTCATATGGCAATTTATACGGTGATTTAAATTTATGGCACGTCAATACGCTTAAACTTCACATTTTGAAACATTATTTATATTATATGGACACACGCATAGCTGTTCGCATATATATATATATATATATATATATATATATATATATATATATATATATATATATATATATATATATACAGCGTGATCCAAAAAAAATACCGCACAATTTTAATAGTAATAGAAAATGAAATATATATATTTTATATGTAATAATAAAAAAATCCACTTTAATCGCAAATCATTTTATACTGACTATGTATTATAGATATTTTTTTTTGTACGAAAGTAGAGGACTCGTTCTGTATAATTTTAATTTTGACGCGTTCAATTTTATAATGATAAAAATTATCCCACGAAACACCGTGTCGTTAAATATTGGTGATGCGACATAAAACCGCGATTTATTAAGCGTGAAATTTATTGTGTTATAAAATATACGATGATGTGTTCGACGTTTAATATTATCATAATAAATTATTATTTTTTTATGTTTTTTTTTGTGTTCATATTTATATTTGGTAATTATTATTTTTCAAAAGTGCATATAACACTGTGATCAAAAAGTAAGGTGAATTTGTTTATAAAATATAAATTCTTTATTTATTCTTCCAAATCAATTTCACCCCTTTCAAAGTAATCCGCGTCCGATAAAACGCATTTTTGCCAACGCTTTTTCCAGTTCTCGAAATAGTCGGAATAGTTTTTTTCATAATAGCCAGAAATCGCACGGAACCAAATCAGGCGAATACGGTGGTTGCGGAACGATATGGGGTTGATTTTTTGGCAAAAAAGTCACGAGAAACCAATGCAGTATGACATGGTGCATTATCGTGATGAAGGAACCAAGAGTTGTAAAAACACGTACAACTCGGAGATAATTAAACCTTTTGACACACAGACGTCTGGCAAATGCTGAAGACAGTCTTACCATCTAGGAAAAAAAAATACAATACCGACTTGCCTTCAATTTCACACAATTTCACCTTTATATGTTATACGTTTTTTATACGTTATATTTACAAATTTGAGTTACGATAAAATTTTAATCAACATGTTTAATAATATTTTTAATATATTTAATATTATCATACGAGTCGAACTTGTAAATTTTTAGTATAATAATCACACTTTAGATATTATCTATTTTAATATATTCGATTTAATCGGTTTCTAGCACACACACTTGACTCGATGCAAAATTACAAAATTAACAATTCATACCATAACTTGGTCGTCAGCGCTTAATGTGTTAAAAAATAAACTGTAATGGCGCCGCATTCGAGTATACTTTTAAATAATTCAAAAAACGACCGTTATGAATATTTAATAACATCGAAAGGCACACATTTCGAAAAGATTATGTCATACAATATAATATAATAATAACGGTGACTTCTGCCATTTTTATTATTACTGTTATTATTATTATTATTACTTATTTATTTGTTTATTTATTTATTAACGTCATTCTGTTTATACACGAACGTATAGTCATTTCTAATTTTCCGTTATTGAAAATGTATTATCGATCGATTAACTGTGAAAGATCGACGTTATAAATATATATGTTATGTGTATAGAATCGGCGGCGCTACGACACTGTGCGGGCATGAAATTATAAATATTGAATTTCGTTCATTTTTCATATTAAAAATATTTCTTTTTTTTTTAAACACATTCATCGTAAAGATCGCTTTATAAGATTCGAACCACAAACATGTTGCATATTGAATAAATATACTACCGGCTCGACTATTTCTGATGTCCATTTATTTTTACTGCTATTTAATAAATATTCGTTTTCAATGAGTGCTTATTTTAATTTATTTAATAGTAAAACGGACGTAAATATTCGTGGGAATTTTGTATGTTAACACATAAATAATCAAACAAACACAAGGGCGGCACTAAATTAGAGTGTACTTGAGTTCGAATATATATATATATATATATATATATATATATATATATATATATACATACATTTTTTTTAATTATTTACATCTCTTAACAGCATTTTTTTTTAATATGAATTATCATGTATTAAAAATACTGATTAAATTAAATTTGGTGATTAAATCAAAAAAAAAAAAAATACGATCTTATCATTAGAATTATTTATTATTATTATTGTATTAGATTATTAATCAATTGCATATCTAATTGTTCACGCGTTGATTTAAATTATTATTTTTTAATATTTTATTTTATAAAACGTTAGGAAAAATTCTAATTTAAATTCTAAAAATATTATCAATTTCTTTTTTGTCTCAAAACGGATCTAAAGCATCGGTTCCCAACCTGTGGTACGCGTACCTCTACGCAAAAAAAGTTATTATATATATATATAAAAGTTATATATATATATATATATATATATATATATATATATATATATATATATATGTTACACAACAAGGAGACAATCAACTAAATGGTACACTAATGAAAAAAGATTATTAAGACATTTAACAATTTTAATACTCTCTGATAAAATCATATTTTTAATATTTCCACTGAGAAAATTGAACTTTTTTATACAATATAATTAAAGATTAAAATATATTGACTATAAATTATTACGTTACATGTCTAGAAAGTTGCATACAGAGATTAAAAACATAGATAAAATATATTTTACATTTTACAATTACTTTGTAGATGTAAACCGTATAATGCGTCTCCTTTAATAAAGCTTTTCCCTTATATATATTTATATATATATATATATATATATTCCAATTGCCACGCGTATGAAATGCACGTTTCATATTGGGAAACACTGATTTATATGGATTCGTCTATTGATATATCACTTATTTTTTTTCACGTATAAATATTGTCAGATTTTATCAAAGAGCTCGCGCATTCTGAATTTTCTTCTGCATTACTTTTAGCATAATGAGCTGCTAAAGATAGACGAGTTTCAACAATGAATCAACGACTTTCCAGAAGACTACGGGCACTTTTCAACTACGCTTCTATCTTCAATCTTGGACGATGATTCTTCTTCTTTCTATCTTCTTCTTCTTCTTCTTTTTCTTCTTCTCCTTCATTTTCTTCCTTTTCTTTTTCCTTGTTGTCGTTTCATATATATATATATATATATATATATATATATATATATATATATATATATATATATATATATATATATATATATATATATATATATATATGTATATATATATATATCCTTTGATGTTGTATTCGAAGCCTGCATTTTTAGCATATGCTGAATTGCGATTGAATATATATATATATATATATATATATATATATATATATATATATATATATATATATATATATATATATATATATATATATATATGTACTTGAACGATCGTCTTTCAACGGATTGATACGTCGAATGGATTAAAACTAGACACGCGGTATGCAAATTTAACCGCGTTATATACAGGATGCGACAAAAGTGGCGCAACCTGTTCGCTTTTCAAAATGTTAACTAGTATAGTTTCAAGGACGTTTTCGAGTGTTTTTTTTTCATAATGAAAATTACACGGTTAAACCGTCAACTGTTAATTATAATTATTATTATTATTATTCAATGTCTATCAATCATCGAATATTAATATAGAACACATATCTATAATATATATAAAAATATTTTATGATGAAAAGACACAATTTTATTGTATATTTTTTTATTTATTTATTCAGTCTTATAATTCAACTTTCAATAAACACTTTTCATTGTTATTTATGTGAATAACTAATTTCTATATCATTTTAATATACAATGTCAGTAATATTTTTATAATGATTTTCATGAAAATCTAATAAATTTATATATATTTTGTAATGTAATATATTATTAGCATAGGATAAAAAATATAAATTACTCCTCAACATCATCATAAAACATATTTATTTTTTTTCGCCATTATATTTTTTTGTAACGTCCTGTATAATAAATTATCGCGAAGCGAAGAATTAAAAGTAGATGTAATATTTTATAATATTATCACACTTACGAATCGTTATTTTTTATATATAATTTTATTAATAATAAGAATAATAATACAAAATAATAATAATTCGATACGTCAAAGTGAATTTATGATTATCTTAAACTGCGAATATTAAAATTTATTCCCTGGTTACAATGTATACTAATTTACATACTAATTCATATTTAATCACATATCTGAGTAATAAATCTAATCCAGGGGTTTGTAACTATTGTAATTCAAATTTTTAAATGACAACACGAAACACGTATAAATATCAATTGAAATGTTGGCTATCAATATTTGAATAATATTTTTTTTAATATTAAATATATAAATTTATAAAGAAAATAAATTTTTAGTTTTTCAATTAATTATCATATCAAAATTCTTCATAAAATTTTATAGAAATCTATTAAAAATGTGCAATTTAAAAATTGATATTGCTATTATAACTAATCAGTGTAAAGTAAATAAATCGTGTGAAGATGAAAAAGTTCTCTAAAAGAACAAATTAGAGCTTTAAGCTTAAAATCCGTTTGACTAAATAATGTATTCTATTTATTTGATCTTTAGGCTCATCTGTAGAAGAAAAATATATATGTTCCAAATACATAAAAATTAGTAATAATTTACAGTATCAATATATTTTTTTTATTTAAATTTAAATCATTTTGACGCAATCAAAGAAACAAGATTTTGGATAAAATATTTATGTTTAAACTTCACAATTCACAGTTGAGAATGAAAATCGGTTGTGAATCACTGCATGAAAAATATTTACATATCAAAATAGAAAGGACCATATTGTAAGGAAAAAAAATAGTCGTAAAATGTTTAATGATTTCGCATCAATTTGTTCGTGTAATATAAAGTACATATTAATGAAAATAAATAAAACTAGGAGTCGAAGAACGGTTGGCAAAAAAACGGGAAAAGCGAAACAACTCGAACCCGTTTCCGTGAACTCGTCGCCGAATAGACTCGGTCATCATTTCTCGCGTTTGTTATATAACTCGTTTTTTTTAACACAATTTTTTTTTCATTTTCGGAATCCGAATTTTTTTTCCTTCTTTCGACACGATGAAAGAAGGTTGAAGACTAGAGGAAATGGGGGGGGGGCGAGTCGTCGTATTTTATTTATTTATTTTTTTGTAATATATAAATATATATCTGGGATTCACCTGTCGATTGAGCCGCATCGGAAATGATTCGCCACGCTCCGTTAATGAGCTTCGATAAACCGCCAACAATTTTGATTTCTTCGCGATGTTTATTTGTTGGAATTCTAATTGAGCGTCGTCATCTTTTGTCAATTTGTTGTGTCCAGTGTAAGTGACTGGGCGAACCCGGGTCGACACGTCGGGGCGACAATTGTACAATGATATAATCAGTGGCGGCTCGCGAAAAATTGAAAAAAATAATTAAAATCATAATCAACTTGATTAAATATGATTGATTTTTTTATAATTATATCAACTCTGTGTTCATTTGGAATGTTAGAAATTATCATGATGTAGTAATTTTAATTTTGATGTATGAAAATAGTTTATTTTGTATCATTCAAAGAGTCTCTGCTATCTTTAAATTTTCATTATAAAATATAATACAAAACCTTAAAACTCTTTCTTGAGTATACCATAAATGAAAAAAAAATGTAATTTAAGTCAACAACTACTAAAAGAATTAGATATCATAAAATACAACTGTTTGAAAAATGAACGATTCATAATTTTTAATTCTAATTGTTATTTTTAATAATCCAACAAACCTGTTTAGAAAACTAGTTGATATAAAATGTAAAAATATACTAAAAATTCAAAGACTATCAAAAATATATACTCAATATTCTTTTTTGTATTTTAAATATATAGTATAATTTTTAATTCAAATTTTACAATTATTATTAACGAGTTGTCACTGGATACAACGTTATTATCGCTAAAGACACTTAAAAAAAAGTGACAAAAAATATATTTCTAATGTTATTTAGATAAATAATTATGAGTCCTGGTGATTATTTGTCATTCAGACCATCTCACAGAATTACTAACGAGTTTTGATGAGGAATAAAAAAATAAGAGTTTTTAATGAAGTCTCATCTTTTTTCATACGAATTATACGGTATTTTATATGCGGTTACAAATGATTTAAATTGAAAAATTTTTATTTTTAAATAACTACTAATAGATTTTCTACTTGAAATAATAAACACTGAATTACATTATTTTACATCAAATATAATGCAAATAATCATTCTTATTTTTTTATCAGATTCATAATTTCTATATACTACTGTGATCTAAAAGTAAGGTGAATTTGTCATTTAAAACTCCCGGGTTTAGGAAGGCAACTTGGTATTGTATTTTTTTCCTAGATTGGTAAAATTGTCTATAACATTTGCCAAGCGTCTGTTAGTCAAAAGGTTTAATTATCTTCTAGTTACACATGTTTTTATAAGTCTTGGTTCTTTCATCACGATAATGCACTATGTCATACTGCTTTGGTTCTATGCGACTTTTTGCTAAAAACTCGACTCATATCATTCCGCAACTACCGTATTCGCCTGATTTGGCTCCGTGCGACTTCTGGCTATTCGGCAAACTCAAAAGGCCAATGCGGGGACGCTGTTTCGACACGATTGAGAAAATAAAAACCGAATCGAAGAAGGTCTTGAAGGCTCCACCGGAAAAAGACTATTCCGACTATTTCCGGGATTACTTTGAAGGGTTTGGAAGAATATATAAAGAATTTATTTTTTATAAACAAATTCACCTTATTTTTTTATCACAGTACTATATGTAGGTGAATTGTAATTTAATTTATAAAATTTTACTAGTCGTAATAATAAAAATAACCATTGACAAGTTCAAAATTAACTCTTCGGATTGTAACTAGAAATTTTAGTCGATATTCGAAAAAAAAATGTTATTTTTATCGTTAAATTCTAGTACAACTTATTAACATCGAAATTGGATTCCGACATAGCATTTTCATTTATTTTAATATATTCAATGATGCATTATAATAAACTTTCAACCGATGTGAATTGGAATGAAAGCGTGTTGCGCAATCCGTTCAAATACATATTTTATAATAGATAGCGATCGGCGCTTCTCAAACTTACAAAAGGCGAACGGGCGTTAATGAGTTAAAAAACGGTTTAACGCCCACGTGTCACATGAAAAAGACATCAATAAAATATCATAATCGAATCGTAACCAATAAAAATGTCATCGAAACGATTACGAAGCGGCTTCCGGAATGCAAATGGCTCGTTTTAAATCAGATATTTTCAAATATTTCATTCGTAACATGAAATAAATTCGTTATGTACGCGTTTTTTTTAATACGCTTTTTACAATCGATGATTGCGCTTCTAATTAATATTCAGCTTTATTTCCAATTTCACAAATCATTTTTTTAACTGTTTTCTTTTGAATATATAATTTAATTTATTTTTTTGTATTAAAAATTATTTGAAAATCACAATGAATATATATAAAAAAATATATCGTGTTATATTATATTATATTATAGGATACATAATGTATTATGATTACAGTAAGCGACAAAAGTGTGATGTTGAAAATTTCACAGTATATACAACATCGTCACAAATAGGTCTACATTTTCGTAAGAAAAATTACAGTGTAATTGATTATAAATACTGTAGTTAAAAATTACAGCGTTGTAATTTGAACCGTTTACGTTTCGGGTTAATAGAAAATACGCGTTAAAAATAAACGCACATGAAATAACTGACATTTTGTTACACGTGCACTACACACACACACACATTCACACACACGCGTGGAAATTTCAAAAATTCTATGAAAATCGTTAGCGGGAAAATTATCCAAAAAAGAAAAAAACTCAAATAATAATTGTAATAATGATAAAGAAAACACGGATACTTAAGTCATGGGCGTTAAACTTATTTTGACCGCGGGCTATGTTTAGACATATGTAAATCATGTATACATGTTATATTTATATTTTTAATGCAATGATATTTATCGAAAATTTATGTAGATATATTTATATGAAAATTGATATTTATTTTAAATATTGCGAACCTCGAGTTTATAACCAATGTTTATAATCAGACGCGACTATTAAAAATAATAGAAGAAATTGTACGATAACATTGAAATAACAATAAAAAAAATCGTAGTAATCTGCACCAATTACGTCGTATAAAAATGATCGTTAACGCTGACCGTACTAAAGGAAATAAAAAATAAAATAATTGTACGAAAGGTGATGGGATACCGAGAGATCTAAAAATGATGTAGGACGAAGGGGGGGTAGAGGAAGATTTAAAAAGATAGATAGAAAGAAAGAAAAAAAAACGAGCCGTCGGTAATATTATTTTCAAGACACTAATGGACCGACATTAGGTCTGTTATTGGGTTCCCGAAGCCGACGCCTCTAGTTACATTTTAACAATAAAATTAAATTAAAATTTTTAATGCAGCAGTTGTTAACCTTTTTTCCGCGTCATATCGGTGTACTTTTTTTTTCATACTTTTATATTTTTATAAACGTTTATATGTGTACGAATTTGAAAATATGGTCCAGATAATAAAAAGACACTAGCGCCACGGATGAAAAAAAAACGATCATCGCAATATAACATATAATAATATATCAAAAGGTTTTTTTTCATATAATTTATTGGAAATGTCGATCGAACGGTAATTTTCATATTATTTTCATACATCCTGTCAAATTTCAAGATCCGGTAATTCTATTTCGAACCGATAATTTTTCACCGTTTAAAAGGAAGTTTCTCATTTTGAAGCAATGTAAATTTTTCGTTTTCTTTTTTTGTGTGTGCTTATTAATGATAGTGGAATTTGACCAACATAGTTATAAATTGGCTCCTGAAATAAAAATTAATATATATTATTTATTATATATAATAATATATAAAAGGAACAAATCTATTATACAATATGTAACTATCTGCATTATAACGGATTTTAACCGACGAATAAATATTTGCAATGGACAGTTTCGATAGACCAAACAGGTATAATAACACGTTTATCTATTTATTATTATTAATTTTTTTAACCAAATGGAAAAATCATCGGTTTTATTCCGTTATAAACGAGCAAAAACAGCGTTTCTCAAATTAAAAGAAAATCTCGTTGAACTCAATAGTAAGCTTTCTTAACACTGTGGTTAAAAAGTAAGCTAAATTTGTTTGTAAAATGTATTTTTTTTATTTATTCTTCCAAATCAATTTCATCCTCTTCAAAGTAATCCCCGTCCGATAAAACGCTCTTTTACCAATGTCTTTTTCAGTTCTCAAATCAGTCGCAATAGTCTTTTTCCGTTATAATAGACATCAAGACCTTCTTCGATTCGGTTTTTATCCCCTCAATCGTGTCAAAATGGCGTCCCCGCATTGTCCTTTTGAGTTTGTTGAATAGCCAGATATCGCACGGATCCAAATCAGGCGAATACGGTAGTTGCGGAATGATATGAGTCGAGTTTTTGGCAAAAAAGTCGCGAAGAACCAATGCAGTATGACATGTTGCATTATCGTGAGAAAGGAACCGAGAATTGCAAAAACACGTTTAACTCGGAGATAATTAAACCTTTTGACAAACATTGGCTTGGCAAATGTTATAGACAATCCTACCAAACTAGGAAAAAAAATACAATTTACCTACCTTTCTAATTAAATGCCGGGAATTTTAAATGACAAATTCACCTTACTTTTTGATTACATTAGTATATAATGAAATTTTATGTTCTCAACTATTATTTATAATCGTGTTTATTTTTATGACATTTTGATTACAAAATTAAATTTTTACTTTGAGTTCTGATATCTTATAATATTTGAGAAACATTTAAGTTAAGGTCACCGGATAAATATCGTCATTAAATATTCATTATTTTTTTTCGTTCGCGGTCATAAATAAACGGTTCAGTTATATATAATATAATATTAAAAAAATCACTTAACTTATATATATATATATATATATATATATATATATATATATATATATATATATAATATTGATGGATGTTTCGATTATATAAAGATAATCGTCGACAAATTGACGCACGGTTAATTCTGATAATGTTCATATTATTGAATGACGTCGTGATGTTAAGCCGCGTTCAGACGATTATTACGATTACCGTTCGTTCTTTTATCGCAAATATATTTAGTTCGTCTTTATATATACCGCTATATTAAAATTTGAAACCGAATTATAATATATATATATATATATATATATATATATATATATATATATATATATATATATTATAAAATATAAACGTGGTCTGAAGGAGGAGCTGAATGGTTCGAGGCTCCACCCGAAATAAAAAAAAATAAAATAAAATTTAATTATTATATATTCTATCTGAGCGTACGCCCTATTTTTTTGTAAATTTAACATCGATCGATTTTTGATTATTTTCTAAATTATAAATTAGATATTATATTATTAACACATTGTTTTTTTATACGATGTTAGTTACAGTTTTACACCTAATTATTATATATTAATTTATTTTTTTCAATGTTTACAAATTAAATGTCCGATTTTTTTCCGATAAATATAATAAAATGTTTATATCTAATATGCTCCATCATAATAAAAAATTTTGAAATTTATTTATTTTTTAATTTTTATATTTATTAAGTAAATAAGGACGTTTTATCATTAAATAATATTTTTTGTGGTATAGTATAATTAAACTAGATATTAAAAATATTATTTTTTTTAATACATTTTTTATAAAGAACTGAAAAAAATCCATATTAAGAATTTTATATAAAATTTATATTCTTTATGATAGATTCTCAATATTTATCGACTCGTACTTATTTTAATATCAAAGATAAGAAAGAAAAATATGATATATATAATATATATAGTAATTTAAAAAAATCACATATTCTTTAAACTATACTGTATATTTATACGATACTATTCGATCGAGCTATATATATATATATATATATATATATATATATATATATATATATATATATATATATATATATATATATAATAGTTACAGTTAACTATTGCACGCGTGCGATATAATTTTCACGATCGACGCATCTCAAACATTCCTGAAAATTCCGTTCGCATTTTTCACCGTTATTTCGAGTTGAAAAATACGCACAAAAAGAATTTATCGAGATTGCAAATATTTCAAGAATTCCGCGGCCGAAGAAGTCGTTCGCTATTCGCCTATTAATAATAATATCAAGATAGTTAAATTGTTAGGATATGATGAAAAAAATAAAAATAAAACCAGTTTATGATATTATTTATTATTATTATTAAATCTTTTAATTTATTCGATTCGTTATGTTTATTGATATTGTAATGGAGTTTTGATCGAACAAAATTTTATATATTTCATTTGCGTTTATTTTTTTTATATATTTATAAAAAAATCTATATATTGTTTATTTATTATATTAAGGGGTGAAATTAGTTGTTGTTTGTTAAAGAATTAGCCCTTCATGCTGAAATATATTTTTTTCTTAATAAAGATTTCCATGCCAAATTCAAAAAAAAATAAGCAATAGTTAATATAAAATTATTTTATTTACAATATCAATAAAATTTTAAAATTTATTTTCACTTTCAAATTCATCATTTTGATTATCAATCGATTTATTTTACTACTTTTTCAATTATTTATATTATAATACTTATATATCAATATGATTTATGTACTTGTCGATCATTTAATTTTTTTTAATTGCATGAAAATTCAAGAATGTATCAGATTAAACCCACTTCAATGACATTTTAAATTATTTTTTTTTAACGATAAAATAATTATTTTCTTCATAGATCAATAATGAAAAAAAAAATACATAATATGTATATAAAAATTAATTTGAAATATTCGTATAAATAAAAAATATCGAATCGCACATTATTATTTATATCATATAAAAGATATAAATCATGAAATAATTTCTGAAGTACATAGAAATCGTCCTACGCAAATAACGGACTCGAAAAACGGCCTCCATTTCGCTTCATTAACTTAAAGGAACAGTCGTCGTTTAATTTATTACGATAATCGTCATTTATACTAACTTTATATATATATATATATATATATATATATATATATATATATATATATATATTTATATATATATATTGTATATAATTATATAAATATAAATATATATATAAATATATATATATATATATATATATATATATATATATATATATATATATATATATATATATATATATATATACAAGACGATGCATTTAATGTTAATTTACAATCGACGCATACAAACATTTTTCGAGATAATTACACACGCGCCATTTACAAATGATTAAACCGCGATCATGTTCCGATAAAAATGTACGAAAACGAGAATATACGTCGGATAAAATCTGCACGTTACACGGAAAACTACTCTAATGCCGCAGCCACACTTGTGTCGAACTAGTCGTTAATTAATTCTATCGTATGTACTTGTCTATTTTTATTCATTTATTTATTTTAAATATATATATATATATAGTTGAAAACGTGCAGTGAAAACGATTTGCAAACTCTGACTAATTACATATGTATTTTTATATATATATATAAAACAAATGAATATTTTTATCTTTTTTTTTTATTAAATATTTTAATATAAACGATGAATATTGTTTTTAATATTAATTAACTAATTTACGGTTCATAACTTAGTATAAAATAGATCAGGGGTAGCCAAGCTCCTCGATAGTCTGAACCATTTTTTTATGAATAAAAAGGTATGTGATTTTTTTTAATAGAAATTATAATTATTGAAAGCATATAAATAAAAGTGTAAAGTATGTGTATTGAATTTAAATATTAAAAATGAAAAGGGAACTAGGATACATTTATCGAGAACCGCACTTTGGTCACTCCTGAAATAGACGATAACTTGTTAAAATTTATAAATCTATATTACTTTTATGTAATTTATTATAAAATTCTTATATATATATAAAATATGATTTTAATAAAATTATGAATGATTATAATTATTAAATTTATATTGTACTTGAAGTTGTAATTATTAAATATAATTTATACAGATACCAAAAAAATAAATCAATAATTTAAAAATATACATTGTCGTTTTTTATATTATTTTACAATGCGACTATGCATTAAATATTTCAGAAATGAATAATAATATTTAAAATTTAACGTAGAGCTGACGACTCGATTTCGTATGATATAAATTTAGCATTCGGATCGATTTATTTAATTATAAATATTTTTAAACGTTTTATAGGTTAAAAATTATTGCATCGAGGACCAATTATAATACACACACACACACACACATATATAAATTATAGAAACGGTGAATGAACTGGTTATTATAGCACAGTAGTCGACTTACACGAGTTTTAACTGTCTTGAAACTCAATTAACTATCTGTCCGCGAGCAAATGGCGAAAGCTCCAGTTGGGTGAGATAAAATTTAAATCGCTATACAAGGATTAATTATGTAAATAATACGATAAATAAAAAAAATAATAAAACAAAACAAAGATCCATAATTATAATTACGATAATGATTATGCGAGAAAAATAAAAATATTATAATAGACGTAAATAAATATGTATATGTATATATATATGAGATGATAATAAGAGAAATTCTCACACGATTCGTATTAAATCTAAGGCGAAACAATAAAATAATATTATACGATATTACATTAGTCGGATATAAATGCTAATCGGACATTGTCGATGTTAACAACCCGTGATTAACGTTTTAAACGCGGCGTGTTTTACGAGACCGATACAAGTTTCTCAAATTGTTTTATTATGTACGCGTGCATTTAGTATACATACATATATATATATATATATATATATATATATATATATATATATATATATTATGTACACGTGTATAAAAAGTTGTAGGAGATGTCTTATAATAAAAATATTTATGATTATTATGCCCGTAGCTACTTTAGAATATTAAATTGTCAATATTTTTTTTAATAAGCGTTATAAAATTTAATCAAATATTATTTAAACTATTATTATTATTGTTGTTGTTGTCGTTGTTACATAAAAATAAATCGTTGTGATTAATTAAAATCGAGTATTTATAGGTGAATATTTTTTAAATTAAAAATGATGAAATCATTTTCCACATCTTTCATTTACATTAGTAAATGAAAGATGTGGAAAATGAGGAATATTTAGGATTTTCAATAAAATGATCATCAATCTTCTTCAAGGAGTGAAATAAGGAAAAAGGAAATTCTTATCAGTTTACAAATTGTGAAATATCATAAACACGATCCTGAGGTTCTAAAAAAGTTTTTCAATCTTGATTTACATAATTAACGGCCTCCAATACAGTTTATATATTAGTTTTCCTTTTCGACTATTTTTCTAAATTTGTCTTGTTTTCCAATTATTTTGGAGGTGCCATATTTTCTTTTAAATTGAATCATTGATATTAATTTTATATTTGAACCTATGATATATATACTGAAATATTATCAAAAATAAGTCAAATCATTTTTTTTTTAATATTTTTAATAAATTACAAAATAAAAAGATATTTTTATCTCATATTATATATATGTATATACAAGAAAAATATTCAAAAATAAATTATCGTACATTTAAAGAAAATTTTAATTCACTGAAAAAAAAAATCTTTGAATATACGAATGATAAATTATATATACGTGAGATAAATCACATTTATAAATTGTAAAATGAAATTTTCAGTCATCATCAAAATCGTGACCGACTCGAATCCGTACACCGTTAGTATTTCTTTTTTTTTCAAAAAAAAAGTACGTTATCTGAATCGGGCGAGCCCTTCACGACTTTTCATCAAATTTTCATTATGTAAATCATTTTTCACACTCGTGACGAGTCGGGGAAACGAACTCGGGACCACACGTGAATATTCGTATACGTTAAAATCGATCGATAACGCATTTCAATATAAATAACGATATAAAAAATGATTAATGATGCTATTGAACGGTCGCAAAATATTATATAATATTAAACGGTAGATGCATATTATATATATATATATATATATATATATATATATATATATATATATATATATATATATACAATATAATATATAAAAAGAGGCGCGCATTTAATTAATAAATTATTGTATCGAGCTCGACATTCATTAATATTACATATGAAATTTATCATTGAACACAATAATGACTAAAGTGGATATATAATAAATAATAAAAAAATATATATATATATATAACAACAACGACCAACCGAAGAATCGATGAACTGTAGCGATTTTTTTTTCTCATCATCCTGACGAGAACATTAATGGTCTTACGTGGAATTCCGAGGTGCCATAAACATATGTAATGATTCTGTGGAATTAAAAATAATATAAATTACGGAATGGATTTTTGTATGTGTTGCAATTTCAATTTTTCACCTTTGTTTAATATATAAAACACACACATATATATATAATACATTATACATGGAATTTTTTAATGTCATTATATATAAATACGTGAACTCTGAATCAGAATGGTGTAATACAATTTTTTTTGAACTTCATATAGAATCATTAAAATATATAGAATTAACAATATTGTTATATTAAAAAATGTAATAAAACAATTTTTTTATAAAGATAGTTTTTTATGATTGTTCAGATAAAAAATGATCACTTTTTAATATAAATTAAGTGTGAAGATAATTTTTAATATTGAATGAAAATTCGACTCACATTAAATCATTTTAATTTCAAAATTTTATGTATAAACTATGAAATTATTAACCTAATTTTTGATAACAGAATATTTTTCGAAAGTTGATTTAATATTTAGAATTAAAATTTAAATAATTATGAAGATTAATGAATTTTAAATATATTGTGAAAAAAAAATATTAATTAATTTTTATGAAGGAGTAATAATGAAAATCTTCATTTGAAAATGATAAATTGTAAAACTGGTTAAATACCGAGAAATTACCGATGAAAAATGTAATATTCATCAAAATTACAGTTTAAACAGATCTAAACTAAAGAACTTGATATAGTCTCAATGTGAAAAAAAAATAGAATTAACGATACGATTCCATAAAAGGAAGAAAAATCATCGCCGAGGGACTCGAAAGAAAATTACTTTGCCACGCGCAACGTAACGTAATATAAAATAAGTTTTTTCTTTTTATAATCATACATATAGCGTATCGTTCGGATATTGTAATCGTAAAATTTATCAAATCGATAATTACACTGTATATACGCTGTGAAATTTCAGCGAGAGCCGTCGATTTTAATAATGATACATCGGATTATTATTATTATTATTATCATTATTATTTTTTTTTTAATAACAGGCCCTGACCGAAATAAACGGTTTCGATTTTTATCGGAAAACAATCGGCCGTATCGTGCGAACGATCGCCGATAGATCACTTTGTAAAAGAGCTTAATTATTGAGCTCGATTTATGTTCGATTATGTTTACACACACGCCGTTTTATTGTAATCGATGGTGTGAATGAGCGGTTCTCAAACTGGGGTGCGCGATTTCAATATAACACCGCGATGAAAAAGTAAGGTGAATTTGTTTATAAAATGTAAATTCTTTATTTATTCCTCCTAATCAATTTCATTCCCTTTAAATTAATCTCCGTCCGTTAAAATTCACTTTTGTCAAAGCATTTTCCGGTATTCGAAATAGTCTTTTGCCGATATAGCCTTCAAGACCGTTTGAGTTTGCTGAATATACAGAAGTCGCACGGGGCAAATTAGGCGAATGCGGTGGTTGCAGAACGATATGAGTTGATATTTGGTAAAAAAGTCGTGAAGAACCAAGGCAGTATGACATGGTGCATTATCATGATGAAGGAACCGCGAGTTGTAAAAATAAATCTTATGACAAACACACGTTTGACAAATGTTATAGACAGTCCTACCAATCTATGAAAAAAAAAATAATTTACCTGCCTTCCTAATTTCCGGAAGTTTTAAATGATAATTTCACCTTACGTTTTGATTACAGTAGTATATAAATTTAACACTTTCCAGACTATCGATATCATATTATATTTTTTATTTATGGACGGCTAAAAGCTATTTATGCAATTATTATAGATCAAAATTATTCTAAAATTTCATATACATATTATTAATATTAATATTTAAAACAATTTTTATATATTCAATAAAATTTGAGAATCGCTGATCTACATATTCACTTTCGACGCTGTGAAAAGCATGAAAAATAATAATAACAAATGAAATAAGACGAAACAAAAGACGTTTAATTCGCGTAAAGTTGTAATAAACGAGTTCACGTTTCAATTCGTTCGTCGAAAGGCAATAAATCAACTCTACGAACCAAATCGAATCTTTTTATCGTGTAATTTTCATTAATTTCGCTTTGTTTGTTTGTTTATTTTGTTTATATATATATATATATATATATATATATATACTAAATTGATTTTAATAATTATTTATTATAATATGTTTGAGAATCTGTGTTGGAAAATGCAGTACATATTCTATACAAAAATATTTCAACGCATGGCCAGTATAGAAACCCAATATAATTTTAATAACTATGTTGCGTTATCAACAATAATCAATAATTTATTAAAACTTCTAATATTAATATACAATATATATTTTAAATTTTTATATATATCATTTTTTTTAATTATCTCAATTTTTTTCAAACTGATGATATGAACTAAATTTTTATTGAAATTGAAAAAGAAATATATTTCAATTCTCTATATAAATTGAACTCAGAATTAACTATTCAATTTTATAAAAGCGATACGATAACTGATTTATTATTTAATGTTGATTTTGTTATCTAATCTGATGTTGGAATTATAGAAATATTACTAATATTAATTTTATATATAAATAATACGAGACATAATCAATTTTCTACAAAATCCCGCATTAGCGTCGTATTTAATTTTCAGTTTATGAAAATCTAGGCATTCATATGATATAAATTTAATCCCTTTTGAATGTCGTATCCGATTAGTAAACGTTGTTTCTTATTTGTTTATACATAATCTTACGATAAAGTATTACGTGCATTTTATCTTATTTTAATACCACAAAAGGCAATATATGGTATAATAAATTTACGTCTAAATCAAATATTCTCAAACATTTTTATATAAATTTTAAGCTGTATATTATAATCTTTCTAAATATATATTTTTAAAATAAAAATATATCTTCACTGTGTGTCATTCGAAATTAATTAATATACGAAAAAAATAAATTTTCAGCTGAAATTTATAACTTTATAAAATATAAACATCGTCGAGAATTTTATTATCAATTAATTATTCGATAACTGTCTTTAAAATATAATAGTGTCGATCGTAAAAGCCTCTTTCAAGTGATATATTCCAACGAACGCCGCTATTATCTCTATTTATCCGATTATTATAATTTATTTATTTTATTCTTCCGCGACGTTTAGCACAATGAAATCCATTATTTATAATAGAAACGGGCATAGTAATAAATCCTAGTCGCGATAAATTAGCGAATTTGAATGTAAAATATCGCAAATTCTGATAGAACAGATTAATTATTCACAAACGTGACTACGAGAGTGCAAATGATATATTTGTGTGAATTTTGCATTGAAATTCATCAAGCGTTAGCATTTTATATTATAACAGATCGCGATATTCATGATATATTATGTTACTATTTTTTTTTATATATAGTATAAAATTTATTTCATAATAAAAAAAATGTTTGTAAATTAAAAAGTATTATGAAAAACCATTTTATAATAATAAAAGTATTTTTAAATAGTATAAAATACGTTTCACGACAATAATAATAGTCTTTTTTATTATAATAGATATAAATAAATATATCGAACTTAATATCGTACAATAAAATCAGTGATATTAAAATTCAAAACACTTTTGAATAGAGATTTCCAACTTTTATAATTATGAATCCTTACAGCTATTATTGAATTTTCGATATATTCCAAATTATTGTAATTTTCAATCAAATACCATATATGGTCATGAAATTTTTTTTTAAATAAAAAACAATATATATAATATTTATGTTTTTTTAAATAAATAAAAAATATATTGTACAATTCACGTATATACATTCAAAATCTATAAATAACTTATATAAATTTTGATTGTGAATCTCTATTAAATTATATTTTTTTATATTAAAAAAATATTTAAATATGTATTATTTTTGTATTAAAATAAATTTTAACACATTTCAGAATGGGATATGGCAAGAAGTATCCGGTGGTGCAGTGTCTTTATATGCGGCATATTACGACGATCGTGTGCCCAATCGTCCTTATCTACGAATATTGGCGGTCACGAATGGTAATAATTCATAAATTATAATGAAAAATATATAAAATAAACTATTCACAATATAAACATGTAAAAATTTTATCGATAAACCGACAAATCATCGTCGATAAACGTCTTCGAAAACGACGCTATATCCGCACCTCGGGCGTTTCACGATCACAATAAATTATTTCGAATCACAATTAAAAAATAAAAAATAAATAAATATATATATATATATATATATATATATATATATATATATATATATATATTTGTTTTTGTTTTGAAATACAAATAGTTTGAGAATCTCTCTATTCCGTTCGATCCTTGATGGTAAACTTGTCTGTCACCAATTATCCGATCGTTTCTGGTTAAAACGTATCAATCGAGGAGTCCGGTTAATCGAATCGGCTCGCGTGATTTATAACAGTCTTTGCTGGTTATTGGAGTATTCTTGGTATTTGTGTCCATGCGACACATTTAAAACTATTCCGACAAAACTCATCACGATCAATACCAATTACAAAGTCGACAATAAAAAACGAGTCCTGCCACTTGAGACGTCAGACTTTAATATCTTCATACTACTACTAAATTACTAGATTTGAAAAAAAAAAACAATCTTAAATATTATAATTCTATACCTAGTATAATATAATAGAATAAATCGTCTATATAGGACTTTTTGTTCAGAAAAAAGAAATCGTCCTTCGAGTCCGTTTCGATATGCCAATCGTTATTTTTTTTTCCTATTTACCGACACAATGACTGAAAAAAAAATTTGTGGCTCATCACACGAAAATATAATATAATAATAACAAAGCTCGCGTCCAAATTTGCCGAAATTCGCGTTTTAATTTGCGATCCGTCGTATAATTTTACGGATCGAAATTACACAAGTAATTGAATGTAAAGACGCCGACAGTGGATTTTTTTCCTTTATATAGTTGAAGAATATTCAACTATATACATATATATATATATATATATATATATATATATATATATATATATATATATATATATATATATATTATTTATTTCAACCGTTCGGCATCATCGTTGTTATTATTATGCCATTGTTGTTGTTGTTATTATTATTTCGATATAATTTTCAATCATTTTGTAAACGTGGGTGTTGCGAGTCCGACAATTTGCTCGGTCATGTGTGTAATCAGTAGATTAATGTCATATATCAGTGTTTCTCATTTATTTCTAGCTAAACGTTTCAAAGTATTGTAATTACAAAAACAATATATTATTTAGTAGTTGACGGCAACATTTCATGACGAACGAATGTTGTTCCCAAAATATGGCGAGATGCATCGAACGGGTTACCATATTTTACATTTTAATAATATATATGATAGATAAATATATGAAAAAAAATATATGCAAAATGTTCAATTATTTGAGAAGCATCGATTTTTTTTATTGTATACGTGTGCAAATGTGTTTTTTTTCGAATCTTACTTATTGCCAAATAAGAGCCGAAATCGTCCGAAAGAGTGCGGAGAAAAAAAAAATAATACGCAAATTTTCTAACCCATTGTGTGACGGCGACGAAAAAACGAGTCATTTTTTTTCGCTCCGCACGTTGGTTTTGTTAGCGGTGATCGGATTACATTTCTTCTTGTTTGAATTTAATGCGGTTTTGTTGCCAATTTCCGTGTGCGAGAAGAAGAAGATCATTTTTTTTTCGCGTTCAACAATATAAATGGCGTTCGGAATGTTCAAATTGGCAAAAAATAAACATATAATAAATAAATAAATAAAACCGCGTTCAGACCAAAAACGAACGATCCATTTCAGACTTTCCAAATATGGCGGAGCGTCACGCTTTATTTACAAGTGTTAAATGTATATATATATATATATATATATATATATATATATATATATATATATATATATATTGTATTACATTTAAACTGTTTTGAATTTTCAATAATTATATTATCTATATTTATTTTGATTATTATAAATTAACTCGTAATATTTTTATTTTATCTATTTTGCTCAGATCTGTATTTGAGAAAAAAATATTGTACTCCATTTATAAAATATATACTACTATGATTAAAAAGTAAGGTGAAATTGACAATTAAAACTCCCGGGTATTAGGAAGGCACTGTTTTTAACATTCGCCAAGTGTCTGTTTGTCAAAAGGTTTAATTATCTCTGAGTTACCCGTGTTTTTACAATTCTTAATTCTTTGCGGTTTTTTGCTAAAAATTTGACTCATATTGTTCCGCAACCACCATATTCACCCGATTTGGTTCCGTGCGACTTCTGACTATTCAGACTCAAAAGGTCAATGCAGGAACGCCGTTTTGCCACGTTTACGGAGATAAAAACCGAATCGAAGATGGTCTTGAAGACTATATAGGCAAATACTATTTCGAAGATTAGAAAAAGCTTTGACAAAGGTGTATTTTATCGGACGTGGATTACTTTGAAGGGATGAAATTGTTTTGAAAGAATAAATACTTTTTATATACAAATTCATCTTACTTTTTGATCAAAGTGTTATATATAAAAAAATAATTAAATATAATTCTACGAACGATAAAATAAATAATTTATTCATTTTTTTTAATAATATCCGTTCGATGCGCTTCTTTATCACTGTTAGAAGATTTACGATTCATAATATTGTAGGAGTTTACCATTGTTTTCCACAACTCGTCTGTAACAACAATGCATAGATGGAATAAAATATTGTATATATATATATATATTTTTTTTTTTTACTATATTCACCGGGAATCGAACCCGGAACTATAAATATTGCGATCGTCGAATCGACCATTTCGAATATAAAAATTAATTCACATTACATTCTAACGAAATCTGAGATGAGAAAAGGTATTGAAAAAAAAATCATTTTTTTATCATTTTTTTTATTTTTATTTTTTAGTCATCTCGAATAACAATTTGGCGTTATTGTGTAATATAATTGACGTCATTAGAGCGAGAATCCTGAATAAATTCTGTAAAATTTTAATTGGCGTTAATTATGGAATACCATGAAATAATAATAAGACATTAGTCCGATGTAAAAAAAAGGGTTATTTTAATTTTTTTGCGGTATTTAATGAAGATATATATCTTAGATTAAATAATATACAGGAAATAATGATTTTTATATTGTTTCATTATTATGTTTAATTTAATTTATTTTTTTTTTATTTACAAGGTTGATTGTAAAAAACTCTAGATTAAATAAAATCCCTAAAAAAATATTATTATTAAATTACTTTGAAAAAAAATTCAATAATGATAATAATAATAATTTCCTTAAAAAAATAATCGATCCCAAGAAGGATCAAAGATCAAATATTTAATTTAATATTTTCGAAAGCCGTTTTAAAATTATAGATCTTTTTTTTTTACATATAATATTATCGAATCCTTGATTTGAACTAGAAACTTTATCATTAAAATTGACCATATATTTTTTACATTTATTCTTGTCTATATTTAAAAATAATGCGTATCAAAAAGCATTGATAATTTGAACATTAATACGATTCGATTCGTCTATGCGGTGGTCCAAAAAAAAAAAAATATATATATATATATCAATTCTGAAGAAACACAATTTTAAAATCGAATCTGCCGCTGTTATAAAATCGATTTTAAAGTAGTAAAATAAATTTTATCATATTTATTTGAATACATGAAAACTCTTTATTTTTCATATTAACTATTAACATTCTTCTAAATGTGAAGTGAGTTTCCATCGTCATTCTGAAGAAATCCAAATCGAAATACGTGATAAATTGTAACTTTGTAACAAAACAGAATATACCATTGTATTTTACATTGGTTACCAATCAATGTTTTCAAAGGATAAAACGTGAGCACAAATGCAACACAATAGACAATCAATGTTATATTTTAATCCTTGAAAGCCTTCGCCGAAGTATTTTAAGAGTTAAATTCTTATTAAAATTTATTCGTAGAAAGCTATTTATAATTCTAGGTATTCTTTACCTCATTGTTAAGAAATTAAGAAAATATATAACACTATGATTAAAAAGTATTGTGAATTTGTTTATACGATGTAAATTATTTATTTATTCTTTTAAATCAATTTAAAGTAATCCTCGTCCGATAAAACGCACGTTTGCCAAAGCTTTTTTCAGTCCTCAAAACAGTCGAAATAGTCTATTTCGGGTATAGCCTTCAAGACCATCTTCTATTCGGTTTTTATCTCCTCAATCATGTCGAAACGGCGTTTCTGCATTGACCTTTTGAGTTTGCTGAATAGTCAGAAGTCGCACGGAACCAAATCGAATGAATACGGTGGTTGCGGAACGATATGAGTCGAATTTTTGGCAAAAAGTTGCTAAGAACCAAGAATTGTAAAAACACTTGTAACTCGGAGATAATTAAACCTTTTGACAAACAGACGCTTGGCAAATGTTATAGGCAATTCTACCAACTTAGAAAAAAATATAATTTACCTGCCTTCCTAATGTCAGGGAATTTTAAATGACAATTGCACCTTACTTTTTGATCACAGTAGTATATTTATAGATAATATAAAAATCTGTTTGTGTCTGTGCTGGTACGTGTCTGCCACGTATGATGTCTGAACATTTTCACACATATATTCAATATAGGAGATGAAAAAGCTTTAGTAGTATTTTTTTTTTCTATACATAATAGTATATTAAGTTGAACATCGCAATCGACTAAAGCTTACAATTCTATAATAAAATTGATTATCTGTATTAAATTATTTTTACCGCGTAGGAGTTTTAGAATATATATATATATATATATATATATATATATATATATATATATATATATATATATATATAGAGTGTTCACTTGATTAATTTATCCATCGAGCTTTAGATTCGCCTCATTTTTCATTTTCTTCAACAAAAGACACGGCCGCCATTGTGAAGTGTTAAAATGCATGTAATGGAAAATTTGACGTTACAAACTATTTTTTTTTTCAATAGACCAACTATTTTTTTTTTATTCACAGTCTATTTCTGCTTTATGTTTATACATCAAATTTATTTAAAGTTGAGAAATATCTATTTCTATGCATTTTTTTTCAATTGTGAAATTATCTATGTGTGTGTATATGTATATTTATTTTATAATCATCATTATGATCTTTAATCTGATGTTTCCTAATACATCTATTATAATACGTGTGCTAATATCTACTATGAACTATTTTATTATATAATATAATACTTTTTTTTATATATCAAGCGTTAAAAATCTAGTTTAATACATTGCGACGCTTTCAAATATTATATTATAATACACGGCGTTACATATTCGAATTACACGATTTTTTTATTAGCCATACAATATTTTTTTTACACGTACAAAGACCGTGTATGTTTATAAAGCTCCTCGTAACAAAGCTCTCTCTCTACAACACCATTGTTAACAAATAGCATTGTTGTCAGATGTACAATTCAAATCATCCTTGTTATAAAAATTGATTCTTCATACACACACACACACACATATATATAAATATGTGATGTATTATATATATATATATATATATATATTCTATTTTATCCTCGTTTGTTTAGCTAATCGAATCTTAGTTCAGGTCTCACCATTATCGTGTCTAATTCAAAATGAAAATTGCGCGGGAAGATAATAATTAAAACACACCCATAAAACACGAAAAACTTTGTTTGAAAGCAGAAGAAAAAAATCTTCCCATTGTTCCAAAATGTTAAAATTCGCAAACGTTTTGATTCTGACGTGTGCTTTATTCAACAACAATAAAAAATAGTATTGTGTAAAGAACTTAAAAGTATGTATGTATTTTGTTTTATATATACAAAAGTTTGGGTTGATTTCGGATATTGAACTTTCTTCCCACGTTAAATCGTATAAGATTTTCAATATTTGATCTCGTATTTTCTTTATATTATTGACGATAAACGTGTGTTAAAAATCGATAATCTCTATTTCATAATTAACTATTGATTGTAGCTTAATAAGTATTATTAAATTTATATTTTCAAATATAGTAATCTTCGATTTACATAAGATGTATGTATATATAAAATAATATGTAAAATTATATATAAATTAATTTATTACTATGAAAAAAAAACGTCACACTACATTTTCATGTATTTTTTTTATTTATAAAAATGGAATATATACATGATTCATTCGTCGAGCAAATGATTGATGTTCAAAAATTGGTCACGGATTCTAAAGTCGAATTTTAACAGCGACACTAAAAAAACAAATATATATATATATATATATATATATATATATATATATATATATAATAAAATGAATCCGCGCAACTGTAACAGACATCGAACAGAAAAAGTGTCGAATGGAAGAAAAAAAAATAGGAAAGAAAGAAAGAAAGAAAGAAAACGACACGATGGCGATCGCAGATAGTTCGACACACGGTAAAAGATGGCGGATAGAGTCTGTCTCAGAGTCTGATGACCATATTTGCACATTTTAATTAGCCGCAGTCGCTGGAATATTCCGCTTGGCACAAAAGGCGTGACTAAAGCTGCACGCTTTAACCCTTTCGCGCCATATAAAGCGAAAGTCTTAAATACGACGCGTCGTTCACCCCAAGGCGATACCAGGTATGGTAAACGCCAAAATTTTTATTCGAAATACACGTGTGATTTTATACGTGTTGCAGGCAAAATGTAAACTTTGTCCAATATATATTTATTTCTATATAAATGTTTAAGTAAGTCATATTTTAACTCTTTTTTTTTTCTTTTTACAGTTATAACATTTTTTTCTTGATTAGATATATTTTTTCTTTATGCCTTCTTGTTAAGAAGATTAGTGATTCACATCGGTGAATAAATAAACCAGTTAAAAACCAACGACGAACTTTAAACCATGAGTTTTGACGTTTTTCTATTGATCTTATACCTTGAATTTTTCTCTCAGATATATTTTCTATATTCATAATAATGTTTTTGTTGCTAAATTAAGATATTTTTAAGACAAAATAATGGACGAATATCAAACATTGTTTTTAATGATATGTAGACATCCATTACTATGAGTTACAAATTCTACATTTATAACAATAAAATATTTTTAATATGAATAATATTGGAAACATTATTCATATTTAAAAGAATACTTAAAATTACCAATAATTATTACATTTGCAATTTATCCATACTTCACAAGTCATTAGAGGGTTAAAAAGAGCAATATTCGCCCTGAGGGCATTAATTTCTTCGCGTATATCACCAATGAATGGCGCAATAAAACAACAATTTAGTCGATGATAAGTAAGTGGTTCAATCGCATTTCAGGGTTAAATATCGTACTAAAACGCCATTTCGCCGGCGTCACATATAATGGACACATAAATGCCGGTAAATTATGCGCTCGGTTCAATTTCAGAGCGGTAAATTATGCTCTCGATCCGATTACGAAATATTCCGGTAATAATCGGATCTTTTCGATGCGTTAAATCAGTATTATTTCTTTTATATTAATGGTGAGGATTTTTCCGAAACAATGCCGTATAAATCTCTGTGGAAATATTCAATTTTGAATTCGTTTCATGAATATTTAATGATTTAAGTTCTATTTTTTTTTTTGTATCATTTACTTGTTTTTTTTTTTACTTTGAATATATACAGAATGAATCAAAAATAATGATGATAATAAATATGCTAAATTAGAGATTGAATCGTATATATTATACATCGATAGATATATTGTTTTAAAAAATGATTTGTTTTTCTTTATCATTATAAAAATTTCGATCTGAAAATTTCTCTATCAATAAATTATTTTTAATGGACGATGGTGAAATTAAAATTGGTGATAATGAATATATAATATTAAAATTATTATTTTTTTATAATCAGTTTTTAATAATTTAATCTATTTAAAGTTGTAAGAACTGTGGCAACATAGATTTATTCACTGTATAAAATTTTAGATTATGTTTAACACGTTTTAAATATGAGTTATATTAGGTATTCATAGATAACGAGCTTGCATCACTAGATAAATTTTAACTGATAACACTCTAGTCGGAGAAATTGACAATAGATCTCGTTAAATTTAACTCTTTATGGCGTTTTCTTATCGATTAAATCTTCGAAGGCATTGATTTGTCTCACGGCAAATGCGGGAGGTCATCTCAGGTTGTGAATCTTGAATTAGATTTGAAGAAGAAGATGAAGAAGAAAAAAACAAAAAGAAAGAGTTTGTTAAAAATAAGAGCACAATTTGATACGAGAACGATTTCCAAAAAAAAAAATAAATAAATAAATAAAAAGAAAAACGATAGCCGTCTTAAATCAGATAACAAACGGCGAAAGGGTTACTGATGTGAATTGAGACTCGTGACAAAAGTGTTCACGTTTCGAGATTTCGTCACGAAATCTCATTTGTCATTTTGTTGTTTGAGCTTTTTTATTATAAAAAAAAGACATGAAAAACACGAAAACCTCATACGAAATTAAATTTTTGTGCTTTAACAGTCTGTTCTACTTCTATTTTCCTTTAAGAAACGAATAAACTGCCTTATTAGTTAATAAAATTTATTATTCGACATCATTTTCAAAGTACGACGAAATAATTTTAATATTTTATTTATGTTCATCAATAACTTTATCTCATAAAAATCAACTAGCATGAAAGATAAGTCTAGACTTAATAAATAATTTTGTTTTTCAGGTTCATCCGGCGATGGAATAACACCTTTCTACTGTCAAACTTGGTCAGATGATGCCGCAGATAATGTTGAAGCAGTCGAGGCCACCATAACCTCGATCTGGTGGAAAGAATGGGATCCCGGTTCTAAAAGCGCGATAACACCATTGTTGATATCTTGCACGTTAACTAGTCCAAAAACAAAGTCGTTCAAGACGTCGATATCGACGAAACCCTGTGAAAAAGAAGTTACAAACGTTCTAACGGTGAATCCGCCGCCGAGTGATGAATATGTGAAAAATTTTACAGTGTGTGTTAAAGATATGAGATTTAAAGAGGACATTTCGAACAGATTGGTGGAGTGGTTTGAGCTATTAAAACTTTTAGGTGCTGATAAAGTAGACTTATATGTTGCCGATGTACCACAGAGTGTGCATAAAATTTTAAAATTCTATACTAAAAGCGGATTTGCGAGTGTCAGATATGCTGCAAGACCATTTTCAGAAAGTTTATGGCAGCGAAGACGAGATCATCTCTTAGCATATAATGATTGTTTATATAGAAACTTGAGAAATTCTCGTTATATAGTGCCTTTGGATATAGATGAGGTTATTGTTCCTAGAGAGGACGAGACGTGGTCTGGTCTTCTCAATAAATTAGTCGCTTTGGAGGTGAAGCCTCCAGGAGCTGCTTCATTAGCTGTAAGCAATGCTTTCTTCTTTGATTCCTTCGAAGACGATTACGATTCAGATGATAGACGAAAATATTTAATCGCGGGTAAAAACGCCAGATTGTTACCTCACACGTTAAGACATCTGAGACGTTCTTCCCTTGTTAGTCCAGCTCCACAATACAGTAAAAGTTTCGTATCTACGGCAAAAGCTTTGAGCGTTTTTAACCATTATGCACTCGAAGCTTTAGCTGGAGCAGAAAGAGCCAGAGCTGTGCCTTTAAATTTAGCACTTTTACATCATTATAAAGCAACCTGTCGTCCAGCATTAGTGGATTGTCATCAATATACCGTCGGCACTGTTAAAGATGACACACTGCTTCGTTTGGCCAGACCTTTAGTAACCAACATTAATAAAGTCCTCGATGCAATCTAGTCAATTTTTTTTAATAACAATAAATGTATATAAATGAAAAATATTTTTTTTTTGTTTTATTTATTTTTCCACCCTTAATTGTTATTATTTAGATTAAACGCAAATAATATTATAGTGTGAATAGTTTCAGAATTCCAGTTGAGTTAAAATTTCTTTTCACTCATTCATGTTATAAAATTGAGTCAGTTGAATTTGGAATCCATTAAGGCGGGTCAGTTAAATTAATGACCGCGTTACTTAACTTCTATTAGCTATACCGTGACTTTCATATCGAGACGTTCCTTTTTTTCCCCTCCCCACCTGAATGATAAACGAAAGGTTCGTTAATGCAAGTGAGCGCCTCGATTGAAATTATAAATACGAAAAAAAAGGTGATCCCGATTATAATTACAATGTATATAATCGCATATCTTTCTCATTACGCCGACACGCGAAGAAAGTGTACCCAATAAATACAATGGCGCTTAGGCGAATGCATAGCAAATAGTTCGCTGAACCCGCGCCAGGCTTTGAACCCTGGACGGGTTCGGGTTTTCACGTTTTACAACCTGAGGCGTTTCATAGGAGCCCCAAGGTGCTTCTAAGGCTCCCGGGCAACATAATCAACGTTCGCGTGGGCAAATAAGGACGAGCAATAAAAAAAAACGCATTAGCCATACTTATCCGGTCAAATTATAGCAATCGAGCCGCGTGCTAGAAATGAACACGTTCGCCAAAATTACTAATAATGCCCCAACGCAAAAACTTATTCTCAATGCACAAAACGAAATATAAAAATGAAAAAAAAAACTATATTAAACAACAACCATCGTCAAGCAGCGTTCATCTTAACCCTAATATGACTGTTAATACAGACCATATTTTATTTAAGGATCTATTAACAAAGAATATCTTATATATAAAATGTTAGCATCACCGCGCGCCGATGGTGTCACGCTCGAATGCTGCCTTATTTGTACAATTTTACTTCGATTATGATAGCTGGCCACTTAGCGCGAACATAACAATTTGTATTTGTAACCATAATTTTATATATTTTTTTACAAAAATGTATAAAAGTGTGTACTTCTAATTACAAAATTGTAATCATTTAGTATACTTAATGTTTTAAATTAAAAATAAATAACACCGATTAAAAAAATCAACAAATCTGTTATTAAAATATTATATATAATGATTGAAAAATATAAAAATAATGGTAAAACGTGGGTTAATTATACGGCTATAATAAGGTTATTTATGTTTATTTTTTTCATTATATTTTGGCGGTGTTTGGATAATTAATATTGCAATTTATGTTTTACCCGTCAATGAAGAATCGTGCAACACCTATTTTTTTTTATTCTGACACGAAATTTTCGCTTAGAACTCGTCTTATATAATTTAATATTTCGCTGTCTAAATATAATGTAATTTACTTGTATACAATTTTTTTTCTTATTCACTTTTTCAGTTGTCGTTTGGTCGACCGGTGTTACGCGAAACAGACTACGGCACTCGACGGGTTAATTTTGCGGTTTTTATTCTTATTATAATATAATATATTATTTGAAATGTTGACGACGTGTTGTAAATGTGTTTCTGTATTATAAATTCGCGACGAGTTCTTAATGTGAGCGTTTTATTATATTATAATATATTATATTATTATAAAGTCTTATAAAATAATATGGTATACATATTTATTACAATATATTGAATTCTAAATAAAATATTAAAATTCTTCTAATTCAGAATTTTATAGTGCTTAATTATTTTTTTTTAGGATGGATTAGTACTTCTATTTCATGGTTTCAAATTTTTGAAATAAATTTAAAAAATAATAATGATGAATTTGATGAATATTTTAATTTAGATTATTATATAAAATAGACAAAAGCGATTTGTTAATATTTTTAAATCTTTCATTTACCACAATAAGTAGGTATATATTGAAGATTTTCCTTAACGAAAGGAAAAAATTTTTTTTATTATCTAATAAAATTCTATTCTATATAATTTAGATGTATAGAATATTTTAAAAATATTTAGATAAGTCTAAAATCGAATATATTTGAAGACAACTCGGTTTAGGTTTCAGTAGTAATTGGCGACAAATTTCACTAACGGATCGCAATTAGGATAATTTTACAGGTAATTAAGCACGGTCAATAAATCCGTCGGATAACATTATTACCGTTCGAGACGTCTTGGGATCTTTATATATTATATATAAACGTATGTATAATAAATAAATGTCATATAATAAATTACATATCTTTCAAGGCAATTTCGATGCGTTGCAAATGCACTTCGACTCATATATTTATCAAAATGCATTCAAGAAATCTTCTTCCATTATTCGCACGAACAATTCACTCCAACTATGCAATATTTCATTGCGTGTCATTTCACTTCAATAGTCGTAAAATATTCCATTTAAATTATTCACATTACACGATGGTTTCGTTCGTTTTTTAACGTATAAATGAATACGATGAAAACGTTTGATATAAAAGTGTATATGGTAATTAATGTCCGGAATGTATAATTATAAATCACGACATATGTGAGACTTAACACTATGATCAAAAAGTAAAATGAATTTCAAATCAATTTCATCCCTTTCAAAGTAATCTCCGTCCGATAAAACGCACTTTTGCCAACGCTTTCTTCAGTCCTCGAAATAGTCTTTTTCCAATATAGCCTTTAAAACCTTCTTCGATTCGGTTTTTATCTCTTCAATTTTGTCAAAACGGCGTCCTCGCATTAGCCTTTCGAGTTTGCTGAATAACCAAAAATCACATGGAGCCAAATCAAGTGAATAAGGTGGTTGTAGAACGATATTAGTCGAGTTTTTGACAAAAAAAAAGTATGACATGGTACATTGGTTCGTGATGAAGGAACCAAGAGTTCAAAAAACACGTGTAAAATTATTAAAAATCATTTATATTATCGACTATTAATAATCAATGCTTTTATATAGATAGATGTAATCAACATTATGTAATAAATATTTTTTCTTTTAAATTTAGAAATCTGCTTCAGTAATTTTGTTTGATATATATAATATTTTTTTTTAATTATAAGTGCCATTTTTAACAGGAAATTTATTATAGAATATAATTATGAAAATTTCTATAGAATTATTTAAACTGATCTATATTAAAATTCCCGCACGCCACTGGAATATATACATAGGCAAACCAAACAAATTAACTATAAACTTCAATTCTTCAGCATCTTTTTCCAAGTATATATATATATATATATATATATATATATATATATATATATATATATATAATATAATATAATATGTTTTGCATCTTTTTATTTTACCGCGTACCATTTGACTGCTGATAGCCACGACTCCTCAGGGTTCCCTTCTTTAAAGTACTTCGTTTTAATGGTCGACTATGGCCGCTAATGGTTCTTCACGAGATTAGAACTCGGATTGGCCGTCTTTCATTCTTATTTCTCATCTTCTTTCTGTTTCTTCTTCCACTTCTTCTTTTTCTTCTTCTTCTTCTTTCGATGTAAATAAAATCTTCAGATAGCGCCAAGTCCTTTCTTCAACCGTGCGAATAGTTCGTGTCTTCACGACTAAAACACCAAGTCTTCATCACCGCGTGTTCGATCTCGTTAGCGGCGTCGAAAAATCGAGGTGAAAAACGTGCAAAATTCAGGCAATATGTTAATTTGATGTAATAACGTAAGACGGGCCCGTTTGTTAAGCGTGCGCCTCATTAAAATGAAAATAATCGTGACGACGCCTTCCATGTTCGCGTGCTTTGTTACTTACTATTATACTATATAAATATAACTAAAGTGAAAAATATAAAAATAACAAAAAAAAAAAAAAAACATCGCAATGCAACATTTTGCTATTTTATGACTCAATTCGTTATACGTTTATATAATATAATCGAGATACAATCGTCGGATTAACAATAATCGATTTCGATTCATAAATTCGATATACTCGATGCTATTTTTCCTAATGATGAACATTAATACTTTTATGTGAAATAAAAATATAATATTCCTTCATTTAAAATCAGTATTCTTCAAACAAAATAAATTTTATTAAAAAAAATACCAATGAACAATATTTTTTCATAATAATTTAAATTTAATATTGTAAATTAACCAAAAAAACTATTATAAAAGATATAAGAAGAGCTAAAATATAATTGAATCAATGTGTATATATTTAATTAAAAATAATAAGCGAAACTAATCATTCAATTATTCAAGCGTCATTTGTATTTATTTACAACGATTAGTATTAATTAAAAATTTCAAAGTACGCTAAAAATAATATTGAAAAAAAAATTTTTTTTTCAATAAAATATAAATTTTACTAGAAAATAAATTTAAAATTAATAAATAATACCGAGTAACAAACACTGTAATTCGAATCAATTGCGAAAACCACGAAGCGAAGCCTCGTTTACTATCACGTAAATACTATATATATATATATATATATATATATATATATATATATATATATATATATATATATAATAGTATAATATAAGTTATATCGGTAAACGAAGATCGACCCGGAAAATTTTTCTTAGAAATCGCATTTTCCGCAGAATCGATTATTCACGAATGCCGTATTTACTTCGAACAATGGTTCTGGTGAATGTGGTGCTCGTGATGGAAGACGTCCAACAGCATCATGACAGACGTACGAGCTTTGATCAATCACGAAACGATTACGTCTAATGATACTAATCAATTATAGTTAATAACTGTTAGGCCACATGGCAATGTTCACTGTTAATAAATAATCCGTTGTTCGTTACATTAATAATAATAATTTATATTTGTGAGTAATATAAAAAAATGCATTTGATTTTTTTTTTGTCTTATTTCTAATGAAAATCTAACAGTATTTATAATGTTAATTTTATTATCTATAGCATTAAATATTTATTTCGATTTTTAATATTTATTATCAGGTGTATTCAAACTTTAGACAGCCGAGGGTGTATTTGCTCTTATATTACAGATAAATAGATACCGATATGTTAAACAAACACAACACTGTGATCAAAAAGTAAGATGAATTTGTTTATAAAATGTAAACTATTTATTTATTCTTCTAAATCAATTTCATCCTCTTTAAAGTAATCTCCGTCCGATAAAATGCACTTTTGTCAATGCTTCTTTCAGTCCTCAAAACAGTCGGAATTTTTTTTTGGTGTAGCCTTCAAGATCTTCTTCGATTCGGTTTTTATCACCTCAATCGTTTCAAAACAGCGTTCTAGCATTGGCCTTTTGAGTTTTCTAAATAGCCAGAAGTCGTACGGAGCCAAATAAGGCGAATACGGTGATTGTGGAACGATATATATAGTATGACATGGTACATTATCGTGATGAACGAATCAAGTGTTGTAAAAACACGTGTAACTCTGAGATAATTAAACTTTTTGATAAACAGACGCTTGGCAAATGTTATAGAAAATCCTACTAACTTCCGGGATTTTTAAATGATAATTTCAACTTACTTTTTAATCACAGTAGTATATATAAAAAATATAACAATTTAATTTATTATCTTGTAAATACAGACTTTTCAAAAACATTTCGAACACTAATAAATATGGTATTGTTAATTTATTTTATTTATTCACAAATAAAAATAATAAAACAGTTGAATAACTCTGGAATTAAATTCATAATATAAAAACACGAATTTTATATAGAAACAAAATTTCTATAGAAGATTTATAACTTAATTATCAACAGAACAATATTCACAGTTTGTACTATCTTAATTAATGAAGCGACTTCATCTTCGCACACACGAATAGAAAAAAAAATAGAAATTGTATAAATTTTTTTCATCACATTTTTTTTGGCATCGATTGTATTATTATATGATTTATGTGCGCATGTTTGAAAAATATAGTGTTGAACAATTTTTCATCAGACACAAATCAAAACGATAACTGGACACGTTATGATGATTGCGCAATCGGACATTACATCACATATAATATATAAGAAAATTTTATTTTTTCGATTAATATAATATTATATATATATATATATATATATATATATATATATATATATATATATATATATATATAAGACGAGTAGTAAAAGTTTCGATGAAGCGATGTAAAAATGAAACGTCGTGAGAAATCGTCAATGCAAACTTGAAAAAAAGAAGCTTTCGCTATCGTTTCGTATGAACTTTGTTGACATATATATATATATATATATATATATATATATATATATTAAATACGGGAAGTAATCACGCTAAATTATCGTAAATCGTCGTACGTTTATATAGTGATTACAGTTATAATATATATATTGAGAATTTCGACGACTAGAAGACAACGTTATGTGAATCGATTTTGTCGTCTGTCACGAAAATTAACAACATAAATATGAATATAGCGTGATTATCGTGAGATACCTGCGGTGATTTAGTGGTAATGTACATGTTCACTATAATGATGTAACAAATCAAAGTGTTTTTCACGACGAAATCGCTTCATTTTATTACATTTTCTAACAGAGAATTCAAGCAAATATTCATTCTTTTCCTATCATCATATTGTTGCTAAAATTTTTCTTATGTATATGACTGATAAAATAATTCTAGATCAATTTCCGTTTTTTCAACGAAAAATTTCAAATACGATCAAACCTGTTTTTGTGCGGTTTTTTATATGCGTTTTTATGCGGCATATGAATATCAAGTGTGTATGTACGTATTGCATCAGCCTATTTCATTAGTCACGTTCAATATCTAACCCATATATTACATCAGCCAATTTCAATAAATTTTGTGCCATTCTGATGTAACTTCAATTAGTTACTGGCGACCTTTTTTTATACGGTCCCCCACTACCGCATAATTTTTTTCATATTTTATATTAAAATTATTTCATATAGCTATTTATAAAGTTTGTGAATATTTTTTTTTGTGCGATTTTTTTATATGGTCCCTGTCTATCGCACAAAAACAGATTTGACCGTAAACCGTATCGTTTTAAACAATATTCATACTTTTTAAACATTACGTCAAAAGTATATAAATAAAAAATTTGAAACTCGCGTATATATCTGTGTTGAATTTTTGTCAGCATAATATTATATATAAATTTATCGATCTCGTTTTATAATACATATGCCCTTTTATGTCTAAGCTAAAATTTAACGTTCATAATGTCTTTTGTGGAATGGTATTGTAATTTTATTGGTGTGGGTGTTACGGGTGCGCATTTTCCCGTGTAATTTACGTTTATTGTTCAACACCGCAAATCCCACCCACATTCTCCACCTTTTGTCTTCGTTTTATTTTACCGACAACAAGAAGGCATATATATATATATATATATATATATATATATATATATATATATATATTGATTTCAGATATATCATATAATGGTTCATTTGAGCCCTTTGTTCTTTGGTAATAGTCCAATTAAGACTGCATTATTGTCTTATATTCTGTAATAAAACGGCAATTGTGGTCTATCAAATGTCAAGTAATCGCTTCAACAGTTTTATTTTAAAACTTCAAAAATTTGATTTATAATGTATTGATTTAGAAAATTTTATATTTTTTTCTTTAACTGAGCAAAATTATCTAAATTTAATAGTGTTTAATTTTTGCCCATTTTTTTTTATGCGACGTACAATCGAAACGAAAATGTGCGATAATTGAAAGTGCATAAAGTTTTCATTGCTTTTGTGAATCACGATACATCCATTGTTACGACGAATATACGTCAAATTGGATTCGATTGTTCGCAACTCGAGATTTCTCACGATTTGCAGTTGTATCATTTTATTTTTTGATACTTTATGCTTTGAATAAAATTGCATAATATTATTATTATTATTAAATTATTTTAATATTTTTTCCAAATTAGAATGAAAGTTAGCGTTGTTAAAAAAAATCAAAACTATATGTAAATATTGCATAATTATGACGCGCTTTTGTATTATCAAGAAGAAGCTTTCATTTTTCAGACGTGTCCTAAATTATTATTACATTTTTACGACATTGTCGTTTTTATATAGTTTAGTGTCGTTCGTTTTTTGCGTAAAAATCAACGTCCGAAACGATTAATTTTAGTAAAAAAAAAAAAAGAAAAAGAAAAAGTGTCGTAGAAAACGTCAAATTTGTCATTTTGTTATGCGAAAAGTGTCGAAACTATTTTGCGGTCGACGATAAAAACATCTAATGACACTTCATTCATGACCAGTCGACCGGATATTAACTTCGAATGAACAGAGCTTTTCAAACTTTTTTACACACTGGAAAAAATCCTATCATTTTCTGAAAACTTTTTTTAATTTGAAATCTAAGATTAGCTTACTATATATCAAATATCACTTTAGAATAAATATAGTCAAATTTATTGTTATCGCTTATTAAAAGTTTAAATTTATAAATTTTCATACTAAACAGTAAGATTTTATATTCAAATATAATTTTTTAACGTTACATATAATTTTTATATCTTTAAATATAATTTTTAATTAAAAATCGTTTTAATTTATAATGATAATTTTATTTAATTTTTTATTTCATGTGATCAAAAAGTATGGTGAAATTGAAACTCGACTCATATCGTTTCGCAACCAACGTATTCGCCTGGTTTGGTTCCGTGCGACTTTTGACTATTTGGCAAACTCTAAAGGCAAATGCGAGAACGCCGTTTTGACACGATTAAAGAGATAAAAACCGAATCGAAGAAGATCTTGAAGGCTAAACCAAAAAAACTATTCCGACTGTTTTGAGGACTGGAAAAAGCGTTGACGAAAGTGCATTTTATTGGACGGAGGTTACTTTGAAGGGGATGAAATTTATTTAGAAGAATAAATCAAAAAATTTTCATTTTATATACAAATTCATCTTACGTTTTAATCACACTGTCAAATATAAAAATATTGACTATACTTATTTCAGATTTTTTTTTCTACAGTACACATAGTAAAAATAGTAAGGTAAAAAATTGTAAAATATATATATTACACAAAATCTACACATACATAACTAACACTATTTAATTGAATTTATGCAAAAACTAATATTTATTAAATATATATATATATATATATATATATATATATATATATATATATATATATATATATATATCAAAGAATCGGTTTGAGAAACATTCAACATAGTTAACATAAAAGAGTGCCGATCTGAAACGAGAAGAAGTTCCACTCGTTTTTTTTTATTCATTATTTATATATATTATTTTTTTTCGAGTTTTATTATTTATATACGTTTTATTATTATTTTCATTCGAAGAGTTCGAACTCGTCAAGGCCATCGGCAAGGTCTTAAAAAAGTTAAAGTGGAATGTCTGCGAAAAATTGGCCGACGTGACATTGCCGATTTTTTCAGTATAAATTTTTAACAGTGATCAAAATTGATCAATTTTCAAAATGGAATTTATCAATCTAGTGTTATCATAGATATGCATAAAAAACGACTGAGAATCAAAACGACGTAAGTGCAGTCATTGTTATTAAATGAAATATCATAGAAGCACGGGTTAATTTTACGATAAATATTTTAATAATATAGTTTTCAATAAATATAATTTGTATAAAAAAATTGTATCTTTTTAATACGAATATTTAATTGCGGCTCGCGAAAAATTTCAAATTTTTAAAAATGACTCGGACTTTCAAGAAGCTTGACCACCTCTGATATATAATAACAAGCTATTTCAATGACAATGTTTGCATAGTTTTTACAATACTATCGACATCTATCTATTATTCGTTTGAACATTTAGATCAGGCTTGTCAAAGACGAGGTCCGCGGGTCACATGCGGCCCGCCAAAATGTTGTACTGTTTTTGATTAATATATATAAAAGTAAATTTTAATTTTATTTATATGTATAATAATTTCATTGCAGTTTAAATTAATTGTATGTATTTTTCTGATTATCAAACTTTTAACGCATTTAGTTGAAAAGTTTAAACTCTTTTTTTTTTTAGAGTGCAATCCACCATTTGATACACAGAAACTCGTGTGACCCTCAATATGATACGAGTTTGACACACCTGATTTAGATCTTTATAAACAGACTCTTCATATTTTGATCAGTTATATCGCCATAGCCTTTATAAATCCAACGAAGTTCACAACGGTACAACATTCAGCTGTATAAGTATATATATATAAAGCTTATAATGCTAAAATCGATATCACTGCTAACCCGAACCACAGTTTGAATAGCGTCCTGATAATTTTGCATCGGTAAAATGCATTCGAACAATTTCTACAAGTACGGCAAATTGCTCTATTACAAGATCAATTCTCTATTCGCATGAATCCGATTAGCGAGAACGTGTTCACGTTCGAACATTGCTCCACTGATTTCCGATAATAACAGTCATAACAATTTCGAAACCTATCTGATATTGCCCTACAGAACAAAAACAAAAATAAACAACAACAACAACAGATTCTAGCAGAATTATACTATCGTTCGATACGATCCTTCTTCGTCCTTTATTGTATTCAAATCGGACAAGTTTTTTTTTTTTTAATATACATATTCATTGTACTTCGCGAAGGCTTTGAAGGATAGAGTTGCATCTAGCGCGTGACACACGCATAAAGCCGGGTTCACATTCAGATAAAAGCGGATATATCTGTTTTTGGACATGCAACAAGACCGATACGATTCATTTTATTCGATTCGTATGAAAATAGGAATCGTAGAATACGATATATAACATGCTTTAAATATATGTATAACAAATACACGCATAAATATAGTGATTTTTTTTCTTCTACTAGATAAAATCTTCATTTATATTGTGTAAAATTTGCATATTGTAAAAAAAAATATGTAGGTTCAACGCCGGAAGCGTAATTTTGATTACCAAAAATTATATATTAAATTCGCGTTTTATATTTTTAAGGGGTGCCTTTTAATCTATGATAAGATGCGCTCTGTAATAAATATGATGATCTAGAATATTTCTTATATGATTCTATATAAAAATATATTATAATAACGAATATAATAGTGATTTAGTTAATAAAATAAATTACTATATTAAGGGTTTTGAACTTGTGTATAGAATATGATTTTTTTTTATTTAATTAAAAAAACGAAATATTATTATATATTAGCTATTGATTTATTACATATATAATATAATACACTTTATATATTAACTGATTTTATTAAGAAAAAAAAACAACCGATAATTTATTAATAATTTTATTAAAAAAAATAATATTTAGCTAATAATGTACTTCTTTCTCTAAAAATATTTTGTAAAATTCAATAATAAATGATAAGTTTATTTAAATAAAAGTCTGTAATGGTCAAAGTTATGAAATTTAAATTTTACGATCGAGTCGTCAGCTTTGCGCTTCATCTTAAAAAATATTATTATTATTATTATTATTATTAAAAAAAATAAAAATTATAATATTGTATTAGAAGTAAACTCAGTTATTTTATTGAACATATATTTTATTCTAAAATTAAAAAAAAACATTTATTTATTATAACATCTCTCAAAAGAAGAACCGCGACTGATAAATATTGATAATAAAAATAATGATAAATAAAAAAAATAAATATGAATTTATACAATTCTTAATACAATATAAAATATATGATATTTATCTGTCGAATATCATAAACATAAAAGCACAATGGGTTTCAGTACATTTCGTTATTCACATAATACACTTATGCGTGTTTATATTCAAATTTACATACTTCGAATGCGAAGATAGCCATCAGAATTTTCCTACAATAAAACCAGTACACTTAATAAAAATAAAGATGCATAAAATAAATGTTTCTGTGGTAAAAAAGAAAAGAAAAGAAAAGGAAAAAAAACAGCGCTCATAAAAAAACATTTCTGTGTGTGAAATGAAACTTGTTTGAAAGCTGAAATATATTACAATGGCGAAGTAAACAAACGTAACTGTCAAGAGAACGTTCACGTTACGTAAATGATAATTATCGTGAAAGAGTTGAAAAAAAAACAACTAATAAAAAGGTGTCCCCCCCCCGTAAAAAAAAGTCGTATAAATGTGTGCGTGCTTGTTGTGCGCTTATAACGCGAGCGCGTGCTCACGATTTTTATCTTATATCAAGTTCTCGAAAAGCTCGAGATGTATATGCATTTGAGCTTATAAAGCTTTTTATTATAATTTTTTATTGTATTATTATTTTAAATTATTAATATTTGATGTATATTATATATAAATTCAAAATCGTTTCATACTAAATATCATAATTACATCTTTTTTGTATTTAATTATACTGCGATCAAAAAGTAAGGTGAAATTGTATTTATAAGACAGATAAATTGTATTATTTTCTTAAATTGGTAGGACTGTCTATTATAATATTTGCCAAGCGTTTGTTTGTCAAAAGATTTTATTATCTCTGAATTACATGTATTTTTACAACTCTTGGTTCTTCGCGACTTTTTGCCAAAAATTCGACTTGTATCGTTCTGCAATCACCGTATTCGCTCGATTTGGCTCCGTGCGACTTCTGGCTATTCAGCAAACTCAAAAGGCCAAAACGGAGATACCATTTTGATACGATTGAGAAGATAAAAACCGAATCGAAGAAGGTCTTGACGGCTATATAGCAAAAAGACTTCCGATTGTTTCAAACTGACTGGAAATTCATCTTACTTTTTGATCACAGTGTTAAATAAAAATCGTTAAATAATTAGAAAGTTAACTATAATAGTATATTTTATTTGTATTTCATTAAATATGAGATATAAATATGTTCATCAATATGAACAATAAACAATTAAAACTTTTGGATGTAAGTAAGATAGCAACTTTTTTAATTTCAAGAAAACTAAAAATAAATAATATCGAGAATGATCTAATAATATCTATTAAATTCTTCTAGTGATGAAATGTAAAAAGATTATTTAGATCCATCATACAACTATCACTATCATCGTTTTCAACATAATTATCTATTTTTCTCCATGTTCACTTGTATCTATCGTCTTGCAAGCGTCTCATTTATAATTTCGGTATAGACGAACGTGTCCTCCGGATAAAAGCCATATATCAAATCGAACGCGGTTCCGCATCAAAAACCGTGAGATATTATATATAATGTTAATTAGATGTTAAATGCAAGGGCCTCACATGTAAATTATTCAACAGATAGGTAAAGAATAAAGCACAGAGGAAAAAAAAAATATGGTATATATGAAAGTAACTTGGGGCCAGTTCGATGATTGCGCAACCTGTATTTTCTTATCGTGAAATCTCAAGATGTGGAAGAAGGAAGAGTTTACACATCATAGTGAATATTTATTCGCGTGTGTGTGTGTGTTTATATATTTATATTTTATGAGAATGTGTAAGAATCTTGTTTGTATAATTAGCACCTTGGTACAAAAAAAAAAAAACTTGCCGTTGGAATTTCAATGGTTTATGGTCGTAAAATCCTTGTTATGTGGAAAAAAAATCTGGTGAAACGGGGACGTTGTTAATGTGAGATCATTGTATTGAAATATATCCGGATTTTTTCAAGTCATCGGTTAATGTGATCAACTTGTTCAACTGGCTCGGAATATATATTCCAATTTTTAATTCCAACATTTGGATAATTTTGAAAATTCCATATTGTTCAATTTAAAACTAAGTATAAAATATAATAAAAATATATATATAATCTCATATTTGTCATAATATTATGCAACATATCAAATCGAATACGTAATGTATTTATTTTAATATATAATATATAATATATTATATGTGAAAGCTTTCCAAATTGAAAATGTTATCAAACATCGAATATCATGTCATATAATAAACATTTCACAATTTGACAAGTTGTCTCCCATATTTAGAAACGTTACAGATTATTCAACATTTCACGTCACCTAATCGACTGACTGACTGACGGTTTACCGGGACCGGCTCTCGCACAACCGACAGGCACTGAAAATCAAAATACACGCCCTCTTATCACAATATCGACGACGAAAATTAAATATGTAACACTGTAATCCAAAAGTAAGGTGAATTTTTGTTTATAAAATGTAAATTCTTTATTTAATCTCCGTCCAATAAAACGCACTTTTGCCAACACTTTTTCCAGTCCCCGAAACAGTTGTAATAGTCTTTTTCCGTTATAGCCTTCAAAACCTTTTTCTATTCGGTTTTTTATCTTCACAATCGTATCAAAACGGCGTCCCTGCATTGACGTTTTGAGTTTGCTGAATATCCAGAAGTCGCACAGAGCTAAATCAGGCGAATGCGGCGGTTGTGGAACGATATGAGTCGAGATTTTGGCAAAAAAGTCGCGAAGAATCAATGCAAAAAAGTCATGAAGAAACAAGAGTTGTAAAAACACGTGCAACTCGGAAATAATTAGACCTTTTGACAAACATATGTTATAGACAGACCTACCAACCTAGGAAAAAATAAATTACAATTTACCCGCCTTCCTAATTAATGCCCGATAGTTTTAAATATAAATTTCACCTCACTTTGTGATCACAGTGTTATATTATATATACAAAACTAAATAAATAAATAAAAAAAAATCTTCAATTATAATGAATTTCGTTGTTGTTTAATAATATTGCGCAATAAAATGAAATGACTATGGCTATTCAATAACAACCCACGTACACAATATTGATACGAATCGCCATTAGGCAGAAGCACGTCTTGGGTCTATTGAATAGGCTTTGACTACTTGAAATACTGCCCCCATCTAGCATTATGCTAGGGAAACCTCGTTAAACTTTAATTACATCGCATTTCATATCGCAAGTATAATTTTAAACTACAATCTGGATCGATTTTGCATTATATTAATACTTAAATATATTATATATTGCTGAGATTCTCAATTGTCAAATAGTTGAAGAAAAATATTCAATTACATATACGTATTTGAAAAATGAAAAAAAATTGATTTTTTTTATCTTATTTTTATCTTATTAAAAATCTTTTAGGAGTAACTTAAAAAAATTTGAAAAGTTGATCGCCTTAATTAGAATATCAATTTACCGATTAAATTAATAATATATATCGTCTAGGTTAAAGCATCTTATGAGTTTGAAAATCAATTATGATTTTATTTTTAATCTTTTAGATCCGGTAAAAATGTACTGTCGTCAACTGTTTTATTATTATTATTATTATTATACTCGATTATAATTATTTAATCTCAACTATGATGTCTATCCTATCGTTACGTTTTAACTCAACGTCTATTTTTAAATAAAATATATAGTTATAAAATGTAGACCAAATAAACCGTTTCCTCGATTCAAATCCCCGGCTATGTACTGAATATATATATATATATATATATATATATATATATATATATATATATATATATATATCGGTTTTGCATATATATTTATATATTGATTTAATGCATTTTATACATTTATTTATATATACATAATACCTTATAGATTACGGTATATCGAACAAGATGGAGATTATCGCCGATATATAACGTGTAATCAAATATAGAATTTTGTAACAAGAGAAAGAAAATGTCGACGATAGTATTCGCGATTAATCCACGTCTGTTACATTGTGAATGTAAGTGAAATAATTTATTTTTCATCTTGTTTTACTTTAGATATTCACAAACTGTTGCAAATTTATAATTGCCAAAGTTTCTCAGAGCTACACTTTAATATTTGATATCAAACGATTTGTATATTATATTTATGTACAACTGTGATCAAAAAGTTAGGTGAAATTGTCATTTAAAACATAAATTGTATTTTTTTCTAAGTTGGTAGGACTGTCTATTACATTTGCCAAGCGTCTGTTTGTCAAAAAGTTTAATTATCTCCGAGTTACACTTGTTTTTACAACTCTTGATTTCTTCATCACGATAACGCACTATGACATACTGCATTGGTTTTTCGCGACTTTTTTTGCTAAAAACTCGAATCGTATCGTTCCGCAACCACCGCATTCGCCTGATTTGGCTCCGTGCGACTTCTGGCTATTCAGCAAACTCAAAAGGTCAATGAAGGGACGCCGTTTTGACACGATTGAGAAGATAAAAACTAAATCGAAAAAAGTCTTGAAGCTATCCCGGAAAAAAAATATTCCGACTATTTCGAGTACTGGAAAAAAAGCAGAAGTGCATTTTATCGGACGGAAATTACTTTGAAGGGGAAGAAATTGATTTGAAAGAATAAAGAATTTACATTTTATAAACAAATTTACCTTACTTTTTGATCACAGTGTTATACTTCATATATTCACATTGTGACTATTGAGAAATCCGATTTTAACATTGAATAAAAACGATGCATGTAAATTGTATTAAAAGATTTAAAGTGGAGATATATGTCAAATAAACACGCTATCAATTAAAATAGATCAGGTTTGCAAATTTAATTCAATGATCTATTAATCATTCTTGACGCATGAATGGCCGAGTGGTTAAATTTACTTTTTTTTTTATTCAGGTATCAAACGTTCAAGTCATATTATTTTATTATTATAATATTAATACATTTATATAGTATTACAAAATTTTAATGATATATTAAAATGATTCAGAACGCAGTGTATCTGAAAGTCGAATTACTAATGTAAAAGTTCTGTAAATAGATATAACTGTTATATCGTGCATCAAAATTCACATTCATATCAATGAAAAGAAGAAAAGTAGAAATAAAAATCAAAGTTTTGTTCAAAACAGATTCGCTTTCGTTGATTGATATAAAAGTATCATATTAACAATTCTATGCATATTAATATATTATTTTCACAGACATGACAGAAATAAATAATTGAAAAACTTTTACAATTTTATACAACACACACACACACACATACAATTTTAAATGGGCTGAAACACGCTGTAAATTACAGAGAAGTGATTAAATATCATTAAATATGCTGTAACTGTATCTGGTTTTTTTGCCTTCAGCAAAGCTCACGCCATTTTCCGCCCACGAACAATTTTCCGGTTGACGCTTTCTATTCCGTCGGTTTGTCTGTTTGTTTTGCGCAACGGCACCGTTATTTCTTCATACGTCCCTGAATATTGTCACATCATGAATTATTTACACGCGATACATTGGAATTTTACAATCTTGCTAAATAATGCGAACAATTTGCAAATAAATACATGCATAAAAAATGATTATAAATCATTATATATGACACATCGTATATCGAATCAATTTAATAATATTACAATATATTTTATTTAAAAAATAAATAAACAATTTTTCAACATTGTCGTCGATGACTTAATAATTATTATTATTTTTGTTGTTGATACTTAAAAAAAATTTTTTAATGGATTTTAATTGCGCGCGTCGTACATTTGTGGAATTATTATGTTTTTTTTTAATCGTCGAAATTTTGCGCAAATGAATTTTGATTAATGATTACGGATCACAATGCGAAGAATGACTCGTAAAAAAAATATTAAATATATATATATTTTTTTTTAATCATCGACGACCGTTCGTATGAAAAGTTCACGCCTTTAATTCGTTTTGCGTTCTCATCGATATTTTTTGCAATTATTTTTTTTTATTGAAATTTATATATATTATTCTATTCATTATGATATATAATTTTATCTAGTTTTTTATTTCGAATAAAACACACCTTTCATACAAATTTTTGTATAATTCAATCTTTTAAACACTAATAATATTATTGAAAAAAAATATAATACATTTCCAAAATTGCTTTCAATTTATGAAAATATAATTTCATACAAATTAACAGAATATTTTCAAAATTATTCCGAATAAGGCACACATTTCGTTCATACTTTATTTCATATTTATCAAATTTTACGTATAAAATCGATATGAAAAATTTTTCTATATGTTACTGCCAAGGTTAAGGAATAATTTTTATATATAAATAAATAACGGATTGTTCTGTCATTATTTTTGACGAACTTGGTTTATAAGTAAATTCCGAAATTAATAAAAAATATTTTTTATTTTAAAATCATATCACAAATAATAATATTAATATTTTCATATATGAATATTAATATATAATTCATATTCTTTGAGAGGGGTTTCTGAGAAAAATGAATTTTCCCTCATCAAACAAGGCTGATTGTATTCTAACATTGAGAAAAATAATAATCTTTTTTTATTTCTTTACTCACGTGCGTGTGTAATGTAATATTATTATTACTATTGTTGCGTATATTGAACGCGGATATGCGTATTTTAAAATGCGTATGAATTTTATATACTATATTTATATTATATGTATATATATATATATTATATAATAGTACAATAGAAAAAAAATATACATATATTCATACAATAATAATGCTGTATCCGTTATATGCAGTGAACAATAATGATTCACATCGAACTCGCTGCGAAACGAATCATCGTACAATATTTATTTGTTTATTTTTTTTTTATCTGTTTAATGAAATGAATATTGCACAATTTATATGGAATTTATAATAGAAAGTTCGCCTTAAGTTGATTGCACACTTGTTCGTGTATCAAAATGGCGCGAAATGTACGCGAATGCTAGTTATATCTGATAATATTTATTTTTTAGCTTTATAATTCTTATCAATCATATATTATTTTTCAATTTTTATTTTATAAATGATTTGATAATTCTTTTAATAATTATCGATTTTAGATATTTGAATTTTAATTATGGATATATATATATATATATATATATATATATATATATATATATATATATATATATATATATATATAACCAGAAAGAAAAATTGTACTTTTTTTAATTAATTTATTGAATAATCATCATAAAATTTTATATTTATAAAAAATTTACATGAAATTTATTAAAATTGTTTTCATTGATTACATCGTCGATAATGAGATCTTAAAAATATTGAAATTTATTAAGAAAATTCTCAACATATCTGTAATCTTTATACTCTGTATATAAAAAAAAATATTTTTGGTATGCAAAGTTACTTAAAAATTCTAATGTAAATTTATTAACAGCCTCAAAACATAAAATTCTAGATAAAAGTTTAAATTTATAACACATGGAAACTCGAGTTAACAATTTTGTATAAACGGCATATTAATTACATACACTTTGAACCGAATTATTTCATATCCGGCAAACTAAGGGTTAAATATAAAAATATTATAATACAATATTCTCATCATATTAAAAAATGTATATAATATAAAAAAACCGACTGAAATACTTTAAAAATTATTTTATATATCGTAATAAGCACAAATGTACTGTTTTAGATCGACCACATCAAAAATAAAGATTGTCATTATGATCATTAATCTTATATCATGAAGAAATATATTAAATATATATATATATATATATATATATATATATATATATATATATATATTACAATAAACACTAATCTTAACAAAAAAAAACAGTACAGTACAGTACATTAAGAAGATAAAAATGTTTTTTTTTTACTCGTAATAATGATAATTTTGGGGAAAAAAGTCGAGTTCCGTTTCTGAAGATTTTCCACGTTGTTAACGTAGAAGACGATCGTGACGATGATGACGACGATAACGACGATACTAAACCGTTACACATAACATATTATATAATAATAATAGTAAAAAATAGTGTCACTTCCGAGGAAGAGGTCTGGGTTTTGAATCGTGACTCGGAGATGAAAGCTTACCACAAAAAAAAAAAAATAATAAAATAAAATAAAATATACGAACTACGGTGTCTCGCGGACCCAATCAACAAAATCATCAATCAACGGATCCAAATGAGAAAAATTGATCGAACCATCGATCATACGAGTATATGGTATATTATATAATATTATATGGTATGTTGCATATGTGTCCATTTGATTTGTATATACAATAACTTGTCGAGATAAAACCGAAGCTCAATCGAATTACATAATTTGACACGCAATCTCATAAATAATAAGCGGCGCACGGTATTAGTGTGCACGTGCGTATACAGCGTGCTCAAAAATTGCGAACCGTTTTTTTTTTAATCAAAATAAATTCAATTGTAAAAATGACTTTGTCTACGCGTAAAATTATATATATATATATATATATATATATATATATATATATATATATATATATATATATATATATATATATATATATAAAATCTTCGTAATCAATCATTCTTCAATTACTATGTTTTTTGTTGTTGTTGAAGAGTTTGACACGTTTGTCATATATATATTTTTTATTTAAAGTTTTATATATATAGAACCATTTATAAAGTCAATAATGACATATAAAGCAGAAACGATAAATAGTAATGTGAGAATTATGAAGTAAAAAAACTTCTTGTTAAGGTTGACAATTCCAAGTGGCAATTGTCGTCCATGAGACAGCTTTTGAAAAATGAGCATCAGAAGTGCATTCGAATCACCTTATCAAGTTTGTTAATTATGAAATAACAAATTTCTTCTTCGTGATGAAAAATAAATAATAAAAAAAAATAACAATGTGAAGATGAGTATTCTTGAAACATTCTGTATATAACGAATAGTTTAAAAGAGTTCAATTTAACCATTACGCAAAAAGTCCACCCACATAGAATAATTTCAAAATATGAATTACATATAGTTTCAACTGAATTAAAAATAAATAAAATAATAAATTACTTATAAACTGAAAGATAATAGAAAATTGCGTTAATAAAAATAAATACATTTTAATTTAAAAAAATAAATTAAAAAATGGACAACTATTAATATTAAATATGAATTAAACTAATGATGATTTATTTTTATTATCTTATATATACAACAGAAGAATGCACATAATCATACGAATTCTATAATAAATAAATATTTGAGAAACGTTCATTTTCACAGCAGGTGGAAAAAAATGATATAAAAATCCAGTTCAGCATTCATAAAAATTCGTTGCATACAAAAGCTCTTGCGTAATATAATCTCGATGCACTTGAAATATATAAATGCATATTTAGCGTTGAAAAAAACGTAATTTACATTTTTAAGTTTAATTAAATATATATATATATATATATTACTGTGATCAAAAAGTAAGGTGAAATTGTCATTTAAAACTCCCGGGCATTATGAAGGCAGATAAATTGTAATTTTTTTCCTAGGTTGGTAGGACTGTTTATAACATTTGCCAAACGTCTTTTTATCAGAAGGTTTAATTATCTCCGAGTTACACGCGTTTTTTACAACTCTTGGTTCCTTCATCACGATAATGCACCATGTCATACTGCATTGGATCTTCGCGACTTTTTTACCAAACACTCGACTCATATCGTTCCGCAACCACCGTATTCGCCTAATTTAGCTCCGTGCGATTTTTGGCTATTCAACAAACTCAAAAGGCAATCGTTTGGACACGATTGAGAAGACAAAAACCGAATCGAAGAAGGTCTTGAAGGCTATACCGGAAAAAGACTATTCCGACTGTTTCGAGGACTGGAAAAAGCGTTGGCAAAAGTGAGTTTTATCGGACAAAGATTGCTTTGAAGGGAATGAAATTTGGAAGAATAAATAAAGAATTTACGTTTTATAAACAAATTCACCTTACTTTTTGATCACAGTATTATATATATATATATATATATATATATATATATATATATATATATATATATATATATATATATATATATATATATATATATATATATATATATATATATATATATATATATATATATATATATAAAACGACGAAGCTTTTAACGGTAAAAAAACTTTTATCGTAACGCTTAAAAATAAAGACATTTTCCGATGTCTTGTCAACTCGTGAATGTTACTTTATATACGAATTTATTATATGAGCGTGCGAAAACGATTTAAATATTTCGGATTTTTTTCCGACTTTTACGATATTGTTCGAAATTTGATTACGGTAATTAAGAAAATTCAATTATAGCCCATTATTTATCATGGATTGTAAACTAGTGACGTGCGAGCCGAAGCGTGAAAATTGTATTATTGAGATCATAATCAGCTATAACAATATTCAATTGCATTCAAAGAAAAAAAAAACAGCAAAATAGACTATTTTTTTTCTAAACTAACATAACAACTTTATGACACATCATTGTTGTTACAGCTGTTGATTTCCAAACGACATATCTGTAATGACGAACGTCACACAAACGAGTCGCATCATTTTTTTTTTATTTTGTCATTCGAATCAAAACGGTAAATTTTGTAACTTTGACGAGGTCAGATCCGATCTTACGATGTCAACGACTCTAGTTTCGTTTTTGTTGCGAAATTTGCGACATTAACGGTCCTCGACTTTCGTAAAAAAAAAATTATATTCGACTCGTTAATAATTAGTGATATGTGACCGAATGAGCTAACCGGATTTTTTTTTTTGATTATTAAATATACACTTATCATTATCCTTTGTTTCAATGAATGAGTTTAAATATCTTCGGCAGTGTAAAGGTTGAAAATTTTGATTGTGATTTTTGAAATATCGTATATATGTTCTTATATGTCAGTATATTTTCTTTATAGTCAATACAAAACGTTTTATCTTGATATTACTGATAACTGATTACCCGGTTCTAGACATGACCATTTCATCACCCAATCAAACTGATATCGGAACGCGAGCCACAAGCTGTCAACCGCTGCCTTACAACATACTTCGGTTCTTGTCATACTGTAATCTATTTCACTATCGATATTTTAAATTTTCGTTTTTTTTTATTGTGACTGAACATCGCATTCTTTCCAAAGAACGTCTTCGAATTTGACCCTAGACTTAATCGTATGAACCTCTAGGTCTTCCATCTTTGTGTCTTTTTTGCGACTGACTCGGTTGTCTATAGTCTACACCATTTACACAACGTCTGTAATTCTTGTATTTATCGTGTAAATGCAAAATATATTTATTCGACCTTCGTTTCGAATCTCGATCTTCGAACACAAAGCTAGACGGTTTCGTGTACTTTATAAGTAATATTTACGTATCGATGAGTAAAAAAAAAATATTTGTTTTGCGCTTGCACACCTCAGCTTCTGTCAAATAAAGTTGTCGATCGCATTGTTCTGATCGATGGCACGTTTTGTCCGAAGAGTCACGAGTTGAAGACCAAGAGGAGGAGCAAAAAAAAAAGGAGTGACTTCAAAAATGAATATCTGCATGTCAAAACAAGACTGCGAGGTCGGGTCAAGCGAAGTCAAGTTGAGTCAAGTTGTGTGTACGTATATAAAAGAGAAGACATCTTAGACAGATCAGATAAGAAGTATTTTCCTCTCGTTGCCATTTATGAAACGAAACAAAAGCAGCAAAAAAAAAAAGAAAAGATTTATATAAGAAGTACACATAAAGGTATTCGTAAGCAGTGATCAAAAGTTTAAAAGAGGTGAAGTTCACTCGACCCGAGCAGTAAATCAGAATGGAGCCAAAATAAGAATACAATTTAATGTAGATACCATCGACAATTACTTGTATAAACAATGATTTAAAAAAAAAGAATGATGAACATGTGAATTGGTATGTCTGTCATGTCCATTGTCGTTCGTACGAATTTCACCGTTTTCTTTATTTACAAAAAAAGAAAAAAAAACGTATGAATGCGGATATACCATTATCTAGCTCCAAATTTGAAAATCACACCTTTTAATTAAAATTCCTATCGTTTTATTCTTTTACCATTATGACCCTTCGTGAATTTTCAATTGATTAATATGAATTCATCGCTTAAGACCATATATTTATGATACTTTAAACTTATAGTTGTAAGTTTGAGTTAAGGCAGTCATGTTCATGTTTTGCATAAATTCTAATATTTCTCGTTTATCTAACGTTAACTTTCAAACTTGTTAATTGCCTTTGGTTTCAACTTTCAACTTTTTGGTTCAACTTTCGCACATTAATGACAACACAACTTGAATAAAATATCAATTAAAACAAAATTTCACATATCAAAATAGAGAAATTATTCTAAATCGCAATAATTAGACATGACTATTATTATAAATTAGGCGCGTTTCTAAACAAATTAAACGATCAAAAAGTGCCACTGGATTCAGCAACTGAACTCTGGGTGATCGCGGCCACTTATAAGACAATACGTGTATATAGATATATATATATATATATATATATATATAGATGCATCTGAATGGTGAACAATGGCTTCGTTGTCTCCTCAAAAGGCGATTATGATAATGGTGTCCCATTGTCGATGTCAATGGAGACATCAGAGACGGCATTGAGCTGTCAACCGCCCGTACAGGACAGAGAGTCAGTTTCGCTTGGCTCGTTCGAATTAACAGACCCTAACGAAGACATGGTTCGCTTTTAACGTGAATTTATGGCACCGGGGGAAATTTCAACATTTACATGCGTGCCTCGAACACAATAGAGTCTGCCTCCAAAACGATCGTAAATAAGGGGAAAAAATGACCGCACGAATTATTGCCAGGCACATATATATATATATATATATATATATATATATATATATATATGCAGTAAGTGTACCAAAATGGACATAATAAGGAGACGCATTTTTTGATATTTATGCTTCGGCTATAATAATGCTTTTTATACTGTCAGAATCGAAGTAGTCGTTATAGTGTTTTATGATATTTATAAAGATAAAATCGCAGATAGTTTGTGTGTGTAGAATTTTAAAGTCTCTTTTTTTTTAGGTTGTAATAACTTATAAGCTAGAACGCTATTCAACTATTTAAATGTTACGTCTTTAGACACTAAATCTTGGAACTGAAAAATATCTGGAAACGTTATTCTTAACATCCGGAGAATGTTAAGAATATCTTGGACTGATAAAGTAGTAAAAAATAATGTTTTGAAGAAAATTAGAAAAGCTCCAGAAATATTGAAAACGATTAAATTAAGAAAAATGCAATATCTTGGTCACATCTTGAAAAATGATAAATATAAGCTTCTCCAGATAATTTTGGAAGGAAAAATTTAGGGATAAAGATTAATAGGAAGAAATCAAAACTCATAACTGAAAAATCTTCGTCATTAGTTCAACTGATCGTCAATAGAACCATTTCAAAAGTTTAATTAATCGTGTGCTTAACGTGAATCAGAAGAACTAATAAAATTTATCGATTTTTATATAAATTTCATATATTATATTTATTTTATAATTTTACAGATGAAATTTCTATTTATTATTTTAAACAAACACTGAGAATATTGATAATATTTTAAGATTTAAACTTACATAATAAATAAATACACAAACGTGTAAAATCTAACACCGATCGTAAAAGTTATAAATATTTATTTTACACATCTATGAATTCATTCAATTTCACAACGTCGTTTCTGAATTATTTAATTATGAAATATACGTGAAATTTGATATTCGGATATTTTTCTTACTATCTTAAAAAATATTTTTATCAATATTTTTTTTTTTCATTATATTTATCGCTCGGTAAAATATTAACCGATAGTTTTCAACGCTCACGATCGATATTTTTCTATTGAAAATCCGCTATTCGATATCGTCGAACATGCGATTTTTACAAAAATTTCCCGTTACACAATTCCGAATTGTAAAAATGTAATAATATTGGCAATCGTATCGGAATCGAACGAAATCGGAAACAATTCCGAATCCACATGTTTTGTTCGCAATTTATGGCAAAAGTGCCGAACCGCACGATCGAAATGGTAAAATGGTAAAAACAAATCGTTATTACACGATAATAATAATAAAATAAAATAATAATAACCGATTTCAATTCGTAAAATTTATATAGACGTATTATTTTTTATTATATTATTATTTTTTTGTATAGAATTTAAATAACTCAACGAGTCACAACTTTAAACCAATCATCTTATAAAACATTAACCGAAGTGATTTTATATCGATATGAAATAATATTGTTCATTCTCGAAAATCAAACGAAATATGATTGATAACTGTAATATCGTTTGGATCAGTGGTATTCAATCTTTTTTTTTGGATTTGGGTCAAGTGCATATTTTTTTTCTTATTTAAAATGGATCAAATTAAAGTATAAATAAGATTATCACACCTTAAATCATCAGTTTACCAGATGTGAATAAAAATTAAAATTAAAAATATTATTTATGAAAATTTTAAATAGTAATGATGCGTGGAAAGTTTAAAAATGTTGAAAGTCAATGTTCATGTTCATCAAAATTACATTTGCTTCTAATGAACATTGTAAGAAAAAAAAAATAAATTAGCAAAACGTTTAACCCGAAATTAAATCTTTATCCGCTCTTTAATGATGCAAAAAATAAATATGAAACATACACACACACGCACACGTTACATCATGAATTGACTTAATTACGTGTGAAGTATATTTCATTGTTTTTTTTTTACGAGTACGTTTCAATGAATGTCTGTAAAATCTCGCTCTAATTGGTATTTAAGTCGATTTTCGGATGTTTTCATATTAATTAACGTTAGAACGAACGATTTTTTTAATATTATTATTATTATTATTATGGACCAAATGATGCACGCAAACTGTTTTTAGTCGAACGTAATTACAAAAGACGTGTAAAAAATAAATAAAACGGTCTATGGGGGGGCCTTGGCCTCCACGGACCTTTATAACCATTTTTTTCAAATATATTTTATAATAATGTAAGTATAATGATTGAAGTTTAAAAAAATGCATAAATAATATCAAAAAACATCTACATTCCATATAGAAAATTTACACCACATATTGATTTTAAGTGAAAAAAATATTTTTCATATATCAAAGTTGCTGTTAGAATTCAAATCAAAGACCAGTTGCGTACACGTCAAACAAATATAACATGTATCTATTTGGTTTATAGCACATCGGAATACTATTTCATCTATTGTAGACAACGATATTCCATATATATATATATATATATATATATATATATATATATATATATATATATATATATATATATACCATATATATAATAATAATGTAAGAAACAGACATGTCCGGATTTACCGGACTCCATTTTGTATGTACGCATATATTATAAAATGAACATAAATATCTATCATTTTCGAACATGTTTCCGCTGAAATTTAAATCCAGCTCGTGACGCTGAAAATAGACTTTTGCTTGTACCAAAACATCTGAACACAATGTACGTGACATTTTCCAAAGGAAATTTTCGCATAAATCCAGGGCCGGACTAATAAATGCAAACGTCCGATGTGGGAAAATTAAATTGCAACCACTGTCACACGCAAGACGAGCGATCGTTTATAAAATATTATATAAATTTTAATTTTTAATAAAAAGTTGATATTTTTTTAATATTTTAATTTTAGATTGGCACATATCATATTTATCTGAAAAAAAGATGGATCAAAAAGTAAGGTGCACTTGTTTATAAAATGTAAATACTTTATTTATTCTTCAAAATCAATTTCATTTCCCTTCAAAGTAATCATCGTCTGATAAAACACATTTTTTCCAGTCCTCGAAACAGTCGGAAGAGTCTTCAAATCCTTTTTTAATTCGGTTTTTATTTCTACAATCGTATCGAAACATTAGCACATTCGCTTTTTGAATTTGACAAATAGCCAGAAGTCGCACGGAGCCAAATCAGGCGAATACGGTGGTTGCAGAGCGATATGAGTCGAGTTTTTTAGTAAAAAAGTCGTGAAGAACCGATGCAATATGACATGGTGCATTATCGTGATGAATGAACCAAGAGTTGTAAAAACACGTTTAACTTGGAGATAATTAAATATTTTGATAAACAGATGCTTTGCAAATATTATAGACAATGCTACCAACCTAGGAAAAAAAAATACAATTTACCTGCCTTCCTAATGCCCGGCAGTTTTAAATGACAATTTCACTTTACTTAATATCACAATACTAAGTTTCATTCAATATTATATTTTTTTCTGATTTACTGAATTATATTATGCTTCAAACATTTTTGTTTTGTTAATAACTTTATTATATGTAATCCTCGAGTAATCCTTTGATAATATATAAAAATCTACAAGCTTCATAATATAGATTCGATCCTGCATAATTCCCATGGAAATAATGGGTTTCTGAATTGATCCTTTTGCCAAAACAGGCAAACTAGGAAGTGAACCAGGGAACGTAGGTGTTGTTCGACAAAGCCATAATAATGTTAGAACGTAGGCGTTTTTGACCTCAACATTTCTTCGACATCGTGTAATTCTATTTTTTATTCTCCCCTTTAACGGTACAAAGAAATGTTGTTACACACACACACACACACACACAATTTTTAAAAACGTTTTAGGCACACGAAAAAATAAATAAATGTGAACAATGGAAAAAAAAGCTTTCGATAGAAAAGCGCTAAATTTGCATTGTCATATTGACAAAGAAAACGATGATTCATCATCATTGCGCTCTTTGGCTTCCGTGGATTTAAATTTTTTACTTCTTGTTTTTATTATTATTATTATATAACATAAATATATAGCGGAAAGATTTTATTTTATTAAAATTATAATATATTTTTAAATAGAACGTGATAAATGATAATAATCCGCTTATATATATAATCGGAATAATAATAAACACAGTTACAATAAAATTGTACAATATCATTAATACAACACACATATATATATAGATTAAAATTTATTAATCGTAATACGATCGTTATTTTAGATAAAAAAAAATCTGATTAAATTGAAAAAAAATGGCGAGATCATTGTTCCACTTTTTCCACTGGCAATTATCAGTGACTTTGATCTTATAAATCGTGTTGATTTGATAATCTCACATCGGATCTATAAATCTTTCGTCGTCGTAACGATAGAATATCATGATTTTCTATCGGCGATCCGTTACAAATACCAAAGTGAAGTGTGCACTTATATCCTGAACACACTGACTCTGAGCTATAAATAAAAAAAAATCAATTAAATTGTCTTCAGACAATTAGAATTTTTTTTTGTGTGTGTGTGATATTAAAAAAATGTTGAATATCTCTGATATTTTTATAAGACATAATATAGTCATCGTCTTAATATCAATAGGGGGTATATTATAGTCATTACTATTATTAAATGATGTATGTAATCTTTGTATATATGTAATCAATTCCCGGTTGTAATGAACGTTGTTTTCACAATAGACCAATCATGTTTTTATGGTTTATATTTATGTACATATATATATATATATATATATATATATATATATATATATATATATATATATATATATATATATATGTTAAAAATTATAAGTGCCTATAAAATACACCATATGCAAAATTTTCATAAAAGTCATAAACTTTTATTAGTCTCAACTTGATTGATGATAGTATCGTAAAAATATTGATACAAGTAGAAACGGGTCTTTTTCAATATTGTTAATTATGTGATAAATAAACGACGTGCTTATATTGCTAATTAAACTATGCGAAGAGTACGATGTTCGAATTTGAATATGAGAATTTTATGTTTATTCGCAAAAAGAAACGTTTTTGTTGTAATATTAAAAAAAAGATGTATTTTATTACATTAAAAATGTATTTAGATAAATATTTATTGAGAAAATTAAGTTGATAAAAAAAATATAATACGCAACTACCATATTCGCCAAAGTTAGCTCCATCAGATTTTTAATAAAAATATGATTATCGATACAAAATTTAAATTTTAGATGTTAATATCTATGTTAATAATATCTGATAATCTAAAATAAATTTATACACAAACACACACACACACATATATATATATATATATATATATATATATATATATATATATATATATATATATATATAAATATTTAAAATTAGTAAAGGATGACCTTGCGGCATATAATTTGACTGTTGAAAAGGCTTTCGAAAAGCTGTTCGATGTTGCGGTTTTATCGAATCGGGTAAAAATTCGATTTACCGGTAATCCGATCGAACCGGTTAACATTTTGCGGTCATTTCGCGAACTCCGGATGCAATCGTTCACAATATACATGTTGTAGGCAACGTCTCGTCCGGCACAGAACCGTAATTATTTGAAAAATATTGAAATCGACATTTTTCACGAAGCTACTTTGTCTTAAGAACGAGTATTCATAATTACAGTTCAATTTGCATACATAGTTAGTACTCGATTTTATTAATTCTACGCTTTCCTGACTTAATTAAAGCGAATGCTTATTTTGTCATTAAAATGCGAGCACGTCTAGTTTGTTACATTTGATGTATCACTGTGATCAAAAAGTAAGGTGAAATTGTCATTTAAAACTCCCGGGCATTAGGAAGGGTTGATAGAACATTTGTTAAGCATTTATCTGTTTATCAAAAAAGGTTTAATTATCTATGAGTTACAAATGTTTTTACAACTCTTAGTTCTTTGCAACTTTCTAACCAATAACTCGACTCATATCGTTCCGCAACCACCATATTTGTCTGATTTGGATCCGTACGACTTCTGACTATTCAGCAAACTCAAAAGGTCAATAAGCGGACGTCGTTTTGACACGATTGAGAAGATAAAATTCAAATCGATAAAAGTCTTGAAGGTGATACCGGAAAAATACTATTCCGACTGTTTCGAGGACATTTTAAAAAGTGCATTTTATCGGTCAGGGATTATTTTGAAAGTGATGAAATTGACCATACTTTTTGATCACAGTGTTATAAAATAGTGTCTTGTAAACGAAACAATTTTATCATGAAAGAAAACGTATTAAGAAAACATTAAGTCGCTGTTATTATAATTAATTTACAGTTTCGACTTTGTCAGTAACATATATGATATGTCACATATCGAAAGGTAACAAATATGTTATTCAATATTGCATGGTCAAGATTACCGGGTTACTGTGCCGTTAACAAACGGACTCTCGGAATCACGTGGGTCTTATTTTATCGTTATCATTATTTTTTTTTAATATGCTTTTTTCCAGTTTGTGTGTATGTAAAGTCGCATATTTGCATAACATCTTTCTCATGAAAATTACATAAACGGTACGAACGATGAATTTTTAATGATTTCCATATAATTTAGAACGTTGCTCGGTTCACACGCAAATTTATGGAAAGTCTTTGTCATTTGGCATTTCAATGTTTTTTACCTAAAAAAAAGAGTTGAGATATTGAAAATTTTATAGTATTTTTTTTATTATAAATGCGATGAACTCTGATAACATATTTTTTATAAACTGTAAGCCTAAAATTAATATTTAAAAAAAACTACACAAAATCAATTTCAACTCTTCACACTCTTTTATGACTATTTTATTACAAATTTTAAATGATTAAATAATTCTTTTTTTTTGAGAGATGAAAGCTTTTACTCGAGAGAAATGTATTGGCTATTATCTTTTTTTTTCACTGTAACACAATGCGAATTTATCTACTGGGTCTACTTAAATTAACAAAATATATTTTAATCATATTGCAGATTATTTACAGTTATAATATTTAATTAAATTTTCAATGTGAATTAAGTGAAATATTTTTGAACTTTTATATTATTATTATTTTTTTTGATTTATTATAAAAAAAATAATTTTAAACACAGTTATAATGTGAGATAATATAAAATTATTGTTTTTTTTTAATATACAAAATATTAATAATAACAAAAAAAAATAAGAAATGGTACATCACACGAGAAGAATTACAATTAAAAAATTATTCCGTTATGCGTTGCATCATCGCAATTACGTCAACAATATTGCGTATTTAAAATAAATATTTTTTTTCTCATTGCGAATTCGTGTGAATATTGCGAATTATTTTATTAATTTGTTCGCAGAAAATACAATGTTTTCTCTTCGCCATTTCCTCAATATATATAAATATTGAAGAAGAAGATCATTATAACATTTCCTGTTTTTCATTTACACCTAAATGACTAAGTGATTAAATTCACTTATCAACCAACATGCATCTAGTTTTTTTAAAAATAAAATTACATATATATATGCCGTTCGTTAAACATTTACACAAAACGGGCAAACAATAATAATATAAAATTTACAACGCGAAATAACAATTATAACCGAGTCTCGACTTCAATTAAAATCGCCGCAATGAAAAATTCGCCATATTTTCTACACCAATAAAACTTTTATTATTATTATTATTATTAAACCCCCATACTGATCTACGATACGAATTTACAACGATATAATAGAATAAACTGAAAGGAATAAAAAAATAATAATACTGTTAAAGCAAAACGCTGTTAGCAAAAATTTAACAACGTCGAAATTCGGCCATTTTTTTTTCTCTAGTACAATTATATTTATATATATATATATTTTTTTTTTCATCTCATACCGTTCTCAAGAGTATGTCTAATCATTGTGAAATTTATTATACGTGTCCGGTATATGGTTCAAAAGTGATAAATAAGACCCACGATTCACGCTTTCGTTTATTGCTGAAAAAAAAAATTTGTTCTAATCGATATATAACAATTTATAATACACTTGTTCATATATTTATAACCGGTCTCTAGTTCGAATCGCAGTAAATATTATCATTTTTCATTTATTGAATGTATTATTTATATTCGATTACCTCCTGTAATGTGTGCGTTATTTACTTTGATAATGAAAATTTTCATGATTTCATCTTTCAGTCTTGCCATCGAGTTCTCTTCTTAAATGAATTAATTTTTCATTGTTTACGTTGACGTTTCAAACATGTATGTATTCTGAAAAATGTGATACTTAAAAATAAAATAATTAAATAAGTATTTTATTAATGACTAAGTTAGTGCTTTATTTGAAATACAAATATATACAAAAAAAAAAAGAACGAATCCAATACAATATTAATTTTATATGGAATGAAATTTACAACGAAAATAATATGAAAATTATGTTTAATTTAATTATATGATTTATAATTATTAAAATTACATACGCTAAACTTGAAGATTGTAATGTTAATAATTAACAACATTTACGACGATGATTTACCATCGTCGTGTTGATCAGCAAACGAGGCCGTTTCGATTAACGGATTATAATTAATGTTTTGACATGCGTAAATACATTGCAATGGTTATTAATTCCGGTACCATAATTAATTGTTAAGTTAACGACTTGTGTATTAAGCCTGAACAACCGACGATCATTTCTAAAATATTGTAGAAACGAAATCAGCGGGAAATTTTGCACTGATTATTATTATTATTATTAGCGCAAGTAGAGCCTTCTTTTTGAGATTTACGATAGTTATTTTTACGTAATCATTTATTAATATATAAGTCATTAGATTAAATATAACATTGTAAGTGATATTGAATTTTTCTGTATATTTAGTAAATATAAATATGTACTTTTTTTAATATATATATATAATATCTAAAAGTATAAATCGTGAAAATTTCGATAAATTTAACACGTTGACTGCCACGACAATTTTCAGAAATCTGGCCGAAAATGACAATGTGATTTAATCACATTATATTATTAAAAATTCTAATTGTAATACATAGCAATCAACAAAAAGTATCTATTCTTTTAAAAGTTTTTATTCTTTTCTCAGAAGCCATCTATCTATTTTAACACTGATATATTTCGAGTTTAATCGTATCTGCACAAAAATGACAAGTAAACACGGAACGAGATAACTCGTAGTTGTGCGTTCTGGAAAAGAATCCAAACTACGAGTTATCTCGCAAGTTGGCAGTCAAAGTGTTAACGAAAACGTTATAAAAATGACAACATTTTCAATGACAATCGAATGTATTTTACTACATTTACCATTTAAAAACGAACGAAATTATATTAAAATATTTGAGAAACCGCGATACGAATGCACGTTTAACTACGACCAGATTCTAAAAGACGTTTTCCTCTAGTAATGAGTAAAAAATAAAAAAAAATAATGGTTAAAAAAAAGTCGAAATATGATCCCGGCGCGCGAATTACGATTATTATTACGAGTAATATATATATTTTTTTTCAAAGGCTACAATTTGTTAATTGGCCCCGCTTTAAAGTGTTACATTAGAGACGTGTTAGAGATCTTTGTCATGATAATCATACCAGATGCTCGATTATGACGATGATAATACGTGCCCCAAACGCAGACATAAATCATCGATGTACCCGCACCTCCCCCCTGGGGGCGGATAAATTTCTATATTTTTTTTTACTTCCTCTTAATTTGAAAAAAAATTGTGTTCAATCACTTCGGTCATAAATCACGAATTTGCCTCTTGAAAAAAAAATTGGTCCACTTTTTTATGAATGTGCCTTGAATATTTTTTTTCAATATATATTATATTGCCTTGTATTTTTATGAAAATATATATAAAAAATAAATATAATATAAATTTTAAAATATTCTAATTACTCTTTCATTAATATATTATATATCGTTCAATCTTTGTAATATTTTTAATACGACATTATTATTTCATTCGGGTTGATTATATCTTATTAATTATATTTCGAATAAAATCATATTCATAAAACAGATTTCTAATCTTTAAACTCTTTAATTTTGCATAATTAATCTTATACTGTAGTTGTAAAAAATATAAAATTAAACCGGAAATGCTTATTTTAAAACTTATTATTTATGATAATGATGATGATAAATAAACGAAAAAATCAATCATTAATGCAAGCATCATTTCGACAGTTTAAAAATAATTAAAATTTAAAGATTTATTTTTTTCCATATTATCAATAAAAAAATGTTTTTAAATATAAAATAATAATCATTCCTTATAAATAAAAATAAATATTTTAGTCAAATCTTATTAATGATTCCCGCATATAGAGTGTTAAAATTACAATAAATTATTTTTAATTTTGTCAAAATAAAAAAAAATGTTTATTGATCACTGATCACATCACAATATTGAAAAAATATAGGAAGTTGAAAAAAAAATTATATAAAAATATAATGTCTATATTTCAATATTGAAATCAATTATCGAATTGCAAAATACAGTTATAAATTCGTTCATTTATTTCGCTCGGCAGTTAAATCGTTAAAAACTAATCGTCGGTTCGAAAGCGGTCCGTAAAACATCCGGTCTGAAATATCGACGTTAACTCATTAAATGCAAAATTTCTTTTTTGCATATCGAAAAGCAACAAAAAAAAATAAACAAATAAATGGTCGGAAAAAAAATGGTCGAGTAGTTCATTATTTTACATCCGCGTTAAGTCAACAAAACGGTAAACATTCGCAACCTATTTGAATAACAATTATAAAGATGCTGTATACGATTGATATATAATATTTTTGTTGATTATTTTAATATTTTTATAATGATGTATTATATTATTATGGTAATAATACATTTTTTTTGAAAATTAAAATGTCTGTATAATAAACTTTATTTTATGTGCATTTTTTTTATTATACTGCTGTGATCATAAAGTAAAATGAAATTGTCGTTTAAAACTCCCGGGCATTAGGAAAGTAGGCAAATTGTAATTGTTTTTTCCTAGGTTGGTAGGACTGTCTATAACATTTGCCAAGCAACTATTTGTCAAAAGGTTTAATTATCTTTGAGTTACAAGTGTTTTCACAACTCTTGTTTCTTCGTGACTTTCTTGTCAAAAACTCGACCACCGTATTCGGATAATTTGGCTCCGTGTGACTTCTGGCTATTACTTTGAAGAGGATTTACATTTTATAAATAAATGAAATAAATATATTTTAATAGTTCTGTCAAAATTTAATTTTTCAGCTCCTTTAGATATAAATAAGTATACTAGTTTTATAATTATATTTATTTTTGTGATTTTTTTTAATAAAATGTAAATTGAAGGGAAATAGAAAGTGGAGAAGATTAATGATGGAGAAGTGGATTAGCCTTGAATTATTGGAGCAGAAATAATGTAGCTGAAACGCAATTAAAAACTAATATTAAACATATTTTTAACAAAAAATATATTATCTAGTTAATTTGAAAATTACTAGAAATTCATCCTAATAAAATAAATTTATTTTTAAAGAGAGACAATTTTTTTTTTTGGAACTTATTCTACATGCAATTTTTTTTATTATATATAACGAAATTGTTCGATTCATTATTATATATTATATTTTATTTTTAAATTCATATTATAATTCACGTTAACGTTGCTTAATTTCTTACAACCAATATAAACATCCATAAATTATTCACACGTGACCCGTTTTAATATTATTATTTTATATGTTATCTTGAACTATTTAATTCAATCTTATCGAACGTGCAATAAAAATAAAAATCTATTGATTGTGTATGATCTTCAGTTTTTTTTTTCTCATATGTGTCCATATATTGAAAATTATTGTATTGTATATATATATATATATATATATATATATATATATATATATATATATATTTTCTTTTTGCCCATTGTTGCTTTTTGGTCAGCATCAGTATATATATATATATATATATATCATCATCGTCTTAAAATCGACGGTAACGGTCTGATCTGAACGGGAAGGTCGTGAGCCTCGGGAGGTCTTCGATCTTCAGGATTGGCAAATAGCCGTTAATAATAACAACAATGGCGGCAAAAACAACAACAATAACAACAACAACAACTAACAACAAATACAAGCGTATTATATTAAAATGGTCATGATTTTGTTTTACATTATCGTCTCTATCATTCAAAAAAAAAAATATTATTAAATCTGAATATCCGCCATATTCGTATGATTTGCTCCATAAAACTTTTATTTCAGTTCAGTGTTGAATCGTTAATTTTATACATAATTTTATTATATTTAATTACTAGATGTATAGCTATATTTAATATAATTTTTAAAAATATTTAAATATATATTTTTTAATTTATAACCACAATATAAATTCACATAATTAATTAATTTTCTCTTTAATTAAAAAAATATATATAATCGTCCAATTGTATTTACGATGAACGTAAATTTATTAAATAAATAAATAATTATACGTTTATTACCATCATTTGTGTAAATTTACGATTTTATCAAAAAGTTTCGCATTCGAATAACATTTTTATTGACCACACAACAATGATTATAAAAAAAAAAACGTTTTTCTAAAGACGGCGCCAGATTAAAAAATATATGTAGATAAGACAAAGTATTCTGCACAATTCTAACAATTAATTCAAATAAATAACAAAAATAGAAAAAATGGCAAAACGTTCTAGTATAGCGCCGCATTTATGCTAACAACAATATTATTAAAAATAATTCCGATTTTATTTCGTGCAATAAATAATTAAAACGCTGATTTATTTAATAGATAATAAAAATATATACTATTGTATATATTTATATACAAATATTGTATATGCAGTAGCTTGTTTTTTTTTTATTTTTATACATAATTGTATTACTATTTAAATTTATGATAGGTTTATATTATTAAAATATTTATTAATAAAATTTATATTAATAAAAAGGTCTGAAAAATTGTTTTTTCATGAAGAATTATTTGTCAATAATCTTAACCAAAACTTATAATATTTATATTAATATTAAAGATGTTAAAATTAAAATACATCAATTATAAACGTTTAATAAACATTGTAAAGCTTTATAACTAACACTTGAGACATTTTCTAAAACCGGTCACCGATGAATATATTTAATAAACTACACAACAACCGCATAATAAACCGGATTTAATATTTAACATTACGCATATTTTGAGGGTAACGTCAAAAAAAAATTAATTACAGGGGCGGCTCGCGAATTTAATCGCCCGTGTCACCATTCGCGCGAGTGACGTAATATATATTAAATTTTACGCTTAAAAAAACATAGTATATATTATAAAATATTGAACATATGTTATTATTATATATAGGAGTGTCAATTATATTACCGACAACATATAGTTAATTTGTGTAATTCATTGTGGCGAATAGAAAAAAAATATTTCATAATCCTGTTTTAAAAATTTCATATTAAAGATTAGAAACCAGTCGTACATAAATCAGAATCGTAATATTTTAATAAAAATTATATTATTTTTAGTTTAATATAAATGGATCTTGACGAATACTTCGATTGAATTCAAACGAGGTATATATTTTTTATATTAGATTTAATTATATTAACAAATCTTATAAAAAATATAAAGTATTAAAAAAATATATTAAAAATAATTTGAAAAATAGTAATAGTATTAAATATTATCAGATTTTTAACAGTCATCTTTTTACTGAAGCACACGATATATAATTATTAACTCAAACATTTGCTAGTCAGATCAAAGTGTAATTTTTTTGCTAGTATAATAATTTTTAATTTAATAATACATCTAATATTAATGTATAATAATTTAAATAATTATTACAATAAATGCTATTATCTTTCAATTTATATAATTATTTTTAATGAAGAAAAAAATGAAAAATTCTGTTATAGTTTATTGAATATATTTTTTTAATTTTAATCCTTTAAGCTGTGAAAATTTTAATGAATTAAAAAATTGAATTTTCTATATTGAAACATAAATTTGATTCAATGACTCAAATTAATAAAATAAAAATGAATTTTATATTTATAAAATAAATAACGGATAATTTAAAATTATATATATAATTAATTCTAATAATAAATTCAAACAGGATAGTGGTTATATATTTTGAAAAAAAAATCAGAATTGAATATGTATTAAATGTATCAAATTTTATGATGTTTTTATTTAAAATTTCTCACTGAAATATAGATTAAGAATAATCGAAATGATTTAAAGCCTCATTTTATATATGAAATGGCAATTCACACGCATTAATTGTATCGCTCTACCATGAAATATTTGCATAAAATAACGAAAACAAAAATAATAATAATAATAATAAACCCTCGTTGGCTCTTTAATAATTTCATTTTGTATGCAATTAAAAAGTAATAGACGTGTTACTTTTAAAAAGAAAAAAAATAGACGATAGTTATGGTCGATATATTCGCAAATTATCGTACAAAATGGCGAATATGGCGCGAAATAATCGCGCGCCATTTTCGAATATAATATTATACTGTCGGGTTATTATCACATTTATAGGTAACGTTTATGATTAATGATGATAAACTGTTCAGGTTTGCTGTTAGAAATTTTAACTCGATCAGGGGTTATTAAATTATATATATATTTTTTCTTAATACAAGAAAAATAAAAACAATAATATTGTAGATCAATATTTTTTTATATTTAAATATAATTATTCTTATTTTTTTATTTAAAATATTTTAAAATTATATTGATGTGCAATATTTTAAATATAAATATATTAAAAATAAAAATTGAAAACCACTGATTTGTTATTTTTTTTTGTTTCTCATCACGTATTCAGATTAAGACGTGTGAAAATATACTTCGAAATGGCCAATTTTTTGACTTACTTATCAAATTTGTACCGTGATTGATATTGAAATATATGCGTTTAACCCATTCATCACCGATATTAATATATATATATATATATATATATATATATATATATATATATATATATATATATATATATATATGCTAAAAAAATATTGTATCAAAAGAAAATTATACGTGTATGCAAAATATCTTTTCATCGTCAATTTCACCGCTTGAATTTATTCGATTTTTATACAATGCATTAAAATAACACGATCCGTCAACTTATATCCCGTTCGATGGCGTCGAAGCCTTCAAAAGTTACAGCCAACTTTTTGTATTGACGTTTAATCATATAAGATATATATATATATATATATATATATATATATATATATATATATATATATATATATATATATAAACGAAATTCACTGTGACCTATGACACTGGTGGTGTTTTATGTAAACATTTAAATACCATATACAAGTTATGAATAATAAAAGTATTGTAAATCAACAATCATCATTTTCAAAACCATTAATAATTTCAAAACATGAACAAACATCTTATTGAAAAATATATTTTGAATGTAATAAATATTAAATTGACTAAAATAAACCTTAAAATTCCTTAACATTTTATAATAGAGAACCACTCATATATAATATAAATTAATAGAACTTATGGAGAACCGCAAAAAAATATTTAGATAAAAATTTTAACAACTTTGCAATATATATATATATATATATATATATATATATATATATATATATATATATATATATGTGTGTGTGTCTGTGTGTGTGAATTTTCAAAATAACCGATCAATCCATAAATTATTTATAGAGAATCATACATTATGAGATTGGCATCGACGAAACAAATCGAATGCTGAAAACCGTTTGCAAAACGCAGTTTTTTCAGCAAGTTACTACGTTTTTTGAATTGCAAAATATTAATCGATTCGATTTGTTTGCTGAATTGCAAAATATTAATCGATTAGATTGTTTTTTTGCGCGCGAAAAAAAAACGTAAAAACGTCCAAATTAAACGTGTCTACGCGGAGTTTTCGTTTTGAAAATTACTTGAAAACATACGCTTATGGTCGTGAAAAATCGTATTGAGACGATTATTTCTCGTTTTTCTCTTGACTCTTCCATACAAAATTTTCTACTAGAGCGACCTTTCAAAATTTTCAGTTGTCCCACAGATGCTTTATTAATTTATCCATCGTCTAATACGTTTTAATATTAAGGTTGAAATATTATAATAATGTACATTATTTATAATATTTCAACCTTACTAACCAGTTATACATCAGACTTCTATAGAATTTTCTAGATCAATGGTATTTTCTCTATCTGACAAGAACATGATACGTCAAAAAAAAAAAAAAAAAAATATATATATATATATATATATATAAATGACATTAAAACATTAGAAAAAAATGTGAAATAGTGAAGTCACTTCGTTTAACGGTCTATTTTGATTTTTTTTTCTTTCACAATGATTCATACTCAACCACTACGTTATATGGCAAATGTCTTAAGCCATTTATCAGTAACTGTACTGCTATACTTCATGTACTGTACTTAAATACATATTTTTTTTATTATTACATAATATAGCGAGCATATTCCCGGGTCACGATTTTGATGCTTTGCCATTGCAATAATTTCGGTACAGAGGTCGCCAATCTTTTTTTTTTGTCATTTGCCGTTATTCTAAAAGCACGTTCAACAAAAAAGATAATAAACTATGGTCAAATGGCACTCTCTCTCGTATAATATATCGAAAGAAAAATATGATTCTATTTGTATACTCACGGTCTATAACGTTCGGTTATATAAATAATCAAATTGAATAAAATCGTACTTTAAATATATCTTTTCTTAGACTAAAATTAGTAAATTAATAGTTAATTTTTTATTTTATATGTTGATGAAGAATAATGAGTATTTTCATTTAAATAAAATAAAACTACATAAATTACTCAGGTGATTTTTTTTTTTTTTTATTAAATATCATACATTTTTTTTCTGATATTGTTCTAATTAAATAGTTCCATGGATATTATATACTGAAATAGTTTCTATTATGATACGAACCCGATTATTATAATTTCTGATTTTTATCATTGAAAAGTAGTTTTTTGACTGTTATAAACATTTCTCACGATACATTTAGAATATGCAGTCTTTTATTAATGCATTGTTTTTTTATATATAATACAAAACTTAAATTGATAAACTCTGATTTAATACATAAATATATATTTTTTCCATCTTCTATATTCTCTTGCGAATCTCACGCCGCTTTTGATCATACCGTTTTAATAATATTATGTCGCAAACTTATCAAATCGATCGTGTCAACTGTCAAATTGGCCTTTGTTTCGTTGATCATTCACGACTAGCTCATCATATAACAGGATTCAATGCGGTGTAAATAGACAAGAATAGACGAAAAGTCCGGTGGACTCTTCGTCACGGCATACGAAGATCAAAAGACCGACCGTTTGTGCATTATCGTGATGCGGTAGTCAAAGGTCAGGTTCTTCGTATTAAAGCCGATTTATTCTATACGAACCAAGACGAAGATTCGTTCTCTACATAAAGCTCTTTTCTCTGCCGTCGTTACGTAATAAAATATTTTTTCAAATTAAATAAATCTACTATATTTTTTTTCGAACTTATATTTATATTTTAAAAATAAATTAATTTCAAAATGTAAATTCTTTATTTATTCTTCTAAATCAATTTCATCGCCTTCAAAGTAATCCCCGTCCGATAAAACGCACTTTTGTCAACGCTTTTTCCAGTCCTCGAATCAGTCGGAATAGTCTTTTTCTGGTATATCCTTTAACACCTTCTTTGATTCGGTTTTTATCTCCTTAATTGTGTCAAAACGATTGCCTTTTAAATTTACTGAATAGCCAGAAGTCGCACGGAGCTAAATCAGGCGAATACGATGGTTGCGGAACGATATGAATCTAGATTTTGTCAAAAAATTCGTGAAGAACCAATGCAGTATGACATACTGCATTATCGTGATAATTAAACCTTTTAACAAACAGACGCTTGGCAAATGTTACAGACATTCCTATTAACCTAGGAAAAAATATAATTTACCTGCTTTCCTAGTTCCCGGGAGTTTTAAATGACAATTTCACCGTACTTTTTGATCACAGTAATATAAAAAAAAATATACAGCATCGAAACAAATCGCATGTACCGATGTTTTCTTTGAATATTTTATGGTTTACGACAAAAATACCGCAAATATTCCATGAATCCTAAAATATCCCATAATAGGCATGCTTTTCAGAGTCTATGATCGGCATCGAAGACGCTTCGCCTTTGACGTTCGGACATATTTCATGAGTTATGTTCGGATAATTTCATAGTCGCACACGAAGAAGAGATATAACCTTTGGACGGGCAAATTGTCCAGGAATTGCGAACGTGACGCCCGCGGTCCCGGTAATTTAATGCACGTGTTCCTCCTGTACTATGAAAAACGCAAATTTACATTATTGACAAAACAAAAGCTCACTGCAGAGCGACGTATTTATTAAAGTGTGTTTGTTTGTATTTTGTATTGATTGTCGTCGAATATCTTACGTCAAACATCCATATTAAAATAATAGGAAACCTGAAAGTATCTTTTTATATGATATTATGACTCAACTCAATATAAATTATACAAAATGAATCAATCAAGTCTTGAAATACAAAATTCAGATATATTAATATTTTATTTATATGTTAAATAAAGTTAAAGTATTTCTGACTTATAATTAATTTAATTCAAAACCAAACAACCTGTTAACATATATTTACGATTCGAAATATTAAATGCAAATTTTTTGTATTTAAATATATATAAATATAGTGCTAGAGAATATAATAATAATAATACTTTTTTTTTTACACGAATACAACAATAATTAGAGCTAATTTATACTTGACAACGCGAACGTTCTTGAATTTCACTGTCACGTTTTGCGAGAGCCGGTTTCGTCGCACACAATTCATCTCCGATGCGAAACATTGAACTCGTTTAAATAACAACGAGCAACTGCAACAAAACAAATAATAAACAAACCAAATCGAAACGTATATAAATATACGGTTTTGTTTAAAAAGTGCATCGATAAAAATAATAATAATAATAATAATAGAGGGGAGAAAAATGAATCGAACGCCGAACAATGCGTAACCGGATAATTGAAACGTTCAAACGGAGACGAGATTGCCGCTCTTTCGTTTTGACAGTTTTGGCCGTAAGCGAATCCCGACGCGACCAAGGTAAACTGCGGCGTGCGCGCTTATTACGGAAAATTATTTCTTCTCGTATATTTCGTTCTTCCTCGTTTACGTATAAGTTTCAATAATAATAATAATAATAATAATTTTAATTTTTAAAATTCAAAAAAAAAAAAAACAGAACGGATCATGATGCACAAAAAATAATTACTCCGTTATTATAATCACCGTCGATAAATTAACTAATAAATGGGTTGAGGGGGATATTTTAAAAATAAAATGTGCTCGGACATAATACGTCAATTTTAAAATGATTTTAATAAGGTAAATAAAAAAAAATGCTTTCGGTACGAAAAGCTTCGTCTTGACATACTGTAATTTAATTCATTATCATTTTTTTTAAATGAATTACATGTTATATTTGCATCTTAACAGAAATTATATATTATATATACACATATATTGATTTAACATTTTTTTTTATTTTCTTAATACTTTCATTCTTGTTGAAATCTCATCTCAATAATAAAGTTTTGTTTTTCTTCTGGAATAATTATATATTTACGTAAATTGACAACAAACTCAAAACAGTAAAGTGTCATATATAGATTGCGAATCCATATCGTATATCAATCATCAAAAATACCACCATTTTGCCTGTCAACAATTGTCACCATTTGAAAAAAAAAATGTACACGACCTCGGATCTTAGGCTAGAATTTCAAAGAAGAACCCAACTGGTTCTACCAGAAGATTCGTCTGCGAAATACAAAATACGAAACTGGAACCCGAAAAAAAAATACTAAAACATCGGCGACTCTCAATTCTATACCATATATTTATATTAATAAAATGATCAGAATATGAAATCTTTTATTTTACTAACGAAAATACTAATATTGTTTGCGGTCATAGATCTAAAAGAAATTATCTAAAGTAATTTTATTATTGTGAAATATTAAATTAATTTCATATTAAAGTTGCTATTCTAATTTTAATGACTTCTGTATATTTTAAGACTCGCGAATATATTGAGAGCCATTCGACTGAATAGATAAATAAAAGAGGTGTAACGACATATAACCTGTCGGTTTTTAAAAGAATTGAACGGATATTTAATAAAGAGGCATAGAAGAAAAATAAAAATGAAATTAAAATAATAATAAAATTTTGAAGCAGCTGCTCGGGCCGTTATTTGCCGAGCGAATGATTTGCGAGCCATTTTTTGACTCCTAATTAATCCCGTTTTCATCGCGAAACGACAGGCATTCTGGTTATTTCAATTGCTGTCCGTTGTAAAAAAAAATATATATTTTAACAGGACTCCGGCATAAAAATGCAATAAATTTTACATCTCGAAATACTGTCGTGATTCGGTAATGCGATTTTCTTTTTTTTTCCTTCTTCCCCTCGCTGATTTACAATTTCAGAAATGGTTATCAGTATATAAAATATAACTATTTAAATAAAATTTCAAAATAATATATATGCATACCCAAAAATATCTGGAAACCTTCCAGATGTGGTGCTATTGGACATCTTCGATCGACTAGAAGATTTTGGAGAAAATTATTAAAACTCCAGAATTACTAAAAACGGTCACATCTTGAGAAATGATAAATACAAGCTTCTCCAGATGATTTCTGAAGGAAAAATTCAGGAGAAAAGATCAATAGGAAGATATCAAAACACATGGCTAACAGATCTTCAACTTCTCATCAATAGAGTTCTTTTTAAAGTTTCTTTAGCCATATAGAATGTCAATCTTCTTGAGAAGACAATGTGGAGAAGAAGAAATAAATTCACTTTAGATTCTTTTGATTACACGAAGCAGTTGAAAATATATCAAAAAATATTCATAATGTAACAATGTGTGTAATGGATGGACATAGATCTAACGATTCGACAACAGATTCTATTTAGTCGACCTAAAATCATTTTTTTTAATATAAGAAAAAAAAAATAAAGGTCCAAATCACGAATATATAATGTGCATAATCTGTTTTATACCGGCAAACGAGACATTGAATAGTGTACCGTTAAGTTTATTCGTGAACTCGGCCGTAAAGAAAAGGTTGTCCCGATTAACCGGATATCGGAGGATTATTTCGCTAATTAAGCCATTAATTCGTCGAAGATGGGTTCCAGGTGCCGGAAAGCTAATTATTGAGCAAACATGGCGTTTATTTTTTAATATGTGCAATGCATTATCGACATCCGCGATGACGGCGCAAATTATGCGAAATTATTTTAATTAGAAATACTGTAGATATTTCAGCAATATCCTTACGACAAAAAAGAATAAATCGATAGCTCTATTGCATTTTTTTAAAATTAATTTTAAAGTATATATTAAACTATATATAGTTTAAATTTTAGTCCAAAAAAAATAGATGATGTCACTGATTTATATATATATATATAAAATTCTGTTTATCGATATTTTTATCTAAATATTACGCAGAGAACGCATGTCGTTAAACCACTATACAAATATGTCGTAACGTCGAAAGGGTTAAGAAACATCGCTTTAGAATATTTCGGTGCCGTTCTTAAGAATTATTCGAATCAATTTAAATCACAAGTGATCAATGAGAAATATTTTTTTTTTGTTATTAATATCAGTATAATATAAATGCCTTTGGATCGACAAAAAGTGTTAACGAACCGATCGATCGATCAACCGTTCGATTATGGCTCAATATATGGCATTAAGAACGCACGCGCGCGCACATCTACCGAATGTTGGCGAATTTCACGGTTTTTTTTTTCAATTCGATCGTTATCCACCGTGAAATCGATAAAAGAAGATATAATTACTTTTTCCATGATAAAAAATATAAAAACTTGTAAACTAGAAAAATATTTTTTTATTTATATTACATAGAACCAAATGTACTATAAATAAAGCCAGAATACTTTACAATTTAATAATATATAAGAAAACCAATAAAATTCTATCGTATGTATGCATATAATTACCTAATTAGACGACAAACTTTTCTCAATAAATATTTAAAAATCGATCGTACAACTGTCTATTTTCAAAAGACAGACTCAAACCAACAAACTACTGTGATCAAAAATTAAGATGAAATTGTCATTTAAAACTACCGGGCATTAGGAAGTTGGGAAAATTGTAATTTTTTTCCTAGGTTGGTAGGATTGTCTATAACATTTGCCAAGTGTCTGTTAGTCAAAAGGTTTAATTATCTCTGAGTTGTGTTTTTATAACTCTCGGTTCCTTCATCACGAACCAATGTACCATATCATACTGCATTGGTTTAAAAAACTCGATTCATATCGTTCCGCAACCACCGTATTCGCCTGATTTAGCTCCGTGCGACTTCTGGCTATTCAGCAAATTCAAAAGGCCAATGCGGGGACGCTGTTTCGACACGATTGAGGAGATAAAAACCGAATTGAAGAAGATCTCGAAAGCTATACCAGTAAAAGACTATTCCGACTGTTTCGAGGACTGAAAAAAGCGTTGGCAAAAGTGCGTTTTATCGAACGGGGATTACTTTGAAGGGGATGAATTGATTTGGAAGAATAAATAAAGAATTTACATTTTATAAACAAATTCTCCTTACTTTTTAATCACAGTGTTATATTTAATAATCGGTATATGCATCAAAATTAAGTTTTTTTCATCAGTAATCCATATTGATTTGTATTAACTGACAAGGTTGTTTTTGCCGAATTAAGTTTTACTTCATCGCTATTTTGCACACGAAAGACATGCCTCATTATCGTATTACATTACGATATACGTACGTCAATTTAAATATATTTCAAATTATATTAACATATAATATCTAGTTATGACATATATATATACGTATATATATTCTTTAACTATCGGTAAAATTGAGAATAACTAAAAAAAATATACGAATAAATCCGATTATTCTGATATATGTCAATCAATATATGTATGTAAATGTCTTATTTAAATATATATTGTAAAAATACAATGTAAAATAATCGTATTTTATTTGAAGAAAAAAAAAGGTTACGAACCGCTGCAATAGCCCTTAGTAAACGAATGGCATACTTTCACGCGCAATGAGTTTATAAACATTATAAAGCGCACGTGATCGTTTTTCATTATTTATCTTGTTGATTTGTACGATTTCTTTTCTTTTCTTCATTTTTTTTTTTTTTAGTTAATTTATTTTCGTTTTCTTTCGCATTTTTCATCTTCACCGACATCTGACCGAACGTTCCGGGAAGAACGGTTCGTGAATGACTTCGGTAAGGTAAAAAGAACCGCATTTTCGAATACGAAATTCGTCATTCCGAACGACAATTACAATATTATTACAATTATAATTATGATCTACAATTTATCGACGTCGATAAGAATTATATTTATTACGGCGATATATTCTTAAAATTTTCACGTTTAAATTGAACGATGAAAACGAAACGAGTACCATTGTTTACGAATAGAAAATATTTTCGAGAGATAAGATTAATGTATCTTAAATTTTATTTAATTAAATTTTAAAACTTCGCTTCGTAAGTAATTAATATGAAAAAAAAATATAAAAAAGATTTAATTATTAACAAAAAAAAAATTCTCCATATTATAATAATAATTACTATATCATATGAAAAAAAAATATATGTAAAAGTTAATTGTATGAAGTAAAAAAGAAACGTGCATTAGTAAGTGGTGTTTAATTATTCGGCGAAACATGCACTATACGTGATTAATGGTAATCTCATAAATATGACGGTGTTAATGGCCTCACAGCAATAAAATACTTCATTAATTATCTTTTATTAACTAATAATATCGCCATGCTGCTCAATGCGTTCGTCCATCTATATATCTATCTATCAGTAAAAAACACTTTTTTTTTGGCCTTTCGCAATCTTAACAATTCGTTCGCAAATTGTGAAAAAACTCGCAACGCTGCTTTCATACAGAGCTTTTTGTTGAAGCTTCGACGATGATTCGCTCGTGTGGCATAGAAAAAAAAAGCTGAAAAGAAATGTAATTTTGAACTAATATACTATATAATATATACTGCGAATATAAATGAACGATTAAATTTAATTGAAACTATTGATAACGTTCAGGTAAAACACGAATTAGATTATTGGAATGATTACGGTTGCTTTTACTTATAATTTAAACGGATTATAAACAGATAAATTAAAAAAAAAAACAAATAGAAATCAGTGTCAAAACATAGGATAAATATTACTAACATTTATGTGAATACACAAGTCTCTAGCAAAAAAGAATATAATAAAATGTTTTCAGCAGCGTTATATATTCTTTTTTATACAATTTTTCATGAATAAAAATAGACTAAACATATATATAATTTTTTTTTCTTAAATGATACATAAATTATTATTGCTGAACGAAATTTGCATAATAAACATACACAAAAACACGACAACGAAATTATTGCAACAAACTATTTATAATAGCCGTTAACCATAAATATAAAGTCTCTGTGTACCGAGCACTTGTCTTAATTATAATTTCTTGTTCGATCCCACGTTTTGTCACGACATACAATGGCAACTGGAACTTATGATTTAAATGGTGTTTTTTTTTTTTGTTTAATAATCGACACTCGAATTTGATTCGCTATTTTAATTGGTTTCACTAGGACAGGATATCTTATAAATTCGCAATAGACGTTTTTGAAATACGTTTTTTTTTGTCTTCTTGTAAAATGTATTCTTACTAAACGATACAGAATTCAAATTAAAACGGCAATTTACAATGATGAGATTAAACATTCAGAATTCGGATCTATATTTTAATTGATCATGATTAGTTATATGTTAACGACAAAAATATTGTTAACACATAACTGTTAAAATCTATGACTAGTCAAAGAGAACATTCTATGACAAAAGTTCAAAATTGGCCTACTTTTTTATCATTTATTTATGTTCATCGGAATGTACAAATCGCGTGGTATTTTGAAGATTCTAAGATACAATTTTTACCAGAAGAATGATCAAACCAATCATTCTCGTAAAATTCGTATGTGTCCCAAATAATGCCCATTACAATAAAGGTGATAAATAAGAATGATAAAAAACCATATTTAAATGATATTATCCAACCATCCAATACATAATAAAAACACACTTTTATAATATAATATATAATTAAGAATAAAATAATGAGAATCAATTTTTTTTTTACAAAAAATGGAAGTGTTATAATGTATGTAATATTATTACTCATTTCAAATACAAATACTGTTGGAAATACTTTCCATATACACAATCATAACGAGTCTTTAAAAATATTAAAGATGTATATAATAAAAAAAATAAATAAAATAAAATAAAAACGCAGATCAATTCGTTTCCTGAAAACTATTGAAAAATATAAATTAGCCAAAAATACAAATAAGAGACATCTATATAATTGTTAGCAAAATAAATGCCAATAAAAAAATTAATAAAAATTTCGACATATTAGTAAAAGTTATATTATATGAATAACTGATACGAATATAAAGAATGTTCGCAATTTAAAAATTCAGATAATGATTTCTACGAAGCATCGGTTGCTCTAAAATGATCTTCATCAATTGTAGAATATATGTGACCTTCTCCACACATCCATTCCAATATTTTACTATAAAATAAAAATTACATATATTTTTTTAATATTAAAAAAATAAACATTTAAAATGTATATAAAATTACGATTACTAGCAATATAATTATCATATTATATACTTACTCTAATTCTACTTTAGTCATTTTATTCTTCAGAGAGGCCTGCATATCTTCTCTACTCGTGCCTTCTTCGACTTTGGCAACTCTGATTAAATTAAAAACCATCAATTGCCTTTGATTCAAACCAGAATATGATCCGCTAACTTCCATATTCATCATGGAATTCGCTGGTACATTTGACTGTATTATGTTAACATTTCCGTTCAATTTTGGCTATAAACAAAAAAAAAAATACCTTTATATATATTATACAATTATATTATATAATAAAAAATAAATTAATTAATAAATAATAGTATATATAAATTTTTAAGTTTAAGAGTTATTATATGATAATCTTACGCCTTTAGACTTCGATTCCATAACTATCCTATTGTTTATACACTGCAGATAATGACAAGTTATTGCATTTATATCGGTAATATTAAACATTTTAAACACAATTAAAACTTTCTTAGATCTATTAGTTTTGATGCTTCCATATATTTGTACATAAGTATTAACCATAACATTAGGAATGGATTTGTCCTAAAAATATAAAATATATAAATAATTTGTATATATAGAATGAAAATCCACGAATAATTATAATCGCATACTTCTCCACTGTCCATTGTGTCCTGATCAACCCAGAGCATAGCTTTCATTCTACCGGTCATATCTTCAATAGAGTAAACTATTTTTGTGCTTTGCACTTTAATATCTAATATTCGTGCAACAATACAAACAACTTGAATTTCTGAACCCCATATTTTAACGCCATCGTCCAAACTCTTCAAAGCTTGCGATATTACTAGCGGAGCGGTGCGAGAGTTTCTTTTATTCTGCATTAATATATAAACATGAAAATATAATGATTTAACGTGTAACGCATTGTTTTATATTATTAATATTTTAAATAATAAAAACAAGTCTATAAATTTAAAAAAAATAATTATGCGAAACAATATTTTAAAGCTAAATAAATTTTTGTTATGTTATCAATAATATATAACAACAAACAATGGAAATTGTTTAAATTCTAAGCTTGATCTTATCAAATAATATATACTATTCTCACTAGCATTATTTACATAATATAATGCTTTGTTATCAAATCTTAACTTGAAACAAAGATTTCTTAATAAACTCAAAAAAAATCGATATCTACAAATACATACTTCAAAATGTATCAAGTAAAACAAAAGAATCGATTAACATTTTTTTAAGCTAACACTTGAATATACTTAATGCGTAATTATGACTCAATATAAAAATATAAATATACGTAAATCGAAAAACAAAACGATTTAAAAGAATTAAAAGAATATGAATAAATTTACCGATTTTTTGGATTTATTTCCAGGAGTATTCGCATTTCCGAATTGATTCGGAGAACTAAAAAATCCACCGCCGCCACCCCCTATGCCATTTTGACCGTTGAAATCCGAATTGTAATCTGCAAAGAAATTATGAGAAATTCGGACGAAAACGAGTATAAAACACAAAACAAAATTGGAAACAAACCTCCCCACATAATGACAGCGAACAAGTCGGTGCAAATAGCGCGGGAGTTTGGCGTGTGTCTAAACCTCATATTTTCAAACCATCTTCGATAAATATTTTTATGGCAATAAAAATAAAAATAAATTAATTAATAGCGTTAAAAACCTTGTAAAATTCAGCGACCTCTTTTGTATGTATTTGGCTCTGATTTATTTTTGATAAGTACATATCGCTGATTGTGTACCCGATTTAAAATATTATATACTTTTTTTAATAAATTGAAAATTGATAAAAAAATGTATTGAATTTGAATATTGTATATAAATAGTTTGATATAAGTAAATCAATTTATCGACTTAACAATTAAGATATAAATAAATCTATGTGTGAATTTATAAATTATATATTTTTATATTAATATGACCAAATGATTTTTTATTTTTACTATTGAGGTATATTCAAAATAATTAAAAAAACAAATTAAAAATTTTAAGTACTATAAAATTTTTGATCTCAAAATAATATTTTTTAATTAAAAAATATAAACAATAAGTATATAAAAATAATTAATATTATGAATTAGATATAAAAATTTAATTTATATATTTTTTAAATATCAAAAGCAATATTTATATTGTATATATATATATATATATATATATATATATATATATATATATATATATATATATATATATATATATATATATATATATATATATATAATATATATCAAGCATGGTCATAATTCATTGTTCTAGGTTTCATTTCGAGTTAGCTTGGCGTACGTTAGTTTTAAAAGTGTTTGACAGTTTGTCGGTGTGACGGATACAGATATAATAAGAACAACTTTATAAAAAATAATATTTATGAAAATATGTTAATAGAATTTAGTATAATTTGATTTTGGTGGGTGTCAAGATGTCGTTGGCATGCATCGGATCGGAGTATCTTCATTCTTCCGAGTATTCAGTGAGAACAAAACTAACTGGAAGCGAACAGCTTAGATCCCTCTGCCTCACTATTACTCGTGAATCCAACGTCCATTCCGATTCAAAACTGGTTATTAATTAACTTAACTTTCTACATACATACTGAATGTTATTTATTTTGAAATGTGATACAACGTATAATTCCTGGAAACGTTGCAAATGTTAAAATTTATATAACTGTGTAAACTATTTATTAACAATAAATATTTATTATTATTCTAAATTTATAATAAAATTATTATAATATAGTACTTGCTTAAGAATATGAAGTTTATTTCACCATTTATGTTATTTTAACATTGTATATTCGATTACAGAAAATCTCCCTCTCGGACAAAACGGATCCAAGCTTTTTATGTATTTTAATAATCACAGTAGAAGATTATGATATGATTAAAAAATCTCAGGGACTGCTGATTGACTTTCACGATTTTCCTACGCAATTTATACATTTACTGCAACAGTGCGATCGAGGAAAATTGTAATAATAAATCTATTGTTTACATTATTCATGAAATAAAATATACTAAAACGACATTTTTTTATTAGATATTTATCATTGTATCAACAAAGTCCGACCAATATATACTTAGAAGTTATCGAAAAAAATGATTTTAAAAAACTGGTTCACTTATCTCTTAAAACTGGACCCGCATCTGATGCAGATGTAAAGAAGAACATGGCAGATATTATTCTGTCACTCCAAGTGATTTTTGTTTCATTTTCATTCGCATTCAAATTTATTTTTCGTTGAATTGTTTATTTATTTAATTACAGAAAAATCTTAGCAATGTTTCTTCTACGCTAAATTCCAAAGAAGTAATATTCCAAGAAAAACAAAATCATCTCGAATCTAGACTTGATGATTTAAACGCTACCTTATCTAGACTCAATTTGGAAAGAACCCAGAGAGAAAATGAGATTCAAGACATGTTGAAGAACGAAAGAGAAAGATTTGAACAAGTAATAATTACTATGAAAATATTAATATTCAATTTTTTTTAATTTCATTATTATTATTTCATAGGAAAAGCACGAATGGAAAAAAAATGCAGATCTTCGATTACGAAATCAAAATAGTGCTATGCAAGAGGCCCTTGATAGAAAGGAAAAGCTATTACAAGAATCCACAATTAGATGTCAACAACTTCAAGATACTGTAAAGTCTTTAGAATCACAAATAATGTATATATTTTTTGATAATTTCATAAATTAATTTTATTCTTATTAAATTTATAAAAAAAATATATTTAAAAATTTACAACTCCATAAAAAATTGTTTATCGTTTCTAATATTTTAAAATAATCTGATTTCCTTTTTTTTGTATGTATATTTTATTTTCAAATTACTTTATAGAGATAAAACTCAACGATTAATATCCGTTGAAAAACAACTACACACAGCGAGGACTGATGCTGATACCTGGCGTAATCAGAATGGTGCATTAGATAGAGAATTTCATGATAAAGATTTAAATCTACAACAAACAAGAACAAGACTATTAGAAATTGAAAAGGTTATTAAATTTTAACCATTTAATATGTATTAAAATAAGGTTTTAATTTATTTTCAAATTTTTTACAGGCTCTCATAGAAAAATCTGATTTATTAAGAGATGCATTAGATTCACTTACATCATTAAAAAGAGAAAAGGTTTGTTTTTTTCATGTACGATTTTAAAATTTATATACATTTGATTCAAATTGTAATATTTCAGATGACATTAGAGGAAAAGGCAAATCATCACGAAACATTGTCAACAAAAAGAAACATTGAACTTCAAAATATAAATGAAGAATTATCAAAAGCTAACCAAATTATAAGAAAACAAAATAATGATATTTTGGAATTGAGAGAGAAAGTTGGTAATCTTTTTATTAAAAATAATAAATAAATACATTATTTGAAATTACATATTCATCAGATTTTAAGTGTATATATATATATATATATATATATATATATATATATGTGTGTGTGTATGTGTGTGTGTGTTATGTTATTTTATATTAGATTAATATTTTGCTCAATAAATTAATGATAAATGTTTAATGGTAAAAACTACTATCATTTTAAACAAATTTTATGACTCTTTTGTCATAGTTATAAATTTATTTTTATACCAATTATTTTAATCTTAAATGTATGTAAAATATTATTCTCTCCTTTTGTAGCTTATGTGTAGAACTGCGATTGCAATTGAACAAGAAAAGGTTATTGAGAAAAATTCAAAAGAGTTGACTCAATATGAACAAAAAGAAGCGAAATTAATGCTTAAAATTGAAAAATTGGAAAAAGACATGGATCACACACAAAGTGAACTGGAATCACATAAACAGATGATAGAAGAAAAAGGAGAAATAATAAAAAATAATAATGCAGGTTAATACGTATATATATATATATATATATATATATATATATATATATATATATATATATATATATATTAAGTAGTGATGTGAATTTTAATTATTTTTAAATTCAGAGGTTGCTTATTCTGAACTTAAAAAAAATTAATATCACTAGAATGGTCTTATATAATTATAATATAAATTCCTTCAATTTAACCTAAAACAATCGCATTTATATTTTTTATCTTCACACTGTTTGCATATACAATTTATGAAAAAAATGTGTATAAACTCCCTTCTCCTGGACTTTATAAAGATAATCCTTTTACTTGAATAGTCGTTTTATTAATTAATAGTAATTCGATTAGCTTCAGATTAAGTCATATTATCTAAGGGTCGTTTTATTTGAATTGATCGATTAAGAAAATACTAATTTCTAAAAATTGTCGCAAATATTATTATGTAAACAATTTCGTCTATTAAAAAAATAATCGTTATATGACAATTTATTTTATATTTTAGTAATACAATGGTTACACAGAAAATTGGATGCAACACAATCAAACGAAAATTTAGCTTCATCAGCAAGCTGCAGACAGACGATCTCATCGCTAGCACCAATTACACCATATTCTAATGAAAAAAATGCCAATTGCGAAGATGGCCCAAAACTATCAGATTTCTATTCGGCTGAACCAAGTGAAAGCGATTCTCCAAAAACCAGTTATAGCAAGAACAATGAAAACATAAAAGATCAACGATTTGAACGGGAACAATTTAGTATAGACCCAATTTATTTGAAACCGTCTGCACGTAGTTCATCTCATAGAAGTAAATCTCAAGGTTATAAATTTAATTGAATAATTAAAAAAATATTCATTTTTTATTTATTCTTATTACATATAGTTTTTTTTTAATTAAAATTACAAAATTAAGTTATATAACATCAGTGTTTTTTATGTTTTTGTAGAATCACAATCTAAAAAGTCGTTCAAGTCCACAGAATCTCGAGGATTTAAAGACGTCAGAGGTGATATGAAAAGTGCCAGATCTTTAACAGGTAGAAAATCTAAAACTGAAGACCGTTTTATAAATTCTACATATTTTCCTAAACCATAAGATTTCAAAATTAGCTTTATACTGTGATATTATTTATTGGAAATTTGGAATAGAAAACATGAATTATTATATAAAAAAAAAAATATTTTTATTATAATTAAATATATTATACATACACACATATGAGAGATTACACGATTGAAATGTAGAATAATATAAATACTAATTAAAGAAGGAATTTTTGTCAAAATCACATCAATATCAAAATTTTATCAAAAAACAAAACATAAATGTTATAAACGCTTGCGCGATTAGTCAAGCGCTACTTTGGTAAAATATAAGTAATTAATTCAATTAACACTTATTCCAGTAACGCTCGATATTTGCTTAATAAGTCTCGAGTTTGTTTCTTTATAATCGATGGGTTGAGCTGATAACACAGTTGACTTCAATCTTGCTTCATCCTTTAACAAAAAATAAAAATCAATTAGATTAATAATTATTCAAATTCAAAATAACAGTATATTTCAACGAATTTTGAATGATTTTAATATCTATTTTCAAATTTTTGCTAATTTTATAAATGACCAAATTAAGATAATATTTACTTACACTGTAGTTTTCTATTTTAGTACGGATTTTAAACACAAACATTTTAAATGTCACATCTTCCAACATTGATATATATTTCTTTTTATCTTCTTCTAATGCTGCACCGAGTTCATTGGCTTTTACGCCAATTATGCCTTCCGCTGTTTCATTGAAAATTGTTACCCACTGTTCTCCAGTGTAATCAGATAAGAAACCCTTAAAAAATACGAACTTTTAATATATAAAATAAAATTGAATTAAGACAAAATTATAAAAATTGAAAATACTTACAGACATAATTAATCTGTGTTTGTATTGTGGAAATTCTCTATTACATTTTTCGCACCTATACAAACCATTTTCTTGATCAACAACTTTTTTATTGCAAGCTTCTTGTGGACACGCTTTATAAACGGCGTTTTCTGTACTTATAAATGTTATTGCTCCCAAAACATTGTAATAATCACCCTTTTCAGCAGATCCTAATTGTTTTTCTTCAGCATCAGCAAACGTTATCCATTCTGAAGAACCAATGCTACCGCCTGCAGTTCTATGAATATACATACATTTATAAATAAATAAATATATATATATATATATATATATATATATATATATATATATATATATATATATTAAATTACGATTTTTTTATAAGTTCAAAATGAATTACCTAGACGACATATTAACAGATTCTTGTTGATTGCCTCCATTATCAAACCAGCCTCGAAGTTTGTGTGCTTCTGACATATCAGGATTAATTTTAATAACAGAACTACTTAGAACCGATAATGACTTTCCACCATTGAATTCTGATATGCGAGCGCCTCGAATTGCTATAACTGGTTGTTGCGAACCATCAAAAGATTCAGCTTCATTGCCCCACAGTGTAAGCGTAATCTGTAAAATTAGAAATCACAATTTAGTTTCTATTGAATATAATAATTTGAATATTATATCAAATTGATAGAAAAATTTACAGCAGATCCAGATTGATCAACTATGGTTAATTCGCGTTTTTTTAGTTGTCTTCCTGTGGTGCGCGCAACTAATTCTGTAAGATCAGATGATGTTTTGCATACACCTATAACATCTAAAATATGAAAAATAACATTGTAAATATTTTTGTAGAGTAAAAATTTCAATTTTTATGCGTTAATCGAATCGTACCAATCACAGCTTCTGGTGATTTTTCTGCTATTTCGTTCAAAGGGATAAAATTGTATTGAATTTTTGGTATAGATGTTACATCCGCGCATTCTTCGACCATCGTTTCATTATTGAATGTCATCTCGTAGTCATTTTTAAGCTGGCAGAAATTTTTGTTTGCCGTTTTTAAAGTGCAATGACTTATATAATAAACTTTATCAACCTAGAAAAATCATATAAATTAGTGACATATTAAATTTACAATTTAAATTGTAGTATAATTACATTTACCTCGATCATGTCATAGAACTTGTCGCACAACTCTTTAAAAGCGGTGGCTCTAATTTCTCCAGAGTCATCGCACAAATCCATACTGAATAACTTTCCTTCACCTTTCGCATTGCACCAGGTACGAATATTTGATTTGTTCATTATTCTGGCTTTGATGACCCACCTAAACAGTTGGAATATTAATTATTAAAATCAAAAATAATAAGTTTCATACGATATACAAATTAAAACGATTACTTGTTTTGATATGGACTCAATCCTGCTATCGGATGGATCGCTTGCGTAGACAATTGTGTTGAAGTACTTGAATTCATTGAAATATTTGGTGTCGGTCTCGGAGCAGGTGTAGCCGGTTTAGATGCAACAGGAGTTTGAGGGGGCGCAGATGGAGCGCTACCTTCTTGCCAAGACTGCGGATTTCCAATTTTCATACCCAATTCAGATCCAGGAGCAATAACACTAACATCCAATATGATCATCACTCGTCTGATATAAAAATTATTAATTATTAGTAAAATATATACATAACACAATAAATTAATGTCATAACTTTTAAAAGAACTTTATATTATATATTTATAAAAATAACAGTAATAAAAAAAAATAACACCAACTTTTCCCCGCGTCCTGAGTTATTCAAAACTGATGTTATGAAGCGGTTAATTTTTACAACAGTATAATCGCTCAATTTTCCGTCGATCAACATTTGATTCAACTGTGTCGCTAACATAGCAAAGCTGTGAGAATGTTTTCCATCGGATATTAACAATCTATATCGATCGGTAGCACTGTTTCCTACTATCTTCTTGCTGCCTAAAATTTGCATTATGGGGTCTTGCACATCGCCGCCTGTCATTATAATCTGGAAAATAAAATAAAATATATTTACCAAAATGTCATTAAGAAGTAATTTCTTAATTACTGGAAAAAAATTCTTTCTGAAATAAATACGTGAAGATTACACATAGTGGAAACAGTGCGAAAATTGCAAAGTAAGTCAATTCTTTTATATTCATGCTAACACATCTTTTACGGATGTTTTTTCCCGCAAAAGATGTGCTTAGGTTATACTTTATTTAAAGGTTAATAGCTAGCCATCGAAGATTTATTGTAATATGTATACAAATGCGACACATAAAACAACATGATTTTTTAGATCATAATTAAAGATCAAACGAGAGAGGTATAACAAAACAATAACAATAAAAAAAACACATCAGTTCTCATAAACATATAAAATCAAAGTATCATAACCTGTCAATAAAACTAAGTTCAACTTAGGTTAGTCGACGTCAAAGAAATTTAAGAAAAGAAGAATTAAAAAAGACACGCAAAATAACCATAGAACTGAGACTAATCATAGAACAGTGTAAACATACCTCCAATGCGCCTTCGGATAGTTTGATGCTCATTTTGAATTGAATATCACGACGACGACTACACAATGAAAAGTAAATCGCGAAACTGCAAGAAAGAACCTGTACAACGGTGCGCAATTTGGCGCGCTGTCATCGAGCGTTCGCAAGCGACGCGCTCGCAAATCTAAAACGAGCGCACGTTTGCGCTGTCGCGTTTTTCTGAAAATAAGAACGATTCTTATTTAATTTATTCCATTTTCTGGTGCTATCTTATTTATACGTAAGATATGTGAAAAAACGGACAATGAAATGTAAAACGATTGATTTATGTAATATTTTATTAAAAAATACAACAATTTTTATTCTTTTTTAAATTTTAATAGATTACTTTTCGATTTTAAAGACTTTTAAATGTGCCAATTTTATTTTTTTTTATGATTTATTTCTTCCGTTCTTGGCAATAATAAAAAAAACCTTGAAACGCCTCGAAATTCGAAGGTTGGCAATCGTGACGTTCCGAATGCGAGTAGTGGCAACGAATCGGCCGTCGAGCCGTCGAGCCGTCGGACCGTCGGGGGCGGAGGAGCGCGCGCGGTGCGAAAGGTGCACGGGGGCGTCGCGATGCTGTGCTGCGTTCGCGCGCCCCCCGACGAGCTGGTCGAAGTGGACGTGTCGTGTTCGGGACTGCAACACCTGCCCGACTCGGTGTGGCTGTCGGGGCGCACGCTCGAGGTGCTCAGGGCGGACAACAACCGACTGCAGGAGTTGCCGCGGCCTCTGTTCACGTGCACCCATCTCCGCGTGCTCGCGCTCAACGACAACGGGCTCGCCGAGTTGCCTTCGGCGATCCGTTCCCTGTCCCATCTCGAGCACCTGGACCTGGGCAGGAACGCGCTGTGCGATCTGCCCGCCGAACTGAGATCGCTCCGCCGACTCAGAGCGCTTTACCTGTCGGGGAATCCGCTCGAACGGCTTCCGGACGCCCTCACCACGCTCGTGTTCTTGCAAGAGCTGTTCCTCAACGACGCCTGTCTCGAATTCCTGCCGGCCAATTTTGGACGGCTGACCGATCTGCGAATCCTGGAATTGCGCGACAACTGCCTCGTTCTTTTACCCAAGTCGCTGGCGAGATGCGCCGACCTGCGCCGTCTCGACATCGGTCAGAACGAGTTCGCCGACTTTCCGGAGGCGGTCGGCAAGCTGACGCGTCTGCGGGAGCTATGGATGGACTGCAACAATCTGGCCTCGATGTCTCCCGTCGTCGAGAATCTCGTCGAACTGGTCCATCTCGAAGCGGGCGACAATCGGATCTCCGAATTGCCGCCGCAAATCGCCGCGTGCGTGCGACTCACCGACGTCAATCTGTCGTCTAATCGGCTCAACGCGCTCCCGGAAACGATCGGCGACCTCGTAAATCTGGTCTCTCTCAAACTCGACTGCAATAAACTGTTCAGTCTGCCCGACGGGATCGGCGGACTGGTCAGTTTAGAGGAGTTGACGCTGGTCAGCAATTTCCTGTGCGAACTTCCGCCCGCCATCGGTCGCTTGCGCAAGCTGCAATATCTGATAATCGACGAGAACGTGCTCAAAAGCGTACCGCCGGAAATCGGCGGTTGCTGTTCTTTGACCGTTTTATCTTTGAGAGCCAATAGGTTGACGTCCGTTCCCGACGAAGTCGGCCGTCTCTCCGAATTGAAGGTGTTAAATTTAGTGAGAAACTCTTTGCAGTTTTTACCTCATTCTTTGTTAAATTGCGCCAATTTAGTGGCGTTATGGCTCTCGGAAAACCAAAGCAAACCATTAGTACCCATGCAATCGGATATCGATCCGCGTACGAATCGTCAAGTTTTAACGTGTTTTTTGTTTCCTCAAGTTCCTTTACCTGAAGACGTGAAAGTTCACGAAAGCAAGTCGTTCCCGTCCGATATTCCCGTAGCCGTAAGACATATTAGCTTTATGGACGTTAAAGCCGCAGCCAAAAATTCGACCGAGAAACCCGGTCAATTGAGAAGAGCTCCCACTCCGTATCCGAAAGAATTGCGAGCCTTGGCGAAACACGCTCGCGGAATACATAAAGATGCGGTAGACGAATCGAATCTATCGATGCAAAACGCTATTCACATTAAAGCCGCGAAAGTTACGCCGACTCTTCAACAGAGATTTGCGAGCAATCACACGATCGCAAACAACATGAGGAACGTCGCCGGGGACTGGTACGATAGAACTTCACAACAGAGTCAGATTAGAAACGGATCGGTGTACGACAATTCGTCAGTAGAAAATCCTTACGATAAGCCTTTGAATTTTGATCAACATAAATCATACCAAAACGTAGATCAGACGTTATATTCTGAGAGCACAGATAGTGCTTATAGTGGTTATAACGAACAATCGCATAGGGATAATGTATACGATACTACCGGTTGTAGAGAGAATTATTCGACCGTAGAAGAAAGGGTCAACGATATTATTAAGAGATCTTCTCAAGATTTATACGCTGCATCAAAAATTCCAGATAAAAGAATTAGCCCTTTAGTGTTACCGTTCGAAAATCTATCCAGCGGCACTAGAAATAGCGTAACTAGTAACATTAGCCAAAAAAATCAAGAACCGCATATAAATGATTATTGTATATCTAATCATAATTCAGTACAATCTCAGGATATGAGAATGTTAGATCACCATCACAATTTGACTTCTGTTCAGATACCGGCATATGTTCAATCAAATGAAAGAGTATACGGAAGAAAAGTTAATGATGGATACGATCATTACTCTCAATACGCGGCAAGCGAATACTCTATTAGATCAGAAGACAAGAATCAAACTACCCAGATTCGATCAAACGATCAAAGATTAAATAATGTACCAAATCATATTGGGCACAATGATCCTAATACAGTTTTCAATATGCATCAACAAACTGTTTATTATAACCATCAAAATAGTAACAGCGATAACCTTTATGACACAATGAGCATGTCTTCGCATCAAGGCTCTTACGTACCTAGCAACAATCTCACTCCAGGATATGTGATGTATGACCCTCACGAGTCGGTTGTGAATGCAAATAATGTTAGAAATTCTGATTTACGGCCGCCTTTACAATCTACGACGAGTGTTTCTCCTTCCAAAATGAATCCGCCCCCATATCACATAGCGGCTACTTATTCTAAGCAAGCTCAATTTTTTAATTCTAATAATTAATATTAATATTGCAATTAACAAATTAATTTTAGCAGGTATTACTCATTATATTTTATTTTTTCACAAAATTGAAAAACAACTTATATTTTTTCGTAAATGTCAATTGTGAATATCTCAAAAATTATACATTTAACAGTTTAAAATTATTTTAAATTTTGTAAAGTTTTTTTATTATTAGTTTGTATTTCAATATTTGATTTTATTTTGTTAAAACTATACCCTTAAAATATATAAAATATTACTTTTTATTTTTATATTACAATTGTTGGAATTAATTTAATTATAGGATGTCTTTTTTGAATTTCTTGTATTGCAATTGTGATGATGAATGGAATGAATAGGACAGTGAAATAATTTAATATCAAATCTCACCAGTTGAATATGAATGGGACGTTTCTTAACTAATTTGATCGATATATACTTTGAAAAAATAACATGAAACATTTTATACAAGTTTTATAAATCATTTTTTACTGTTATATTTTGACGATTTTTTATTTGAGTAAATTCTTGTTAATAGTAGTAGTGTGTATTTAATTTTATATAAATTAAAACGAAGGCGTGAGAAATGAAAGATTACTGATAAAACGAGAACATTTAAATTTTAAACGCTTTTCTTTGCTTATGTTATCTTGAGATGTGATAATTACATCTATTATAAACATCTAGATTGCTCCTATTTTATTATTTCCATTTTTACAGCATTAAATTTTCAATCGTACATTATTATATATTAAATGATTGAAAAAAAATATATTTATACAAGTATAAGACGTCACATAATTAATGTATATTAAAACATGATATATATATATATATATATATATATATATATATATATATATATATATATATATATATATATATATATGTAAAGTGCGCGTGTGTGTGTGTGTGTGTGTGTGTCTTACGAAAAAAATTGTCTAATGGTCAATTATGTGCATCGTAATATAAAAACCACTAAAAGAATATTTGCACAGACTATTATTAATACTTTGTATTCATTGCTATTTTTGTATATCCGGATTTTTATTTAATAGATTTTTATACACACGTATTCTTATTCATCATTTATTTATTAAATATTCTAATTTTGTTAATTTTTTTCATTTAGTAATGTTCAATTTCTTACGATATAATGCATCCAGCAATTGCAATAACAGATATAAATTTAATATTATGAGGCTTTTAATTATAGTTTTTTTCTAACATATTACTAAAACAAATATATCAATAGATTTTTTTTAATAAATTGACTGATTCTGCCAGAAATTTACATTTAAATTATGAAACATAAGTTCATATTTAATAATTATGTTGCATTTTTATTATACAAGCTTGTATTTTAATCGGACATTTAAATTAATTTTTGTGTGAAGATCTTTAAAGGTGAATACTTTTCTATTGCTCTGTTATGTGAGTGGCTCTCAAAATAACCATTGTCGTTTCAATATATCTGAGAAAATAAAAGATTAGAAATTCTATTAAAATATTGAGACGTGAATGCCCTGTTTGAAAACCATGTAAACTTTGGTGATAAGAGAAGTAATCATCTTTTTAATTATATATTTAAATTTATTATATGTATATATACAGATGTACATATATATTTTTTATTAATAATTTTATTTGTTTTTGCAATGGTATACTGAAAAAATATTTATTTTATTGTCATTCGTCTCAATAATTTAGTTTAATAGTTAGTATTACTGTATATATGTATAACTGCTGTTCATATATAATGTAACGCATTCTTATAATTAAGTTATGTACAGATGGGTCACAAATATTTTTATACGTTTTTTTTCTAATTTAATATTATTTTAAAGATATTTTTTTTTAATATTATATTTCGAAATTATTTTCTTTTTTTAAGATCGTTCTGTATATTACCCTGTGTAATCACTGAAAATAATTACTGAAAATTTCCTCATTTTGTGGTTGTGTGGTCTTCCAAAAATAATTAAAAGAAATACATAATTTTTGTGAATTCACATATTAGCTCAATGTAGCACTTGTGAAAATGCCAATTCACTATTTTTCCATGTAGTTTATTTGCAAAAAAAAGTGGAAAATTTAATACAATATTTACTTATAATTATATATACTATGTGAGGCAGCTAGGAATTGAAATTAGAAATTTTTATGATATTTATATATATTTATTAATTGTTATAAATGTCTATATACGCATATATGTATTTCCAATCACATTTTCCCTCCTGCAATGTAGGTGCCTTCTAAATTAAATTATCAGTAGTTGAAAGCTTTGAAGTATTTATTGAAACATAAAAATGTAGAATATTTATTGTATATTATTGTATATCGGATACATTTACACGCATATATGTTTTTGTAAAAACTCCAAACATTTAAAAGCCATTTTATATGTTTATTGTAGATTTATGTGTAGTTATAAAAGTTGCATTACAGTGAAATGAAATCACTTTAAATATTCCCTTATGGTTGTCAATTTCTTATGAATTATCAAAAGAAATTGTTTCATTGTTTTTAATGAAGCGCTTCATAGACATGTATTTTTCTATTAACTGTTTAAAATATTTATGTTATCATAATCATTTTTTTTTTGAAAAGATAATAATGGTGCTTAAAATTATTTTCAGTCTTTCAAAATTGAGGCTAAATTAGTAGTTTTAATATTGTAACAGATATATGATAATTTGCATATATTTAGTTATATTTGTTGCATTATAACTATTAATAAAAAATATATAATTTGCTGTACAGTTACTCAGACATTTGAAATCAACTAATTGATCAATTTAAATATAGAAACAATATAAATTTGCTAAATTAACGATAGATTAATCAATAGCCAAATAACTTTTTTAACAGTTTTTGTTTATAAAGGGCTGATATTCATTTTATTATGTGCAAATATAATGTAAAGATTTAAAGTACAAACATAGAAATGCACGTATCCATGTTTGTAATTTTATTTTGCAAGTGCCATTCAGATTTGGCCAATTTTATTTCTTTATTAATACATACATATAATAAAAATTTATCACATAACGAATAAATATAAAAATAGTGATCATCACTATTGAAATGTAATACATTGAGTGGCATTATCGTGTCTTTCAGGAATTGTTACATACTATATATATATATATATATATATATATATATATATATATATATATATATATATATATATATATATATATATATATATATATATTGTTTCATATTTAATACTGAATAATGAATAAATGATTTTAGATATTAATTTAAAATGCACACAAATTTAGCATGATTTATATGAAAGATACATTACTATCCTAGTGACGCCACTGGGTATAAAACAAATAATATATGTATGTATTTTAGAAATCAATATATTGTATAATCTACTACATTTCGTATGTTAATATTATATATATATATGTATGTGGAATAAACCTAATCGATTTGACGTTTGGGACCAACAGTAGTTACTTTTTGTCGCAGTAATTTGTGAGTTTGCAATAATTATAAATATATGTAATATATATATATATATATATATATATATATATATATATATATATATTGTATATTGAAAAATATGGATATTGTTATGACGAAATACCTCCACACTGAGATATTTAAATATTCTATATGTATAAAGTAAAAAATAGAGTATGTATGAATTCTGCTATAAATGCCATCGTTTATTTTTCCTTTGAGCATTTGTTATACGATGGCTGCATCATTTGTAATGCCATCCATACAGATGTGCTAATATATAATATTTTTCTAGTCATCCGAAAATGTAGAGTACCGGACGTTTTTTATATATGTATATCTAATGGAGAATAATAATAAAAAAATAATAATCATAGTTTTTTCATCATATAAGTAAAACAGGGTCCAAGGTGTAACTATATAGAAAAAAAAATGTAAGAAAGAATTAAAAATATTATCAACAGAAGTAGATCGTAATTATTATAGGCAGTATTTTTTTCTTATAAATTTATACGATAAATACCATATCATCGAGATTAAAAATTTATTGTTTCGTGCCAAATTTAATTTTCGAGAAGAAAAATTATTTATATATGATAATAAGTAGCCAAATATGTAAATTATAATAATAAAAAAACGTCTATATCTATTGCCGGATATTTTCTCTCGCATTGTTGGAATTTTTACATGCATTTTTTTTAATTTCGTATTTGTATATATTTTTGACTATATTTATATATTTGCTTATATTTTTTAATAATAATTATATTAGAATTTCTACCTCTGTTCTATTTGCCATTATGTTTTTGACAACACGAATATTAACTATATTTAATTTATGAACTTTTAACCTTTTAAGTGCCACGAACAATTATTAAAACGTTATTTACTTGCTTTCAAATAAAAAAAAACTTTACACATTTAATCGCATTTCCATGTTTATTTTCAGTATAAACATGTTTTATTTAAACGTAAAAACAGGCGTTAAATATAATCCGCTATTAAAAATATATATATATTCTACATATGTTTTTAGTCAGAAAGATTTTGTTTTATCTGCGGCTATAGTTGAAAATGGCACTTAAATGGTTGAAAAAAAATAGTTATAATATAATTATAAATAAATTAAACGACTGTATATGTATATATGTGGAATTTTTTTATTGGTTTATATATAATAAATTTATATATCGTCAAAATTCTATATATATGCGTATATAATTGAATAAAAAGCACTTTGCACAAGGCATGAAATAATCGTAGAGCTTTAGTATATCAATAAATTAACGCCTTCATTATGAAAAGGATTCTAGCACTAAAATAATTGATTATAAATTATTGACTTGATGGAATGCAATATCTAAATGTAATGTTTAAATTAAAGCGGTTTACTCAACGAATGTAATAACCAAGATTTATATAAAAAAAGCAGAGTTTCTCAAGTTTATTTGATGCACATTTTTCCATGTAAAATAATTTTGTAAACATTTTTTCTTTATACATTATTATTTTTATTACTTAATATATAGTTTGAAAAATGTTTTTTTGATCGTTACTTAATAAGTTTATAAAATTGGGACTAATAGAATGTTAAATCAACACAATACAAAGTTACACTGCCATATACTATATATATTGTATGCCAAAATTTATTATTACTAAATGAAAAAGCGAATTATTTACATTAAATTATGTCAATTTCAGATATTGCAAACTATCAGAGTCGTTTTTGTAATAATAATAATTAATGTCTGATTAAATAACATGTATAATGTATGTATATATGGTATATATATAATTGATAATGATTACAATTGTTTATATTTTGCATGTATTTCAATCACCATATAACATTTATTCACATTGTGAAAGCACAAAAAAAAAAAATTAAATAATATTCGTCGTGTGAATAATGCCACAGTTGATAATACTATTAATATCGCATTTTTTTTTCAATTATGATAATAACATTTTTTAAGTTGTGGCGTTATTCATGCGTGAGTGCGAATTTTTTTTTAATTCGATTCGATATTATGTTTTGAACTTGTTTTTTTCTATTATTTTGCATATATTGAGATTTGTATTATATTTATGTGTTTAAAAATGGCGTGATTATTTTTTTGTATAATATATGAAGTTTTTATGTCCCGAATTTTCGTTTTCTTTGATATACTGTTTACAGTTATTTAGTAATGTGTTTTTTTTTCTAAATAAACAATATTTTAATTTTCATAATTCGTTTTATTAGATTATTATTTTATGTTTGATTCTTTTGTTTCAACGCAATTCATTTTTTTTTCTCTTTTTTTATAGTACTTAAATCATCATAAAAATGTTGAAGGTTGTGTAATTTTCTAATCAGCATCTATTGTAATTATATGTAGAAACAAAATAGATATATCTGATATAAAATTATATAAATATAATATTATTTTTAGTCGATGGTCTATTGAAGATGGCCAACATAAAAATACACAAGTCTTTTGTGACAAAACCGGTGGGTTTATTATGTAAAAGTGGATCTCTGAATATAATTATCAACGAGGACGATATAAATATTACGGAGGCTTCTAAAAATACGAATAATGACGACGAAGCCACGGTTAATCTTATATTCAATCGTCAGTCTTCAAATAGTGAAGAAGAAACCTCGACAACCCTCAAAATAACAAACATAAACGAGACCGAAAGGAAACCCGTCGATAATAAATTTAATAAAATATTGTTGGACGCTTGTAACGATGCGTACGAAAAGATAATATGTAAGAATCTTAATAAAAATATTATAAATACACTGGAAAAGACGATGAAATGTCTTCATGATACCGAAGAAAAGCAATTATATGTAGAATTAATGCCGGATACTGATAAACGTGCGCCTGAAACTAAATTGGAGAAAAAAATTAAACCGAAATTAACGCATAAAAGTACACAATATCGTGCCAAAGATTATCAAGTTAAGAAATTCAATTCGAGATCTTCGCTTCCATTGCCCGGTTTATATGGTAATGTTCAGTGTTCAAATAAAATTAAACAAATTTCATCTGTATCAGTGGTGAAAACCAATACTATGCAAACAAGATATAGAAGAAAACAAGGAATTGGTAACTTAAAATCATAGAAAAGAGTTGTTAAGTTTTGAAAAATATCTAAGAAAAAATATGATAATTACAGTTATTATAAATATATAAATATATATGTGTCAATTTGTTGACATTAACTAAATAATATTCTAATACAATATAAATGCGAAAAATAGACAAAACTTAATTTCTCCTCATCAATATCTATGAAAGTTTCATATATTAAAATATGAGTATATAAACATTTATCTTTATCAAATATCAAAAGTCTTAATGCTCATTTTCAAGTAGCCCTTAAAAAATATTTTCATTTGGTTATTTTATTTTTCTTTATTATTTATCTATAAATATTATTTGTGTATATATATTTATCAGTATTAAATATAATAAAAATAATTATACATGAATTTTATTATTTCAGTTAATTTTATCCTTAGATACTTTATTATTTTTATATAGGTTGAATTTGAATTATATAATGTCAATTTTTTATGAATGGATTATTAAAATTAAATTATATTTAATATGGTGTATTATTAGAACATATATAGTTTAATTTAAAATATATTCGAAATGAAGAGATGCAACAAATCTTTTAGAAAGAAATGATGTATAAAAATCAGGCTGTTCATAAAAAAAAATATTAATTCATATATTCTTTATTACTGCAGCATATAATTATTTTGTGTTTAATCTATTACTATCATTTTTATTTATTTATTTTTAATATAAAATTATATATAATGTTAACGATAAACTAAAAAATCATTTCTTATTATACCATTTTGTTTCACTTATGCATAATTTATATTACATTATATTATATTAAATTTTCATATTTGTTTTATAATTTTCTACACACAATATTTACATATTATTTTATTATAGTTATGTAAATAAAAATAATATATATATATATATATATATATATATATATATATATATATATATATATATATATATATATATATATATATATATATATATATATATATATATATTAATATTTCAAGCGTAATAATGAAATTGAAAATGAAAAAAAAAAGACATTTTTAAAATGGCTGCGAGTAACGTATACACAATTTTAAACATATATAATATTACAAAATTTATATTTGGAATTAAAACTTTATCGGTTACCAAATCTGAGCGTATTCACAAAATCGGCAAAGGCTACATAATATATTCCACAATTTTGCATATTCTAATTATTACCGTTTCGTGTTTGAATATTCCGAAAATTTTAGAAAAGCAAACGATCGGTTTTCCGTCATCTTTGACTTTTACATTCATTTTTCAGTTCATCATGGCGCTTTTTGGATACGCATTTATTTTTTTAAACGCTAAAATTCGAATCGAATACGACATGAAAATATTCGATACGATAATAGAAATCGACTCTATTATAAAAACGTGGAACTGTAGAGAAATTTTCTTTTTTGCATGTCGTTTCATAGCAATTTTAATATTTTACGTCATATACAAAATTATAGATTTTTTTTTCACATTATATATTAATTGGACTGTGCCTAACATTTGGCCAATGCTTGGGCATATATATATCATAATCGTTCTGCAATTAGAAACTATATATTTTATTTTGGAGACTAATGAAATAATCAGAAGATTCAAGACGTTCAACGATTGTTTTCCCAATATATTTAAAAGCTCTGGAAAAACTAAAGTTGATTTTCAGCTTCAAGACAGTATCATGTTAAGCATGTGGAAATATAAACAGTTAAAATCTCATATAAAATTGACTATAAATGAATCTATTGATGTTTTAAATAAATTAGAAAAAATATTTAATTCGATTTGTTCTAAAACCTATTTTTTGGTGAGATTATTTTCTAAAACTTTTATTTCTAATAGTATTGATGGAGTATATATAAAAAAAATGATAATTTGATACTTTTTATTTCAAATTGAGAAGAATTACTTTAATATTAATGCTGATAGGATTTTCATTTTTAGTTTTTTATATTAAAAAAATTGTTTAGAATTAAATATTTTATTATATGCTTGTTTAAAATTAATTATTATTTTTAATCAAATAATGAATTTCAGCTACGTATAACAGAAATTATTTTTTTCTTCAATGCCTTGGCTATATTGTGTATGATGAACCATATAAGCGGATGGAAGGTTGTAAATATATTAAATTTTAAAAAATATTTAATTTTTTGCGATCCCAGAAAGAGTATTAGTCGTATTAAAATTAATATAATCTTATAAAAAAAGGTTTAAAATTCTATTTGAGTTCTTTGAGTCTCCAAATTTCTAACCTTAAAATATTATTTCTTTCCAAATATAATAGTTTAATATTCTTCTTAAATTAATTATTATATTTTTCGATATTATAACTAAAACATTAATTGATCAACATATAATTTTTGAATACTCGCTTTAAGATCAGATTGATATGAGCTAATGAACTTTATCAATTATCTATCGAAGGTGTCTTAATATTATCTCAGTATTAATAATATCTTCAACAATTTAAAATGAAATATTGTCATTGAAAATTGTATAAAACTAAAATGTAATATTATATATTTGTATAACTTTTATTCTTATTATTGTTCAAAGTGAATATTGTTCAGTAATCATAATAATATAATATTTAATAAATATTTTTCTGTCATTTTCAGAATCATATGGAAGCCAAAATATTATCTTCTTTTTGGCTATTTGTAGATTTTCTTACATTATGTGGATATACAACTATTGTTGAATTATTACAAAGTGAAGCTGAAAATACTAAAATAACGATCTGTAAAATGTATATAAATGCAAGTATTATAGAAGGTAAAATTTATAGATCATTTATATAATTCTATCATTTTGTATAGTTGATATAAAAATAAATTAAATATACGAAATCTCACTTGAAATTTCAATATTTATATGGTTATACATATGTTAATACTTATTGGAAATATTATATTATAAAAAAAATATTTCAATTGTGTAAATATTTAAATTAAATAATTGTAAATAAATTTTCAATAAAATATTGCGATATTCTCATATTTTTCAGATAAGATCGCAAATAGAGAAGTTTACGGGAAATTGATGAAAATAATGTCTTACAAAAATTTTCAGTTTACAAATGGAAAATTCGGGGAAACGGATTACACAATAATTTTTAATTTTTTCAGCAGAATTTTGACTTACACAGTTATATTTAATGAGTTTTCGCGTCAAAAAGTTTAGACTTATAAATTGTAAAAAAAAGTGTAATTAATTTATTTCACTTATAGAAATTTTAATTCAGATAATTTGAAAATAAAATTTGTATAATAAATAATTAACTAATATTACTTTTGTACTATCAAATAATAAAAATATAATGCTGTGTTTATTAAAAAATATATTTGTAGAAGAATTATTTTTATCATGAAATATATAAATGAATAAAACAAATAATTACAAGAATGTACTTTTTATTAATTACGATCTGAAGTTGGACATCAAAAATATTAATTATACCTATTTACTATTCATTAAATATAATATGAGCTATTTTTTTATGTCGAAATTTAATGATAAATGCATGTAATGTTTTTTTTTCTAATACTCTGATAAAAGAGAATTCAGATATATCTTAATTAGATTTTTGCATTAGATAAAAAATATATGCCATATTACAAAAAAATATAGCGCATTATAAATATGTTAAAAAGTGATTTTATTTTATTTTGATAAACTATATATATATATATATATATATATATATGTGTGTGTGTGTGTGTGTGTGTGTGTGTGTGTGTGTGTGTGAAATGTGCATGATTTTGATTTCATTAGGATTTTTAGGTATTGTTTCATAAATAAAGATAAATGGAATCAATTATTGTATGGTAAGAATTTTATAAATTATTATACAATAAAATTTGTCATATATATACAATAGATAAGAATATAAATTCAACGCGTGATTTAGATGAAACGAAACGAACTAAACGATATAAATATCTAAAAAAATAAATTTTCTTGTGTAATTCATCAGTTTTCATTGCAAGACAAATGTATTATATAATATTCATAAATGTTATAATAATGTTAAAGTTTTAAATTTTTTAATGTGACTTCAGAAATATATAAGTAATCGTATAATGAAATACATCATTAAAATTAAGGTTTTATAATAATTGATCGATATAACAATTCAATATCGTTAAAAACATTATCTCAAAAAAAAGAGAGAATTTTCTATATAAATCTGAGATTAAATTATATAATATAATAATAAAAAAATAAGATAAATAATTGTTCATACGTATAAACCAATCATCTGTTGAACAATTGAAATATCTTATATAATTAAACGATCGTAGTAAAAAAAAAATTCACATATCTGACGAAATATGACGTTTAAATTACAAATTATTTACGTAAATCTAGATATTACCGTCTATCATATTATATATTTATAAAAAAAAAGATCTATCATTACGAGGATCGAAAGAAATAGACGAAAATATAATGCTTATTTTTAATAGATTTCAGACATCTTTTTAATACGTGGTCTTCTTTTGAAGATTGGCGATTACTTTTATATCCTTAATAAGTTTTAAGCAGATAGGTTTCTTATCAAGAATCTTAATTTTGTAATTTTCATAGCAAATCAATATAAAATATGTTTTTTTATTTGATTCTTAGTATAAGTTTTATTTTTTGAAAATTTGAAAGACACTTTGAACATTGAAATCAACTATAAACAATATATTTATAGTATTTTGTTCAAAACTTGTATTTGAAAAGAACTTAAATACTGAAATACATAGTGAAAATATTATAAATTTGTTTATTCACAATTAAAGTACTAGTTTTCTGATTTTATTGAGCATTTCACTATTGAATTCTTTGAATCTTATGATTGTAAACAAAGTTCGAATATGCAAATTGAATTCAATCTGACACTTTTTAGTGATTACGTATAATAAATTTACACACAATGCACAATTATATATATATATATATATATATATATATATATATATATATATATATATATATATATATATATATATATATATATATATATATATATATATATATATATATATATATATTAATAATTAATTAATGCATTATCATCGAACAACGTCAATATCGGCATTCAGAAAATTTCGAGAATATAATATTAGTTACGATAAAATATCAGATAATATTTTAATCGATAAAACGACGGCTCACACATTTTCAAGTTTATCAGTAAATCTTCATATTGGAGATATTCGAACAATTAAAATAGGCGATGTTTCTCGAAGAAACATCATTTGGCTGTGAAATCTCGTCTTTCGCGCCCATTTTCAGTACAGTGTGTCACGAAAGTTTTACGCCGTCGATTTGAAATTCGAACTAAAAAGGTCAACTTTTAAACAGGTACAAATTTTAATATTTCATATTCGCATATGAAAAATAAATTTGTTTACATATTTGTTTATATATTATAATCTTAAAAGAAAATTGTGTTTTTTTTTTTGGTTATTTTTGAATTAAATATATGAAAAATATTTTTTTCTATTTCAAGATTAAAATTATAATTAAAAAAGTGTATAATATTACAATCTTCAGAGAATAATTTCGTTCAAAAATCAGTGTGTATTTTTTTTAATATTCTTTTAAATATTTGGGTTGAATTTTGATAAAAGTTCAGAATCCAATATTTTTTTATATAACTTAAATCAAACGTGTGATCATAAATTATGTAAATAAATGATATAAAACTAACAACAAACGAATAATATCTGATTTTAATTTTATTTTTCTGAAATAAAATTTTATCAAAAAATGATGATCAACATTGATTAAATAAGCAACAAACTTGAAATATATTATTATGATACTATAGATAGAAATATCATTAAGAATTTTGATTGTCTCTCTTTTTGTTTTTTTAATAAAAAGATAAATCAATCGCGTGACATATCTTTTGAAATTGTTTTAAATGATAATGTATTGCGATTTATTTTAAATTCTTTGCTTTGTTACATCTTTGAGTTGATAATAAATTATTGTGAAAATGACATTCATTTCATATTCATATTGTATAAACTGTTTGCTTGTAACATAGAAGATTAAAATAAATAATCTTACAATAATGAGGTCTTCCAAAATATTTTAACAAATATCCGTTGACTAAGTTTCCTAAATAATATAACGTTATTAGTGAAACGTTAATATTTGTGGATTGTCTTACAATATATTTATTTTTATACTGCGCGATGATAAATGAGAATTCTAATTTTCTGATAACGCATTAATCACTGTATTGATTTTTTGATAATATCTAAATAAATAATAAAAAAAAATATAACGAAGTACTTCTTTTTTTTAGTTAATATTTTTGGCACCGACAAGGAGAGAACGCTTTTAACCATCAAAATGGCGGATAAAGCGAAAGATTTAGACGCAAATCCCTTGGAACCGTAAGCATTATTTTTATATTAATCAAATCGTTAACATTAACAAATGTTGATTAATCAATCTGACAGTATATTTAGATAATACTTATGAAAGATTATAAAATTATTACTCGAGTATCAATACACATATTTACATAAAAATATGTTTTATTTGAATATATATTGGAAAAAAATATTTATAAGAGTTTAATTAACACATTACAGTCTGTTGACGCGTGTTAAAATTGATTCAATTTTAATATTATTTTTTTTAAAGATACATATGTCAATATTATAATCGTGTAAAATATGAATATAAAAAATATCTTGTATATCTAATTGGAATTAAATATTTCTTATAGTATTTGACCTCAGATTGAAAACCTTGATTAAATATATCAACGAAATAAATTCTTATAATAATACGGAAATGGTTTTATTGCAGTATTTTGGCTAGTTATATTAATTTTACTAGAGCAGTACAGTTTATAAACCGCGGACCGTAATGTGTTAAAATAAGGGATTGAGTCATAAGATATCGATTGAAAATATGTAAAGAATTAATAAAAACATATTGTTTCTCATTTAATATACACCTGTTGATAAGCATTTGAGTTTTTTTCTCATCGAGACATGTAGATAAAAATTCCTCTCCGAACATGACTATATATATTGTTTATATCGATACAAATAATTTTGAAAATCATTGGTAGAATTATTATTTTTTATTATGTGGATTATTTTTTTTATCATTATTTAATCATTTTTATTATTTTTGATCATGTTCATTACATATTGCTCTGAAAATTTAACAACTCACGAACAACGTATTCGTTAGCTTGCATTTTTTTTTCAATTATTGAAATGTTTATCTCATATTAGATACAATACAATGTTCATCTACCTGTTCGTCATATCTTGAGATTCAATTGGATTATAATGATACATATCATCTCATTGACGTTGTGACAAAAATAAATAATTTAAATCAATTAAATAAATGTAAATCGATGAAACCTAGATATATATATTGCACGTGAATTTAATTTCTATTTTCTTTATTAATCATCAAAATCAATTAAACATTATTATTTAAAATTTATTCAGAATTAGAAAAGTAATAATATATAAAATATCCCTTATCTATGACCATGATTACTATTTTAGTAAGTCGATAGTTACGAAGGTTTATTCATTATCTATTTTATTATAAGAACGAATAATAAGCTTAATCTAACCTAACCTTCGGATATATAATATATTATAACGATATTCAAATTAGAGTACGATATTAATATTTTATAATGTTTTATTAATATTAGAAAATTTATAAATACATCAACGGAAATTCAAAAGAAAACGACTACAGATGATGAAAGTGATACAAGTAGCAATGGTGAAGGCGAAAACGTTCCACCGTCTATCGGCTTTTTTGAATTGGTAGAATATTCATAAATTTAAACAAATCACAATGTTGTATATTAAAATTAATATAATTCTAAATAAAATTTCAGTTTCGTTTTTCCACTACCACGGATAAAATGATGTTGGCTGTAGCATTTTTAAGCGCTATAGTGACCGGAGCCGTGGCTCCGCTTAACACAGTTGTATTCTCTGAATTAACACAAGCTATGGTAATGTATGCTGTTTCACAAAATGAAACGACTGCCGGTTTAATTCCTGAAGATTTTGATTTTCAACATGAAGTGACTTTATTTGCTATAAGGAATGCAATTTTAGGATGTATTCTATTGGTTTTCAGTTATCTATCTACTATGCTTTCAAATTATGCAGCTCACAATCAGGTAATAAAATGAAAAATATCATTAGAATCACTAAAATTTAGCATTATATATATATATAACATTTTATAATGATTACATTCAGAGATTTTTCTTATCAATAACGTATCTACGTACTTATTTGTCTTATAAATATTTCACCAATCAATAGATTAAATATTAAATTACGTTTGTTTTTTTCTGCAAGATAAATATCTGGAGTTTCAAAAATATGATACACAAACTATTAAAAATATATAATTTTAGATTTTCACAATACGAAGGAAATTTTTGGATGCAGCGTTAAATCAGGATATTGGTTATTATGATGTGAATGAATCTGGAGATTTTGCATCAAGAATGACCGAGTAAGAATCAATTCCAATGATATTATTTTTATTGAAAAATGTCAGTTTTCTACAATTTTGTTTATTTTTTCTAGCGATTTAATAAAATTAGAGGACGGAATAGGTGAGAAAGCTCCAACGTGTTTTCACTATTGGATATCATTTACTGGTTGTATATTGATGGCATTCATCAGAGGATGGAAATTAACATTGGTTTGTTTGGCGTCATTCCCAGTAACAATGATAGCTGTAGGAAGTGTTGCTGTGGTTAGTAATTGTGAATTTCAATTTATCATTATCAATATAATTTTTTCCAAACTATAACGAAACGCCTTGTTTAAGATATCGTCCAGGCTGTCGAAGAAAGAGTCGTTAGCGTATGGTCTTGCAGGAGCTGTTGCTGAAGAAGTCTTATCCGGAGTAAGGACAGTAATAGCTTTTGGAGGACAAAAAAAAGAAGTGGATCGTTTCAAAACTAATTTGGTCGCAGCCAAAGATATAAATACTAAACGAAGTAATTAAAAAATATATACATATTTAAATATTTTTAATTACAATTATTTTTGATCAACGATTTATATATAGGTCTTTTTACTGGTATTGGTCTGGGAATACTGTATTTTTGTATGTATTCAACATATGCTCTTTCATTTTGGTATGGTATTGAATTAGTTTTAACTGAACCTGAAAATTATCCTGTAAAAGTTATGGTTGCTGTAAGTTTAAAACATCATAACATACAATAATAGTATTAAAAATATTCTATTACCAATATTCAATTAAAGGTTTTCTTTGGTGTACTAATGGGAACAATGAATTTTGGAATGTCGACACCGTTTATTGAAATATTTGGAATTGCCAAAGGAGCTGGAGCAAAAATTTTCTCTGTTATTGATAACATTCCTACTATAGATCCGAGAGTTGATAGGGGAGCAAGACCTAGTTCATGCGAAGGAAACATCTCATTTAGAAATGTTGTATTCAATTATCCATCACGTCCGCAAGTCAAAGTAATTGTAGTAAAAAAATATATCAAACATTGACAAAATATATTGTATAATATATGTATATATTATATTTAAAGATTTTACAAGGACTTGATATGGAAATAAAACAAGGTTCGACCGTTGCAATCGTAGGTGGATCTGGTTGTGGAAAATCAACATGTATACAACTCATTCAACGATTTTATGATCCTTTACAAGGAAGTGTAAGAAATGTTTTTATATATATAATTGATAAAACTAAGATTAATAATAATCGAGGCTGGTTAATATAAAATTTAACCATCACTAATATAACAATAACCGGACTTTGTATATGAAAAATAATTAAAAAAAACTTTCAGATCAATTCATAATATAAATTTTATTTATAATAACTACAAAAATATTTTTTTCTAAAAAACACAGTTTTATATCGTATTACTGTATTATCATAAAAAAATATTGATAAATGGCAATCATCTCGCAAAAGCGATATAATTAATTGCCACCAAATGGTCATTTATTATGAAAATCTGTTAATTAATTCTTGCATTGTCATCGAGAGTGAGCAAGCATGCAAAGTTTCAGCTCAATTGAACATTAAGAAGTGCTCGAAAAATCGATTATAAAATTCCACCAAGCCAAACAGACGAGTGAAACTTATATAAAAGTGTGTAAAAATAAATATTGTAACAATATTTTGCAGGTATGCCTTGATAATAATGATTTACGTGATTTGTCCATAACGTGGTTGAGACAAAATATTGGTGTTGTTGGTCAAGAACCAGTTCTATTCAATACAACAATTGGAGAAAATATTAGGTATGGTTTTGACAGCGCTACTCAAAAAGATATTGAAGAAGCAGCAAAGAAATCGAACGCTCATGATTTTATCAAGATGCTACCAAAGGTATAATGTTATAAATACATGCAAACATATTACTAAATTGTTACAGTTAAATAAACTAAATTACAAATCATTAAATAATGCTAGATTTTTTATTATGTATATAGTATTATAGAATTCAAACATAAAAATATATGATTATTTTTTAGGGATATGACACGCTTGTTGGTGAAAGGGGAACACAATTATCTGGAGGCCAGAAGCAACGTATAGCTATTGCACGTGCTTTGGTCCGAAATCCTAAAATACTTTTATTAGACGAAGCTACTTCCGCTTTGGACAATACTAGCGAAGCGAAAGTGCAAGCTGCATTGGACAGAGTATATATAATATAATATTATTTAATTATATCTAAATTTAACTATTTTAAAACATCATAAACATGTTATTTTATTTTATAGGCTGGAGAAGGACGAACAACAATAATTGTAGCACACAGACTTTCGACTATTCGAACTGCTAATTTAATTGTAGCCTTACATGAAGGAAAACTTGTTGAACAAGGTAGCCACGACGAATTAATGAGATTGAAAGGACACTATTACAATCTTGTCATGGCCCAAACGTCTCCAACTGACAAAGACGATGGTATCTTCAATTATATAATACTTTTCAGTCATAAATATTTAAATAAGTATACATATTAACTTTACTGTATAGATGATGATCAGAAAAGAGAAATTCTACAAAATCAGATGAGCATAATGAGTGTTGAAGATGAGGATAAAAATCTGCCTCCTGAATATAATGTGAGAATTATTATTTTATATGGTTATTTCTTGTCAATGTATAGAATACATATTAATTGGTTAAAAATTATGTAGCCTGATGAAGAGGATGAAGATGCTAAAGAACCGCCTTCACTTCCTTTCTGGAGAATCGCTCTACTAAACGCACCTGAATGGAGATTCATGTTAGTGGCTTGCACTTGTTCAATAATCATGGGTTCAGCTATGCCTGTATTTTCAGTGCTCTTTGGTGAAATTATAAGTGTAAATACATCAATAATACAAATATATTTAATAGTAAGAATGTTACTTTAACGCATGTTATTTTTTTAGACATTTACAACGTTGGATGAAAACTATATAAGGCAAAAAACTAATTTGTTTTGTATAATTTTTGTATGCGCCGGTATCATAACTGGTTGTGCTACGTTCCTTTCTGTACGTGAAATATGATTACTTTTATATAATTATAATTTAAGGCAGATTTTTTTTTATAAATATTGATTTTTTATTTTCCATAGATTTTCATGTTTGGTATTGCTGGTGAAAAAATGACAATGAGACTTCGATATTTAACATTTGAAGCTATGTTGAATCAGGAAATGGGTTGGTTTGATGATAAAGCAAATGCAACAGGCGCGCTTTGTGCAAGACTTTCAGGCGAAGCAAGTGCTGTTCAAGGGGTATAAAAATATATTAATCAAATTACTCATAAAAAAAAAATCACAAAACGTTACAAACATTGCACATATTTTAGGCAACTGGACAACGTATCGGTACTATACTTCAATCGATAGCCACATTAGTACTTGCCATTACCCTTTCGCTCATTTTTGAATGGCGATTGGGGTTGGTAGCTATGTGTTTTATGCCTTTTACTTTGGCAACAACGATCTTGCACAGAACTGTAGCAGTTTCTGAAAATTTTGGTTCATCCAAAGCGATGGAGAAGAGTACTAAGGTACGTATCATTCATTGAGTATTTTTTAAGTGACAAATTGAATATTTCGTATTGTGGGTTAAAATTAAAGAGTCCTTTTTTCACTGACCTTATTAGTGATACTCTTAGTCAAAATGTAAAAAATCATTATCATTCAATTTTTTTATTAATATTATAAACAGATTAAGCTTTTTGTGCGTAACATAAGAATATTTTCTTATTTGTATAAAATTTTTAGTTGGCAGTTGACGTTATCAGCAACATAAGAACAGTAGCATCATTGGGTAGAGAGAAGCTATTTTTACAGCAATTTGTTGAAACCCTAACACCGGCAATGAAGAAAGCAAAAAAGAATACACATTTCAGAGGTCTCGTGTATGGCGTAGCAAGAAGCTTGATATTCTTTGCCTTTGCAGGTTCAATTTATTACGGTGGTTATCTGATTCAATATGAAGGTGTGCCATATTACAATGTCATAAGGTATTTATTTCTCGATAATTTTTATTAAATGATGCTGACAAGAATAATAATATTATAAAAAATAATTTCAGAGTATCGCAAGCTCTGATCTTAGCAACAATATCAGTAGCTAATGCATTAACATTCGCTCCAAATCTCCAAAAAGGCGTTCAATCTGCAAGCAGAATAATGTTTCTATTAAACAGAAAACCGAGAATATTGGATCCTATTATTCCAACGGATGGAAAATTTGTAAGATTAATAAGAAAGCGCGATACAACAATTGTAATATGATGATAATATTATTATATATTTTCAGACTACTGTTGGAAATGTCAAATATTCAAATGTTGATTTCGCTTATCCAACAAGACCTTTATTGCGCATACTAAACGACATGAATTTAGGGGTCGAACAAGGAAAAACGGTCGCATTAGTCGGTGCCAGTGGATGTGGAAAATCAACTTGCATACAATTATTGGAAAGATTCTACGACCCTCTAAATGGGAAAGTGGTAAGTCAAAAATAAATTAATAATAATCATAAATTAAATTTTATATATTAATAAAAACTGACATTTTTAATTAGGAATTGGACAACAAACCTATAAATGAACTTCAATTGAGTGAACTTAGGAGTAATTTAGGCATAGTGTCACAAGAACCAATCTTGTTCGATAGAACAATTGGAGAAAATATTGCATACGGAGATAACAGTCGTTCAGTATCACATCAAGAAATCATCGAAGCGGCAAAACAAGCGAACATACATAATTTCATTGCATCTTTACCATTGGTAATTTGCAATTTATTAATATTGATTTATCATTCTTTTCTTTTTTTAGTAAATATTATATTGAAATATTTTTAATAGGGATACGATACAAGATTAGGAACAAAAGGAGCTCAATTATCGGGTGGTCAAAAGCAACGTGTGGCGATCGCCAGAGCTCTACTTAGAAATCCTCGAGTGTTACTTTTAGATGAAGCTACTTCAGCTTTAGATACAGAAAGCGAAAAAGTAATTCTTTGACATAGTTATATAAACAAATTTAATATATACAATTTTGAAATATTTTATATATATATATATTTTTTTTATAAAGGTTGTGCAAGAAGCTTTAGATAAAGCTAAACTTGGTCGTACTTGTATTACCATAGCTCATCGATTGAGTACTATACAAGATGCCGATCTTATATGCGTGTTCAACGAAGGTAGAGTTTCAGAATCGGGCACACATGCCGAGTTGATGAAATTGAAGGGAATTTACTATAGATTACAAACGCAATCTCAGAGAAAAATTTAAGAATACGAGAAAAAAACTGTAGACCTTCAAAATTTTAGAAATGTGATTCTGTGATAGTTCTATAATTATTCTAGTTGTTAAGAAGTCAATATATTGAAATTGATAGCCCAATTAAAATAACGCATAAAAAGATTCAGATTCAAACTTCAGTATGGTGCTAAGATTTATATATTTTTAAATACGATATTGTTTTTATAATTAAGGCAGTTCTACAAGGTTTAAAAATAATCTCAAATCACGCAAAATTACCTTATTCAAATCCCAAAATATAGTCTGGGATGAAAAATAAATTTTATCACACTGTATTTGTCAATAATAACCATAAAATATGATTATTATTGATAAAATTGTTAAAAATTTTATTATACATTTTAATTTATTCTAGTTTTAATAATAAAACAATTATTTAGAATGCGAATTCTTTTACTGATCTTAAATAACATACTGTTTATTTTTTTTTATAGTATAATAATTCTAATATAAAATTTGTCCACGAATAAGTAAATAATTAATAAGAAAAATAATCGAAAAGTGGAATACAAAATAAAAAGCTACAAATATTTATAAACAGTATAAAATTTATTTTTTCTATGAAATATTTCCCACTTAAATAAAATGAATTTTGATAGAAATTTACAAAAAGTGAACAATATAAAAAAAATGCTGAACTTCATTGTCTAGATTTAATATAGTATTCGAATATATAAAACAGTTCCACTTTAATAGTTTGAAAATTGATTTGATTTGTAACATAAACAGATTGCAAAGATAATCTTTGAAAACTTCATCGATTTTATATAATTCCGTAAGCTATATATGTAATAATACAATTTATTGTATGAGTAATATATATAAAAACTGTTCTTTGATTTTTTTCAGGAAGATTCATATGAAATATTGTAAATAATAATTGGTTAAATATTTCAATTAAAATACAAAATCAGTATTATGAATACAATGAATATTATTGCAGAAATAAAAAAAACATTTCATTTATTATTTGGAATAAATTTAATGATATATATATATAAATACAAACATTAACTTACTATCTACGTTTAGATTTGGAGCGCATACGTTGTGATTTTCCAGGTCGTTTATTTTTTTGGCCGCCTCCTTTATTTTTGAATACGTTTTTAGTTTTCTTAACACGATGTAAATCTCTAAAGTCTGAAGAGGATTCTCGGGTATTCAATTTACTGCCGCGTTTCTTTCCACCAAAACCAAATTTATTATTCTTCATATTTCGTTTGGTGTTTGTTTTCTTTTTATTGGTACCTTTTTTATTATTTTTATCGTCAAAATTGAAGTCGTCTTGTCCTTTCAGACCTTTACGATACTTTTTGACCTCATTCAAAAATGTTTTCTTTTCTACTGCTCTTTGTTGTTTAGTTTGAGCCTAAAATGAAAATTGTATGTAAGTTTTATATAATTATTATTTAACGATTATTTGCATTTCTAAAAAAAATATAAACGATAGAAACCTGAATTTGTTTGGCCATTTTCTTTTGCTGTCTTAATTGACGTACTTTCTCTGCTCTGGCCTGACCAGCTTGCTTAGCCACAAGATTCTGTCTAACTTTCTGCATATGAGAATCTGATTTAGCCATTTCTGCGAAGTACACCTCCGGTCTGTAATAACAACATTAATTAAATATAATCACAAATATGTGCCATCACAAATATAAATAAAAGGCTAATATTTACACACCGTTTTGTAACAATACCCATTTCCTTCATTTTCTTGAGGGCTTCCATAGCTGAAGCTTGTGCTTGTCTATGAAATAAAGTTTCTCTTTTAAATTCATTAAGAACTGGATCTTCACTAATATCTATGTATGGCAATTTTGCATTATTTTGTCTAATATTTCTGCAAACACAATAAAGAAATGACCATTACACCAGTATTCAAAATACCTGTAATAATATATTATATTGAATAATTACATACATTTGTCTTTGAGCTGTATCTTGAAGTTGTAAAGCTACATCTGGTGCCATAGGAGCCGGTTCATTAACCATAACTAGACTTTCGATCCATGGTAAATTGAGTTGAAGTTCCTTTAATTTTAGTTTCATATCAGCAACATTATTCGCATAAGTTTTAGTTGACTTTTCAATAACTTTATTGAGGCCTGGCTTGAGCAAGCCTTTAGCAAAAGCTTCTTGTAACTGTAACGTGGAGAGAACACAGAATAATGTAATCTATAACCTCATTGTTCAACAATATTTTTTATTTAATATTAGTTTTTTTTATATAAATATCATGTTAAAAATAAGTTACCTAAAAGGTTATAATGAAAACATAACCTATAGTATATAAAACAATAAAAAAAAATATTAGTGATTATATTACCTCTCTGTCGGAAGCACTTGACTCAGAATCGGATCCTGAACTAGAAGAAGAGGAAGAAACAGATCTTCGACGTCGAAGCACCATCTTTATCTATTTTACGACTAACCACTCACATAAATACAAAAACTTGATGCTTGACAGCTACGCACGTGGTATTTTAAATAATTGGTCCTAACATATCTTTTTCTTACCATTAATTCAAAATTTTGAAATTCTTCTTTTAATCATGAATTTCGCGTAATTTGTAATAAATCTATATATATATATATATATATATATATATATATATATATATATATATATATATCGAAGGCAGAACATTTTATATTTTGCGCTTCTACACAGGAATTCAAAAGTAATAGAAAACGTTATAAAATATTTAATAATTTTTAATATATAAATTAATAAAAAAAGAAATAAATTTTGTGGGGTCCCAGTAGGATATTTGTTTTAAATATTAATTTATAACACAATAATTATAAATTAATTTATATTTTTCAGTAATATATTATATATCGAAATTATGAAAAATATTAATATATATAAATTTTTTTTAATAAAATATTAATTAAGCTTTTAAAATGAATTCCCAAAATTTAAATGTGTTTGAATATATATATTTGATTAAGAAATTTAAACAAAAAAAAACTAATAATGATAATAATAATAATAATGACAGTTCAATAATATGTAATAAAAAAGTTAATTGCAGAATCGATAGATGTCAACATATGAGTGCTAAAGATTAATAGCGTGAAGAAATTTTATCATTAGATTTTGATACAACGAAAAACGTTACATTACTTTGTATTGAAATAAAGATATCAAAAATAAATTCTATGATTAAAATATTTATAAAATAAGAGATCCAAATTATCATACAACCTTAAAAATATATACAATCTGAAAAATAATTTCTCTTATTTGTAAATAAGAGAAATAACAATAAGAATAAAGTTTATTAAATAAAAAAAAAACGATCATAAACATAATTCTTAGAATAAAACAAATGGAAGGATTGTCTTTGTTTGGATATACTGAGAAACATTAAGTCCTATAATATAATTATTTTTAATTAAGTATTTTTAATCTATAAACATTGATGTTATTATTTATCTACATATAATTCATACATTATATAATTAACAAATATTATATAAAAAGATCATTTTATATAAGAAAAAAGTATAATATTATATATTGCTAGAAACCTTATCCCATCAATAAACTTTGTACCTATGGAGCAGCAGAATAATTACATTTACATCAAACAACGTCCATCGTCTCAAAATATACTTCAGTTTAATATTATTTTATTAGGTTTCTTAATGTGTTCATCAAATGCACTTTACGTTTTCATCAAAACTATCACATTAAAAAAAATAACGTCTTTTCTCGATCTCTTCTTCATTCATATTCATACTTATTTTAAGAAACATTAATATATTATGTAAACTAAGAAATTATTCAGTTAAATTAAGTAGTTTTAATGCACACTTAAAGCGAAAGAAAAAATTAATTTTGATTGAATATTTCCTCCAATTTAACTTCATGGAACTTTTTAATGTGCTTTCTTCTAGAACTTTTACTTTTAAAATATTTTTCACAAGTATCACACTTGTAAGGACGTTCACCTGTATGAACGACCATGTGTCCCTGTAAAAATAAAAATATAGCATTTTTATAATACTCAAAAACAACTCAACTTTAAAAAACGTTAATCGAATTATAACATATAACTTTTTGAAGTAAATTTAAAAATATACAAATAAGATCGGTTCTATTTCATATAGTAAATAATTTATCTTATTTATAATACAAAAATATATTAATAATGTACATAACATTAACACTAATTTGTTCTGAAATTAAATCAAACCTGTAATATGGCCTTTGTTTTGAATTTTTTATTGCAGATTTCACAGTCAAACTTCCTCTCTCCTGTGTGAATTGTAAGATGATATTGTAAATTACTAGTTTGTTTAAATCTTTTTGGACAATGAGGACATTTATATGGTCTTTCGTTAGTGTGAGTACGCAAATGAGTACGAAGATTTATGTAGGAACGACCGCATTGATCACAAGTATGTGAACCACCAACACTGTGTAAATAGGAATGTACATTTAAATTTCTAACCAACGCAAATCCTTTGCCACAAACCTGAAAATATATATTTGTTCACATTTGTAAATAATAATGATGGGATTTTTATTTCCAATAAATAAAAATCAATGTAATCAACTTACTTTACATTTATATGGTTTCTCACCGGTGTGTAATTTCATGTGTTCTGCGAGATAATATACAGATACAAATTTCTTTCCTGGAATAATATAAATTTTGTTATATTAAAGAAAATAATGAAATTTATATTTCTATCAAATAAAATATAAAATTTTACCGCAAAGAGTACATTGACCTCTTCTTTCACCAGTATGTGTACGTTTATGTCTCGAAAGACCAGCTTGACACATAAATTTCTTTCCACATAAATCACAAACAAATGGTTGTTCTCCAGTGTGTCGACGTTTATGAATATTTAAGGTGCCTATTTGTGAAAAACTTGCACCACATTCAGAACATCTATAATATATAAAATAACAAATAAAAATGTATGAGAAGATGCATCAATTATTTAATCGAATATAAATATAGCATACACATAAGGTTTTTCTCCAGTATGAACCCGCATGTGAATCTTCAAGGCATTTGGTAATACGAAGGAATTACCACAAACGTCACAACAATACGGTTTTTTGCCAGTATGAATCAAAGCATGTCGTTTTAAATTTGCACTTAAACCAAATGTTTTTCCGCAAACTTTACATTCGTGTATTTTTGTCTTTGGAAGTATATGCGCTACTACAAACACACAAATAAACATTTTGTAAAATATCAACTGTGACACGTTTTTTTGATGCGCTAAAACAATTTACCTTTCTTTTTTACTTTTTCAACTTTTATTTTTGATTCTTTCGCTTCAGTAAATGACATTGGACTTTTTTCTTCACATATTTTAATATCGACTTCCACGAAATTATCGTCTGAAGAACTTTCATGTTTTATGTCTTGCTGGCGTGATGCCGGTATAATAATATTTTTTAATTTATAATCTGATTCTTCACACTGCCTTTTAAAAGTATAAGATGCATTCAATTTTTCAATACAAACGGTACATATTAAAAGTGGTAAAGAATCGCGTGGAAGTATCTAAAAAATAGACAATTAAATAAAACAAATAATGAACATCTATAATCGCAGAAAAAAAGATACTGCTCATTTTGAACACCTTTTTTTTCAATTAAACTATATAATGTTTATTTAAAAATCTTCATATATTGAAAATGAACGCTTAAATAAATGCGTTCAACAAAATAAACACTAATTTTGAAAAAAAAAGCTAATACTTTAAAAAATATTTATTTAAATTTATAGATATGTAGAAGTTAATTCAAAAAAAATGAAAAGTGGTAGTAAAACAATTCATGTTTTCCAAAATAATACTAAATTTCTAGTTTAACTAACTTGTGTATTTTTATTTTTAATAAATTTATCTACGAGAGATACATTTTCTTTTTCAAGACATCACATATAGTAACCGGATAATATAGAAAAATGTTCGTATAAAATTTTGCTTCAATATGATGTTCAAAACAAACTATTCGGGAGTTAAAGAGATTACTGAACGTTTTTAAAATCACAACCTTAATTGTAGTGCAAATATCTGATACTTTGTCAGAGTATTGTACAGAATCACGCTCCGAATTAAATATGGACTGAAGGTCGCCATCGTTCATGCACAATCTACACATATCTTTCATTTTGAACACCTATGTTGCACTACTAAACACAAACGCTCTTTATCTCGATGTGCAATTTGACAGTTTTGGTCTAAAAAAGTTTTTTAACGACCTATTTTCAATCGATAATTCTATATTTATAAAGTAAATAATATAATTAATTGATATTAAATATTTAGAAAATTTAATGTGACGAATATTTTTATTCCGAATTGTATATTAATTAATCGAAAACATATAAATAAAAAAAATCATTATTTAATTAGCTTTTCAATTATATATATATATATATATATATATATATATATATATAATATATATATATATAATATATATATATATATATATATAATATATATATATATATATATATAATATATATATATATATATAATATATATATATATATATATATATATATATATATATATATATAATATATTAATCATATAAATATATCAAAAATACGTCAAAAATGTAAAAATAGTATATAATCATTATAGAATTATTTTATTAGTTTATATAGTATAAATGTAGACATAATAATATAAAATAATACATACACATATATATATATATATATATATATATATATATATATATATATATATATATATATATATTGCATTAAGATTGATATGAAAGATAAAATATTTAACTGTTTTGTAAATGAATTTAAAAATTAACTTATATAATGGCTTGAAATTTTAACAAAAATTTAAAATGTTAATCGACAATATAATCATTATAAAATTATTATAATTTTAAAATCATAAAAAATATGTACGCGTGTGTGTGGATGTATACGTGTTTGGTTCTTTTTCCGTTGAACTAAAAATGAAAAGTTAAAAATGAATTTCACGTTAAAAGTGCGAACATTATTATTAATTTTAATTTAAAAAAACTTATATTTCAAACAATTACGTTTTATCGGAATCGACGAAAATCAAAATCGAATCGTTCGTTCGCAACGCGTCGGCGAAGAATTTTTCTCTTTTAACAGGTTTTTCACCGCGGACAAGGCGGTCAAAATCGCGCCCGAAAATAATAAGATTTTACAGAGATCGCGAACAATTTTAAAAACGATCGCGATATTCGACCGTCGGCACCGCGCAAATCGAGGACGACGTCGAACAATCATAAACGAGATTGTGCAAATTTTAATATATAAGAGTAAGATTTGCGCAAAATTCATTAAATTTTACTATTTCGTAAAGTTTGCGTGAAATTTTTCAACGTTTATCTTTCGAAACGGTTCAAACGTTTATCGACGTGAGAACGTCGCCGAGAAAGAGCGGTTCGGCGTCGCGTTCGGAGCGGCGACGCGGTCGCCTCGCGGGGAGCGGCGAGCGTTGCGCATCGTCGGGTCGATACGGGCGTCGCGTATGCGCATCGGCGGAAGCCGGAAGCGCGGCGCGTCGACGGTTCGCTGTCGCGCTCTCGCGTTCGCGTTCGCCTTCGCCCTCCGGCGAACGATGCGACCGAACGGGATCCGGACGACGCCGTCGCCGCGATCGCCGAACGGCCGAGTCGCACCGCCGTCGTCGCCGCCTTCGTCTTCGCCGCGACGACGCCTCGCCTTCGCTCGCTCGTTTCGCTCGTTTCGCCCGTTTCGCCGATTCGCGTCGACGCTTCTCCGATAGGACGGAAGCGACGCGGTCGACGCTCAGGTACGACCGAATACGCCCGTCCCCGCTCGAGGCCCGCTCGGGGCCGGCGTCGCGTCCTTCGGCTGCCATGTTTACGTTGCGGCTGTCAGCGCCATGTTATGACGGCGGCCATTTGCCGACGTCGAAACCGGTTCGACGTTCGCCTCCGACGTCGTTCGCTCTTTCGACGGCTTTCGACGCGACCGACTCGCCGAAGCTCTTCGAGGAGGCGGCGCGAATCCGAATTCGGCGTCGTCAAATCTCGTCGGTCGCGTTTCGACGCCTCGCGACCCGGACTCGTTCGCTTCGCAGTTTGCGGCTTCGCGCCCTCGAAGTAACGTCTTCGCGTAAACAAAGTCGGACGGAGGGACGCGGAGCGAAGATGCACGCGCTCGCGCGTTCGACGGCGACGCGCATGCGCGCGCGCTCGTCCGGCGGGCCGCTTGTGCGCGCGACGCGCAATGTCGCCAACCTGACGCGCGACGCCGTCCGCCGTTCGCCGCTCGACGCCGGGACTCCGCTTCGACCGTTTCTCGATCGAACTTCGTCGCGTTCGCTAACCGTTCGCCCGTCGACGGACGCCGCGTCTCTCGATATCGCCGTCGAAAACGCACCGAACGCTTTTCGACGCGTAAATAAATCGTTTACGCGAAGCGTAGCTCAATTTTCGTCGGAACCCGTAATATGGAGCCGCGCCGCGATCGCGATCCGTTCGTTCTCTTTTTGTCCGCGTCGATTTTCGAAGGCGTTTTCGTTTCGTCCGATATTTACGTTTTTGTTTTTTGCAGTCGCCCGGAATCGTGTTCCGCCGCTCGAAAACCGGCCGAGTCCCGAACTCCGGATTAGAAGAGAAAAATTTGTCACAAAATGAATATTATTCAAAAATGTTTGCACGAAAGAGAAAAATCAATACGAAAATCTTATCGGTGAGTACGATCGTTCGACGAACGCACCGTCGTTTGCGCGTTATAATATTTTGATTTTATTTTTATAGGATGCGGGGACGAACGTGTCCCAAATTAAAACGTCTCCTTCGGAGATATTCTTGAACGGAATGGACAAGCACGCTATGGAAACTTGCGCAAATAAACCTTTGACCGTACTCGCTAAAGATATCGACGCGGAATCGGAATCGAGCGTCAATTATGTAGACGAAAATTCGGCGTTTCGACCCGTCTATAAATGTGTTAAAAATCACATCGAAGCGACGACCGATTTGACTTCGTCGGAATCTATCGACGAATTTGACGATGATCTTATACAAAAAACTGTAAACTCTGCCGTATCGGATAGGAAATCTAATAAAAGAGTGGATTCTGAAGCTATTTTGGATGATAGCGGTGACGTCGGTAAGACTTATTTAGCTTCCGTCAGGTCTCAGTGCAATATTATCTCTGAACCTATTGAAACTTCGATTGTGCAAAATGTTTCAAAGAATCCAAAAAATTATACGTTTAACGTAAATCCGGGAGTGAATAATTTAGCTACCATACAGAATGTGGTGCAAAGTGTTTCGAGTGGAAACCAAACGTTATGGTTACCCACTATTTTAGCGTCGAATACGATTAACAGTACCGAAGATCAAGCGTACGAAGAAGAAATAGATATTCCGCCTACTACTGTGTCCCAAATTTTTCTGACCGGTACGGGACAACACTTCTCTTCTCATTCTGTAAACAATACCCTTATATCTGCGAAATCGTGTCACATCGCAAATCATAAATATCCACCCAAAGTTCAAATATTGGGTGGAATTAGTATCCCCAAACAAAACTCCATATCCAATACTACGGTTCAAACGAACGTCGGTTCCAATATAAAAACGATTCACGCCAATTATATAAACCAAAACGATTCGTCTACCGTTAATCCTTCATCTACTCCTACCAAACAAGTTATTAATAATTCTGTTTTGAATCAAGTATCGAACAAAATGCATTCTACTAGTATACCTTTTCCTAATACGCGAGGACAAAGTGGACCCGTTCAAGTTAAATGCTCGTCAGTTATTAACTCGACAAATTTGCATATGAAAGGTATTCCGACGGCGGTTAACAGATCTTTGAGCAAAGTTAATAACAACAATAATAATATCACTGCCAAAATGGAAAGCTCTAATATAACTTCTGATCAAACGGGCCACTTTTTTCCTAGAGTAATTCCAACGCCTAAAATATCATTGCAATCTACAGGCAGAGTGGTTAAAAGCAGTAATTTGCAGTACAATCAGAAATCAAACAATTTAGAGTCGCAACAGGCGTCTAACATTATCCACGCTCATAAAGTTCAAGCGGCCATGCCTGTTAAAATAATACAGCAACAGACTTTAACATCTACAGGTCACAAAGCTGGATTTAAAACCGTACAAACGTCTAGGCCTACTGTTGGAACAGCTAAAAATTTGAATTATAGTTCTATCAATTCTTTGTCTGGAAAGAATTGGACGCAAGCAGCTTCTACGTCCAATTTGAATCATGTTACTAATCAAAAGACTAACTCTACATTTACTAAGAACGTAGCGGGTGTTGTAAATGTTCAAAAAGTTAACTGTAAGAATTCTACCCAAAAAGTAGTCACCCATCAATTATCAAACTCCTCGGTTGTATCGAACTCTGCACAAATTAGTAAAACGAATTCTCAAAATTATCAAACCGGTGAATCTGGCAGTACTCTGAGATATGTACAAAGTTTTATTGGTGTGGATAATGTAAATTCGTCAGTAGTTCCAACTAATCAACAAACTATTACTGCTCAAATTCTACAGTCATTATCGCAACCAAAAATCTTACTACCGTCTGTTCAACATGTATCTCCGACTAGTACTACTGCTGTTACTAAACGTCCAACCATATCTTTGCGTCAAGTCAATTTTGAAGATATTACACACGTGAAGAAACAATGTGAACAAAAACGTCAGATACAGTGAGTTAAATTTTGATTATTTTTTATGTAAAATCGTCGCATACTCGACTTTTTTTTACTAAACTCTAATTTTATTTTTAATTCCAGTGGTGATCCTAATACTGTATTATCTACTGATGATATGTTGGGTACTGAAGAACGTCCTACTTTAACTGATGAATCTTTACCATATCATTATCACAGTCTTCAATTAGTGATGTTGGATCATACATATGCTGTTTTACCTCAAACGATGTCAACAAATTCTGTAAATGGTACAAATACAGTTACAAATAATTCGTCTCCTGTAAATAATAACAATATAGTAAGTTCACCTGTTAGTCCAACGAAAGCCATACCTACAATTGTAAATACATCCACAAATAGTACATTGTCTAGACAATCTCCAGTATCTGTTATTTCAACCGTACTTTCAAGTAATACTAATCCTTGTATTACGCAGAGTACTGCAAATTATCAGTACAATTCAATTACGCAAGAAGATGATGACGCTGCATCTATTATATCGTCAATAGAAGGAGATAAGGATACTGAGAGAAATAACGAGAGACATGATAGCGATACTGAAACAGCTCCTGAAGGTGAGGAAGAGGGAAAAACTAGATGTGTATGTGAATTCACCCATGATGATGGTTATATGATATGTTGCGATAAATGTGGTGAATGGCAACACGTGGATTGTATGGGTATTGATAGGCAAAATATACCTGACGATTATATGTGTGATAGATGTGAACCCAGATTAATAGATCGAAAACGAGCTCGATCTATTCAAATTCGTAAAAGAGAAGAACAGCTTGCTAATCTTGGTTCATCTGGAAGTGATTCTTCTTCGGGTACTTCGGTAGGAAACCATCGTAACAAACAATTGCCTTTAGGAGGCACTTCCAATTCTCACAAGAAAAAATTGCATACTGTTACCACATATAGCAATACGATTAGTGGTGTTAGTAGAACGGTACCACTTTTACCTTTATTTTCTCCAAATTTTAATGTAACCAGTCCTTCTCCAATTCAGAATTCTAAGAAGATAACGAAAAGACCACGAAGGATAGAAAATGGAAGAAAAGGTCCAAAAAGAAAATTACCTGAGAAAAGAAAAAAGAAAACCGGAGAGGTTTCAAGTTATCGTTCAAAGTATTGTTCTTTGTCATCTTCGAGTCAAACAAATCAATGGGTAGATAGTTTTGAGTTGGCTATGACAAATCATTACAGTCCAGAATTGAGGGCTAAAATGGCCAGGTATTCGAACAAAGGAAACAATTCGCCCAATATGGCTAGTGCCTTGACAGCGCATTTGTGCACAACTGTACCACACGCAGGTGGTAAAATTCTTATTGCTACAGATGATATGAAAGAAAATACTCCAATAATAGAATTAAGAGGGAAGTATATGCTTTCGACTCAACATAAACCACAGCCACAATTATCTGGCAGAGTAGGTAGTCAAAGACCCGGTCCATTTTTATTTTTCTATCGTTTACCAAAAGATTCGACACAAATATGTATTGATACTAGGACATATGGTAATGAAGCTCGTTTTGTTCGTCGTTCATGTAAACCAAATGCCGAACTTCAACATTGTATTATTAAGGGAGTTTTGCACGTATATTTAGTTACTATTAATCCCGTTTTATCCAATACTGAAATCACTATTCGTCATGATTCTACAGGAGTTTTCCAACCGTGTGCTTGTGGAAATCCTAAGCATTGTAAATATTCTGGATCAAACAATTCTGTTGTTCATAAAAATAATGGTGCAGCTACTGAAGTCACTCATGAAAGACGGGGACGTACTCGCTATTCCAGTTCCTCTTCAGTAAATTACTCCGGTAATTCTTTTTCAAAATATGATGATTTTATTAAATCTGAAAGTCCTGAATTGGAAAAAACTGAGAATTTTGAAATGGATCATATAGACGTGATTAAACGAGAGGTCGTTGAAAATTCAACATTTGAGAAAGAGCCGGAAATTTTAACACCAGTTAGTGGTAATGAATCGCCAATTATTGATAAAAAACCTTTGCTTAATATAAACAGCGATCTAACTCATATTGTGGAATCTTTAATGGATAAGAAATTGGGTGAAGTTATTAAAGAAGAGCTTAAAAATGTTATCATTAAGGAAGAAGTAATTAAACCAGAAATTCCAGAAGAACCTATAGTATGCGAAAATGAAAAGAATATTGTTAAATCAGAGGATTCATGTTCACAGAGAGATGAAGTAGATTGTAAAAGTCCAACACAGAGTATATCAAAAACATTAACATCAGTAAAAACGAAAGATAGTGAGAAATCATCAAAAAAAGCAGTAAACTCTCGTCGGACCTCTGTTCACTCAACGCGCTCTACTAGAGCGTCAACATCAACGAACACGTGTGAATCAGCAGATGAAAAGAGTGACCCTCAGAGCGATTCGAAGTCTCAAGCTCCGAAAGAAAAGAAGAAATTGGTAAATTTTTACAAAAAAATAAATTTTAACGTTATTTATACTTAAACTTTTTTAATATTTCATGTTTAAATTGTAGACTCGTGAAGAACGTAAAATGGAAGCTATAATGAAAGCATTTGAGCGAATGGAAAAAGCTGAGTTAAGAAGACAAGAAAATCGAGATAGACAATCTCGAAGACGTGAATCTGACACTCATCCACCAAGTGCAACTGAAAAAGATATGAAAGATCCAAATGATGATGATGATGAACAAGCGAGTTTAAAACGTAGACGCAGGTTTGATTCATAAAATTATATATAATTATGTATATTTTTATGTTTTTTTTTTATTTAATATTATTTCTATTTCATTTTTAGGAAAAAAGGTAGAGCAAGGACAGCTAGTCAGAGTCAGAGAAATAGAAACAGATTAAATTCTATTGATAGTGATATGGTCACATCTGGTGAAGAAAGTACGTCTCTTTTGTCTCCACCAGTTTCAAGTAGCAATGTAATTAACAATAATTATTCAGAAAGTGCACCATTAATTACGCCAGAAGATACGTCTTCTTATCAAACTCCACAATTATTGGATAAATTAGGTCTACGAGACTCTGTAAATATTAGCATTTTAATGTTATTTATGATATATTTTTTATTAGTGTAAATATATATATATATATGTATGTTTCATTTTTGTTTTGTTTTAGAAACCTAGTGTTGAATTGAGTCCTGTTTGTTTGTTAGTTGAAGCCGCTGTTGGTCCTTTAGAATCTACATTCAAATTTCCTAAAACTAAAAAAGATATTATGAATGAGTGGCTTAATAAATCTCCTGAAAGAAGTTCGACTTATGACGTTAATCACCACAACGTGGATTATTCAACAACTGGAAATAGCACTAGTCAGTCTTTCGTTAATAAAACATCAGTTTTGGGAAACAAAATAGAAAATATTATGAAAGCTGCGAAAAGTATGATAGGTACATTTAGTGGAGGCACAATAAGTGTTGAATCAACTCCGGAAAAAAATTATGTCGAACGCTCTGAATTAGAAAATTTCACATACAATAACACCATAGATTCTAATTCACTATCTCCAGCTTTGTCTTCAACGTATTCTCAAAGAATAGCAAAGAAGATTGAGCAAGATATTCGCGATCCCTATTCATTTAACGAGAAAAGAGTTCCAAAACGCTTTCGCAAGGGCTTTAAAACTATATATGAAGAAACTATTAGTCCTATAAAAAATTCTTTGAGAAATAGTTGTGAAATAGATTATAGCAATGATGGGGTTTTGTGTGGTAACATTACTCCACCTCGTGATGAATCTAATATCGTTATCCCACCTACTGACGAAATTAGAGATCCAGAGATTTTAAGTACACCTTTACCACCACAACATAGTGCTAAAAAGAGATGGTTACGTCAAGCAATTAGTGAGGAGAGTGATTCACCAACTGCAGGTAGGTTAAAAAAATATTTTTTTAATTTCCTTCGAAATGGCTTTTTTTATATTATTAAAAACTTGTTTTAGAATCTCCACCCAATGAAATGGTTACTCCACTAAAAAAGAGAAGATTAGCTCGAGAATCGCTATCTAATGAATCTGTATTTGGGAGTGTGAGTACATTTATGTGTTAGGAATTCATTAGAATATATGTATATATATATATATATATAACAAATTAGTCGATTAATTTATCAGACAAATTGCATATTTCAGAGTGAAGATGTTCAGTGTTCTAATAATGTTAAAAAAGAATCTGATTTCAACACACAAAATGTTATTTCTCATGAAAGCACTGTAAATTCAAATATAGATAGTTCTAATGGTGACGATTCTTCCACAGTAACATTGAAACCAACTTCTCCAAAAAATATTAATGTTGAAAGAATCAAAGAAAATGTTTTAAATCGCATTGAAACACATTCCAGTACAGAAGTTCACAGTGCGACAATGCAGAATATATGTGAAGAGAAAGGAATTAGTAATTCTCCTATTAAAAAAGAAGAAATTAATATAGAAAACGATAAAACATTGTTGCTGTCTGATTGGAAATTCAGTTTTTCCCAATTTTCTAAAATTAAAGGTCATATAGGAAAAATAGATTCTAAGGATGATGCTTGTTTAAGTAACATAAACTGTGATAAAGATAACCATGATTTAATAATCAGAGATAGTAAAAGCGAACCTGTAAGTAATATTAATTCTGCAGAAACAAGTGGGAATTCTTCCCCTGTTTTAGATGATATAGATGATATTAAGAAAAAAATTCACACATTTCACACAGAAAATATTCAGATTCTTAAAATCCGCAATAAAAAACAACCAAAAGAAAAACGAAAAAAAGTTAATTTAAATTTTGATTTGTGTGTATTAGCAGATCAAACAGTTGGTGTAAAGCTTAAATCTGAAAAAGAGTTGGGTAATGATAGTTTAACTAACGTGGAGATGGATGTAAAAGAAACGATTAGAGGATTCTCTGAAACATTAAAAGCGACGGAACTCAATAGGATTATTTCTGATAAATCTTCAGCGGATAGCTTATCTGGAAAAAAATCTAGCGAAAACCATTCTACATCGACTGTTTCACTTCCAGATAATTCTCCTGTTAACGAGAATAATGGATTTAAAAGCGCTTCCTTTTATTCAGGCACTTTTAAAGGAGAACCTACATCTGTTACTTCACATATGCCAGATATTAATGTTATTAAAAATGCAATAGATATGACTACAAGCTTAGATATTGGTTTTAAAATTAACAGTGCGGTCAATTCTATAGATGAATATAAAAATGTACAAGAAATACTCAGTCATGTAAATCAGATGGACTCTCGTAATAGTTTATTATTGTCTGGTGTTTTGAAAGATACAAATCGTTCTGTTGTATATGATTCTCTTTCTACTACATCTCCAGCAGTAGGAAAAGTATTTGTAGGAAGACCAAATGATCCTCGACTTAATCCTCCACCAGTTGAAGCCCCTAAACCGATTAGAAGAAAGGTTAGTTTATTTCCAGTAAAACACTTTCCTTTATTATGTTTGATTTTAATTGATATTATTATTATAGCTATCTTTAACTGAATATCGACGTCGTCACAGTATGGTGTCGAATAGTTCAGAAAATGAAACTGAAAATTCATCAGGGAATACTTGTCAGAATTCAAATACAATAAATCAAGAGCATAACAGTAATTCAAATTCATCGTCCATCGCTGATGATATAAATCTTATTGTTGGTAAAAATATTGAAGACTCGATTGCAATCGAAGCGAAAACTATCAATCAGACAGATGAAGGTACTGTTTGTATTTTTTTAAATTCATTTTATATTATTTTACAAATTATAATTATATTTTGAATTTTAAAGATGGTTCACCAAAAATGAATGACTGTGGGAATATTGCTGAATGTTCTCCAATGGAGCTCAATGAAACTTTTGTGACAGAAACAATGTCTTCACAATTTATATCTTCAGAAATTGTGAATACTGAGACGTCTCCTAAGATAGTGAGATAAAAATAAACTTCAATATATATTTATATATGTTATGTATATGTTGTGACAAATTTTTTTCAAGAAAAGTGAATTTTTTATAAAAGAAAAAAAACTGATAAAAATGTGAACATAAAAAACCTTGTATTTATATTCTTGTGGAATATAAAATTAAAAAAAATCGTCGATGAAATGAACCTGTGATTAATATTTGAACTTTGTGGTTCTGCATTCAAAATTATTTTAAAATTTTACTTCTTAAAAAAGATCTTTATAAAATATAGCTTTTTTCATATTTCTGCAAGTACAAAAAATAACTTTTTTTTAATTTTGTATATAATATTATGTATATATGTGTAAATTAACTCTTACATATGTTATATTATATCTACTTTTACGTAACTCATACGTATAATGTTACATTTATTTTGGTTTAAAATTTAATTTAAATTTATTGAAATGTTTGGATGCCAGTTTAATGTGTAATTCTTTGTTTACATGTCACATTAATATAGATCTTTTCTTCTGTGATTATTGTGTAAGGTTAGCCATATAGACGTTATTTTTTATATTTATAATGCGAAGAAATATTTTTTAATATATTATAATGCATACAATAGCTATGAATACACGCGCACCTTATTATTATGTCGTATATTTGTAAGCCAGATTATTTGTTCTTTTTTCAATATACCATCATTTTTAAGATTTTAAAATTGAAATATTACAGAATAGCAATAGTTGTTTTTTCTAATTATCAATCAAATTCCTGTCATTGCCTGAGAGGTATTAAAAAACAATTCAGACAATAAAGATTGTTAAACAGGAACCATATTTTCTTCCCAAACAAAAGCTCACTTGAAGCAAAGTGATCGCGTGGCCTGGCTTAATGTATTTTATGAAGAAAAAAAAGAAGATAATGACAATAAGTAATTATCTTGGCTGAATTTTTTGAATATTTATTGACGTGCTGATATATATGTAATTGTTTACATATTTCGTATAGATTTGTACGAAAATTTTCACAGAAAGTACGTAAACGTTCATGTATAATAAAATTCATGTATTTACAGACATGAGTGTGTATAAAAGCAAATTTGTGTATATATTGGTGCTGTTATTTATCAATTGATGCATTTCTGTAACTCCTTATTTCTTTTAATGCTTACTAAGTATTATTTTATTAATTTTTTTTCTCATAGTTTGTAAACATAATGACGTACACTATATATGCTACTGCAATATTTATGTCTTAATTTTAGATATATTATCCTTATTAATACATTCAAATGTAATTATTTGCGCTTTAATCAGTATTAATTTAAACGAAAGCTTTTATTTTATTAACTGTATAAAACACATTTCTCCCTCGAATAAATAAGATTATTGTGCAATTAGGCTGCGTTATTAAGTGCAATATGAAAAGTGCTTTAAAAGTGCATAATTCACGGTGGCAACTAATTATCCATTATTTATTTTTTTGTAACTGTACTCTATTAATACCAGTTTTTTTTTCATTTTAGATATATTTTTTTAATTAATAGAAAAAAAATATTTTTGAATGTTAATTAATTGTGTTTATTTTGTATATTTTTAATATAAATTGGAAAAAAAACGCTATTCAACGTGACATTCTATTTAATGCTAAAATTAATGATATCGTGGCGTGATTTATAAACAGTTAAGCGGTTCTCTAACTTTCTTCACTTTACATGAAATCTATACATAATATAAATATTATAATATGCTTAGGATTAATGTGTCTGCAATATTTAAAAACGTAGAGTAATAATAATTATTGTTTTCTTTTATCTAAACATAACTCCAATATTGGTTATCAGTTAAAAGAATAAATTACTATTTTATTCCATTTATTTTTATTTGATTTACATCTAATATTTACTTTCTAAAATATTCAAAATGATATGCACTTGTCATAAGTTGAGAACTGTTTTTTTTTCATCATCCACTAATAATTAATTTTATGTTATCATTTTTTGTTTTATTTAATTTTTTTTTGATTTTCATACTAGCACTTAATTGAGTAGCTTATACATATATTTACTTAAAGTGGCTTGATTATTTATATAATGTGCTGTGTTCATTATATTTAAAATTGTGATAAAAAAAGGTATCAGAAAAGCTTTATTATAATTACTTTGATTTGCCCAATGCTTATGCTGTGTTTTCTGTGTTGTAGTAATTTTAAGTATATATATATTTTTTCATAGGGGTCGTAGCGGTTCATAGCAGAGGTGGTTCTAATTATTTAAATTTTAGTTTTTTTTTCTTTGGAAATTGTGCCATTTGAAAATTTCACTAAAAAAACGAAACATATTCCCAATCACACACAACACACACGCATGTCTATTGTATTTAAATATGCAAAATATACTTAAAATGCTTACCGCATATACGTTCTGCAATAATGTAAGATTTTGTTCAAGGATGGAAACTTCTCTATCTTATATTGGCATCTTTTTTACGCGAATGCATAATTTACTTGTCCATAAACGAGCGGTCACACAATTATAAAATCCTAAATACGGATTCGATTCTGCGTTTTGTTTTTATATCTGCGCGTGTTTTTCTTTCAATTTTGCGTTTTTGTGAAAAAAATTTTTTTTCATTGATTGGTGAAGAAAAAATAGTATTAATGTGACTTAAACTAGTGTCTACTATCACACATTTATTAGTATGTTATTATTATTATTATTATTATTATATAAAGAGTAAAATTAAACTACAAATTTGTTATATTTTTCATTAAAAAGTATTTAAAGTGAAAATAAAAATTACTACTTAACATTCATAATTTGTTTTTAAGAAATAACTAGTTTAATACGCGCATATATATATATATATATATATATATATATATCGAGCGCACTATATGTAAATTCCTGTCTATTTTTTTTATTATTTTTAAAGATTTTATTTTCGATTTTTAACGCCACGTCATTTCATCAATACATAACTCTTTCATTACATATAAACAAAAGTCGTAAAATTTCGAATTTTTCGATATATTTTTTTCGATAAAATATCTCATATTTCTGTGATATGTCATTTTTAGTTTCCAGTGAAATATTTATATTAATGAAAAAAAATAAAACACAAAAAAATATCAGTATATATATGTGTGTAATATATATTTAAATCAAACTCCTCAAAACAAGGAATCCCCAGTGATCATTCGAGCATTATTTTCATTTTATTTTTATTTATTTTTTTGAGTACTCACATTTTGAGAAAATATATTTATTAAGGAGCCGTTGTTGAAGGGGAAGGGGGGGAGAAACTTTTAATCGCCCATAATGATTAATAATAATCCAAGAGAAACGCCCATTTTATTGTGGAAAAATTTACAAAGTGATTGCAATATTTGTGATATTTTTAAATACGCATGCAATAGTTAAAATAGACAATATTTTTCGCTTATCTTCTCTTTGTGTGTGTGTGTATGTATATATATATATATATATATATATATATATATATATATGTATATGTATGTACATCTATGAATTGATTTACAAATCGAAAATTTTGGCTTTCTAGGATTTTCTTTTCCACTCTTATATATATATATATATATATATATTCTCTTGTCATTTTGAGAGTTTGTTCACCTGGAATGTTTTAAATGTCTATTTATTTTGTGTCATTGATGTTATATTTTTTAATTATTTTGTTTTATTGTATTAACCGATTGCTATGCAGCTTTTGCAACAGGGTTGTACAATAGATTAAGTTGAGCTGTAATAAGAAGGGGTTGAAAAAAAAAGAAAACGTAGCGTTTAACAATACGATTTAATATATCCATACTCAAATATTTTCTTATTATTATTATTATTATTATTATTATAATTAATATTATTTTAGTATTTATTTGAGTAATTAATTTTGCATATTTGGATTTATATTTATTTTTATTCTACTTTTTAACTATTTGCAGTGTTGAATTATAATAGAGATTTGGTTGTTGCCTTTTATATAGCGAAAATAAAATTACATATACAAAGGGAAGAATTGCTAAAGATTTAAAAATGATTAATGCGAGTCGTAGTTTCTGCTTTTGATAGATCATTATCATTAAATGTGTGAAATTCTGTCCAAATGTAACATTCAATTTTTTTTTTGTTATTTTGTTGATGACACTGCCTTACATTTATTTTTCAAGTAAGCATTTTTATGGTAATCATACTTTTTGTAATGTCGCACAAAATGTTACGTCTGGACGCAACTTAAGAGCGGGCACACTATAATGTTAAAAATTCTTCCTTTTTCTATCCAATTATAAAACGAAAAAAGAGGTTTTTAATATTCATTCGTGAACATTGCAATTTTTATGTTATAATTAAAAATTTCATTAAATTATTGCCACTTACCTAAAGATAGTTTATTTTTTTTAATTAATGAATAGTTTTATATATTAAGCATAACAATTTTGTAATATTCAGATTTTTATGTAAAGAGTTACATCTTGATGTATATGTAAATAAATCTAAATGTGTAGCATATAAGCGCGGTAAATATGATAAAATAAAGTAAAACAGAAAATGAAAGAAAAAAGAGAAAAATTGTAAACTTTGTAGAGCTGGGACAACATCCTGATTTGTGTATATTATATATAAAAATATGATATATATATATATATATATATATATATATATATATATATATATATATATATATATATATATATATATATATATATATATATAAACGAAAAAAAACTAATAATAGGTGAATATAATAATTAAAGAATTAAATAAAAATAACAATTGACTGGTTGTGTCTTTACACGAATTGAATATTTTTCATTATTTATTCATAATTGGCCTATAATAATAATAATAAATAAATAAATATTATATAGTTAAAAATAAATAAATAAAGAAGAGAAATGGTAGATGTGTGTCCCCTGCCTCAGCAGCTCAACAAAATATAAATTGTTTTCTCATTTGTATATTAATTTATAAGAGCATATTATATAGATAAAGAATTATTATATATATAAATATGTAATATAAGTTTTATGAAAAGTAGTTTATTGTGTATAAATTAGAAGAATATGCATCATTAAATGTAACGAATAAATGTTTGAGTATATTTTATTCTATAATTAAAAAAAGTAATTTAAAAAAAACTGAATTTGTTTGAATTTAATACGCTTTATAGTAACCTTCCATAATGATTTGGAGTATTTTATCTATAACGAGTGTTGCCGTATGTGAAGTCAAATTGTTGTTAATTGTGTGCTTTTGGATATTTATCAACGTGTTTAATCAGAATATTAATTGAAGAAATTCGATTTTTTAAATTTCATATTGATTTATTTATTAACTGAATTATATATGTTTTTATTTTATGTTAAATATTTGAAAAATAAAAAAATACGAATATAATATATAATGAGAATATGTTAATTTTTTATTTTGGATAAAATGGTGCTTTTTTCAAATTTTATATTTTGCACGCTTATAATGGTCGCAAAAATTATTATTTGGACTACGAATACCTTAAAAAATACTTACAAAATAAATTGCGCACAAAAATTACTATTAATTCGTTAATATTTTTTTTGTAATTTTTCATTACTTAAATAGATGTCTCCAGTAGAAATTATTATTTTAAATATTTTTAACTTTTATCAATCGGTAAGGATGTGAAAATATTAAAATTTCACTTTTATTTTTTTTTTATGTATTTTTTCACGATTACGATTGATTTTTTCAATTCCGATTTATATGTTATTACATTAAACTGTTTTTTTTTCAGGCTTTAGTATAAAAACGCCTTTATATTATTAATGCCGTTTGTTTTCCGCCTCCTTTTATACGCGATAAAATAATTAAATGATTACGGTGATAATTCTAATGCGGAACCGCGTGGCGGTTCACGTGATCTTTTGCATTGCTGTTATGATAACCCTCAAACGACCGCAGAATATTTTATTATCTATCCAAATTTTTTTTCTCTTTCTCGTTACAACACATTCGATACACATTTCAATTTACATAATTTCAAAATTTTTAGAGCCACAAAATTTCTTCTTGCTAAAAATGAATATACTTGCATAAATAAAGCTTTTTGATAAACAAAAACTAATCTATTTATTTATAAGAAAAATATATTCATATATAAATAGTGTTTTTTTCAAAACGAATTAGATAATATAAATATGATATTATTAGATAATCACTTATTGTTTATATAAAAAAGTAAAACAATTAAACATTTACATAAAACACTAACTTGTACTTCAGTAACAAACAATTCAATGAAAATGATGAAAATTTAAACTTTACTAAACAAGTAACTAAGAGATAGAAATGGTGCCTAATCCTCGTTAATCGATTCAGAACAATTTTTAAATGTTTTTTTTTTATTATAAAATAAATAATATTTACGTATGGAACTAAAAAGCCGCAGATTGCCGACCACTGGATTATATCAATCGTGCATCTCTTCATTCACGTTAAACATATTTAAGTGTTTTTCATAATTCATGTTTCATTATCATACCGAAAGTACATATTGGTTAAACATTCATTTCTGCAAACACATTAATATTATTTAAAAATAATGCATATAATCTACTAAAAGCCGCCCATGTACGTTTAATTTCTACTATTTCATTTTCGTGCAAATTAATAAGTTGCTCTAAATATATATATATATATCATCACTCGCTATTTCTATTGCATTATTTCATACATTAATATTTTATAAATTATTCTGTTCCGTTATACACCTGTGTTCTTCTCGAAAAAAATTACATCTTTTCATAAGTGACAAAGAGTACCCCATTGGTCGTTTAAGTGTTGCGTGTTTATTTGTGTGCGTATTTTCGAATGTGTGCGTGTGTGTGTGTGTGTGTGCGTACTCACGTGCAAAGTCGCGTGCTTTGCGGTGCGCACAAGCGGTAGCGCCGGCACGTGCCGCGGACGCCCGTCGCATCCTCGTGTTCGACTCCGGCTCCGGTTCCGGTTCGACTCCAGACATGTCCGGGGGCGGCGCCGCCGCTGAAGGGGATCCGCCCCGTTGGACACCCAGCGCACTCTTGTGAGTACCGCACGATTGCAACGCGGTCGACGTCAGGACTCGCAAAACTTTTTTACGACAAAAACAAACAACACTTTTTTTTTTTTTTGATGTCGCCACACTATTTGAATTTTATATCAATATACATATTTAAATGTGTGTAATGGATTTTTTTTTATATATTTTTATTCTTATCAAATGAAGGGTAAATTTTATACGAATAAAATATTTCTACATTATATAATAATATTTTTCATAAATTATTAAATTCATTCATTTTAAATAAAAAAAAATGCATATAGTCCATTTGACTTTATATATTTGGATTCAAATAGTCTGTTAGATATTATATAAAATTACAATATATAAAATAAAACTATGTACTATCACTTTCTTTCATTATTTTATAATTTTTATATTATAGTATCAACTTTAAAATTACACACAATTAATTTGTTTTATTTAAATAAACTTTTTCTTTAATAATTTCTTATAAAAATTTTCTAAACTACGAGACTTAAAATTAACAGTGATTAATATTCACGAGGAATATTTTAATATTAATTAATAACAAAAATATTATTCATATTTGTTTCTTTATTCATTTTTATTTTGAGTAGAATCGCATCTCTGAAATATATATATATATATATATATATATATATATATATATATATATATATATATATATATATATATATATATAATCGATGGCTTTGCGTCTCAAATGAAAAACGTTTTTGAATTTCCACGAAATTTGCTTGAGAAAATAGAATGTATAAAAGAAAATAGCTATTTCAAGTTTCAAATAGGAAAATTGTCTTCATCTGTCTGCTTGATAGCGAAGAATAGTACAGTAAAATTAGACATTTTGGGACGGATGTCGAGAGTGCAGAACTTTTTTCCAGAAATGTATTCTACATAATGAGGTTAATAAGAGGTCATAAAGTTCCACTCGCCAGAGAGGGAGCTTCCCTCCGAAAATCACGAAAAACCTCAAAAAAATCGATCACTTTTTAGTTTTCCGGATTTATCTCCAAAACTATAGCTCGGATGGAAAAAGTGTCAAGGAATAAATTAATCCTCATTAAATTATGCATATAAAATGTATCGTTCATAATTTGCGTAACTGTTTCTAATTTTCTGTAAAAAGCGTTCAAAAATAGGCCTAAAATGGCCCTCTCGGCAAAAATTTTTCGTTCCGCGGTTTTGCCGACGATTATCTCAAAACTTATCGATTTTAGGTGGGTATCGAAGAGGAAAAAAGTTGTAGACCAAATCCTGTTCTATTATAATCAGTTATTGTATTTTCAATTAATTGTTTCAGTTTTCTAAAAATTACAATTTTCCCGAACTCGATCTGACGATTTTTCGCGTCACTCCGGCAGTTAAATGCATTTTTAAGGAACAAAAATAGCAAGAGTGTAAAATTTTCTTTTAGAAACACATAAAGAATTTTAAAATGAATTAGAATCCAAAAAGCAGTATCCTCTCTGGAGGGAGCTTCCTCCTGTATTTGCCGAAAACCTCACAAAATTTTACTTTTTCTCAGTTTCTCGCTCATATTTCAAAAACTATCACTCGGAGTGAAAAGTTGTTCATAGACAAAATATTCTTCTTAAAATTCTACATCAAAATTGTTCTATTCATAATTTGCGTAATCATGTTCAATTTCTCTATAAAAGCCCTCAAAGTAGGAGATGTCGCGTCAGCAAAAAAAGTGCTTTTGGAGTTCCCGATAAATGTTTCGAAGTCTATCAATAATCGGCGATTTTTATTTCATACACCGTAAAGAACAGGATTTTCTCTATACGATCCAGAAGTGGCCCCCGTTTGACCCCCCTGTAACGGTTTTTATCAGTGCTCAAAGTTGAACAATTTTTGCGCGATTTTACATTGGACGTGCAAAAATCTTTTGAAATTTGGGCATACTACCTGCTCAAGGATTAGTAACCTTTTTGTAAATAAGAATACATTCATGAATACTTTAGAGAAATGTATAATGTTTACTTTTTCAATGTATATTTTATGGTTTCAATGAACATATTTATTTGGTTTAATTATATATATATATATATATATATATATATATATATATATATATATATATATATATATATATATATATATATATATATATATATATATATATATATATATATATATATATATATATATATATATATATATATATATATATATATATATATATATATATATATATATATATATATATATATATATATATATATATATATATATATATTAAAAAATATATAATTAGTTATAATAAAAAATATATAATAAAATTATCATAAATCTTTATTTCTATAGAAATGTGCATTTATTTCTTTAATTATTTATGAAATATTTAAAAAATATATAAATTCATACACTTTTTTGAAAAAAATATGAACTTTTGCATTGAAATCAAAAAACAGCAAGCACACATTTACTTAGGTTAAAGACTCCTGCACTAATATTTTTTTTAACTTTTTTTTACAGTAGTCTTCAATATTTCAAAAAGATTTTTACAACGTTTTCAACAATACATAGACAATAAAATAATTTGTTAAAAATATAAATTATCTTCTGCGGGTTTCTTTCTTTCATATTGTTATAAACAATATATTATTTAGCCAAATAATGTATTATTTATTACAATACTCAACAATAACGATAATTATGGTTATTATTGAACATTGTGATAATTATATTCATTTTTTTTAATATTTAATATTTTTTTATTTTAATCATACGAGAATTTAATAAATTTTAATATATATATTATTGTATTTATTTTTTTAGTTACTTATTTACATATTGTTATACAAATTTTAAGCAAGGGTAATTTTTAACGGAAAAAAGTGTATTTTTAAAACTGTCTCTTTGAGAAATATTATAATAAATGTACCGAAATGTACTCGTGTCGTAAATATCATATTTCTGGAATGTTTGTATTTCTTTTATTAATAGAAAAATATACAAAATTGATTTATCTTAATGTAAACAAAATAGGATTTTGTCATTGTCTGCCATTTTTCTTTCATGGCTTTAGAGATTGCGGGTCCCTTTATCCACTAAGATAGGTACAATTTTTAAATAACTGTAAAAACTCACAAAGGCGATCATCTGTTTTACAGATGCAAAATGTGTACTACTTATCAAAGATGACAAAATATGAAAGGATTCCGTCACGAAAAATAAAAATAAATTAATTTCTAATATTATTTTAATATTAAACATATATAGAATATTATGTGAACAAAATAATTATGATCACGATACGTACATATAAATATTATTATGAAAGTTCAGAATTATTCATAATATTTAAAATCAATTATACTTGTTAACAATAAAATTTTGTACAGAAAATAATTATAATAATCAATTTTTTCATTTGGTAAAATTAGCAAGAAATAAAATTGTCAGATTTATTGGCTTAATTCCTCATGAAGAATATATAGATAAAAATGTCGATAAAGTTATATTTTATTCAAAAATATAATTAAAATTTAGTAAAAGATAAAAATAATTATTTGAAATATATTTGATATTTCTTTATGAATATATAAATCAATCTAGAGAGAAATATTTTTAGTTTGAATAAAAAAATACATTTTCGAAATTTACAAAGAAACCAATGGAAGTTGGTTCAACAATTATTTTATGACCCATAATAAATGTGTATTGTCTAATGGTTGTAAAAATATCTTTTGAAAACGCTTTTAACTTTGAATAGACAACTATAACAATAGGCGGATAGTGTGTACTATGCCCAAAATTCAATGGATTTTTGGGTTGATTACGAGCATTCGCGCAAAAATTGTTCAACTTTGAGCACTGATAAAAACCGTTACAGTGGGGTCAAACGGGGGCCACTTCTGGATCGTATAGAGAAAATCCTGTTCTTTACGGTGTATGAAATAAAAATCGCCGATTATTGATAGACTTCGAAACATTTATCGGGAACTCCAAAAGCACTTTTTTTGCTGACGCGACATCTCCTACTTTGAGGGCTTTTATAGAGAAATTGAACATGATTACGCAAATTATGAATAGAACAATTTTGATGTAGAATTTTAAGAAGAATATTTTGTCTATGAACAACTTTTCACTCCGAGTGATAGTTTTTGAAATATGAGCGAGAAACTGAGAAAAAGTAAAATTTTGTGAGGTTTTCGGCAAATACAGGAGGAAGCTCCCTCCAGAGAGGATACTGCTTTTTGGATTCTAATTCATTTTAAAATTCTTTATGTGTTTCTAAAAGAAAATTTTACACTCTTGCTATTTTTGTTCCTTAAAAATGCATTTAACTGCCGGAGTGACGCGAAAAATCGTCAGATCGAGTTCGGGAAAATTGTAATTTTTAGAAAACTGAAACAATTAATTGAAAATACAATAACTGATTATAATAGAACAGGATTTGGTCTACAACTTTTTTCCTCTTCGATACCCACCTAAAATCGATAAGTTTTGAGATAATCGTCGGCAAAACCGCGGAACGAAAAATTTTTGCCGAGAGGGCCATTTTAGGCCTATTTTTGAACGCTTTTTACAGAAAATTAGAAACAGTTACGCAAATTATGAACGATACATTTTATATGCATAATTTAATGAGGATTAATTTATTCCTTGACACTTTTTCCATCCGAGCTATAGTTTTGGAGATAAATCCGGAAAACTAAAAAGTGATCGATTTTTTTGAGGTTTTTCGTGATTTTCGGAGGGAAGCTCCCTCTCTGGCGAGTGGAACTTTATGACCTCTTATTAACCTCATTATGTAGAATACATTTCCGGAAAAAAGTTCTGCACTCTCGACATCCGTCCCAAAATGTCTAATTTTACTGTACTAGAAGACATTTTCTCATTTCTGAATCTGAAAAAGCGATATCCGTACAGAAAATATATATTAATATTATAATTTATTTTAGGCAGATTCTAATATTTCATTAGATAATTAATTATTATTTTATTTTTATTTTTCTATATGAATATGAATAACAAATCTAAAATTAGAACAGAAATAATTATGGATTAAATATACCAAATCGCCTTGATATATTTACTTATATTAAATTATTTAAATATATATATATATATATATATATATATATATATTTACTGTTGTTATTATGAAAAATAATAGAAATCGAAAGTTAAATAACACGTAACATTTTTTTTGTTGTTATTGTAGCGTAGTCACATGTTTATTTCTAGCATTATCAACCTAAAATTATGCAAATTAATCGCAACATAGAAAAAGACAATAATGGAATAACAAAAAAAAAACTAACATACAGGTTGATCGAAAAATTACATCGTCAATTTTCATTATATTAGAGAAAAATGGGTACGATAATTATTTTGGCTTTATTTTCAATTTTATCATTACAATTGTGTTTCATAATTAATCTTAGACTATCGTTTATAATTATCGATTGATAAATTCAAAAATTATAATATATATATATATATATATATATATATATATATATATATATATATATATATATATATATATGTGCGAAAATAACAACGTAATTAAAATATTCAGTTAAACTTTCGTTCTCCTTTTATATAATAGAATTGATAGCGTTAAACGCACACAAGCAAACACACCGACGATAATTATGCATAAGCGTAATTATAATTTTTTTTTCTGATAACAGTAATAAATATATATATATATATATATATATATATATATATATATATATATATATATATATATATATATATATATCAACGCGTACAATTTTTTAAATACAAATTTTATTATTTTAACACGAGTTCGGTACAAGTTAAGCACGCACGAGCGCAGTCACAGTTTGCATATCTTAACATATGTATATGTTGTATATTAAATTCGATTTATTTATTTTTTTTCCCCCAGATGTTTATAACGTTAATTAGCATCCATAATTGAGGTTAAAAAGTTAAACGTGTGATATCATTCGCGACGAATAATTATTATATTTAAATAAAGCGAAAATTGTGCGCGTTGCTATTATTCTTCGGTTTTTCGGCGGCAGACGCAGTACTGTTCAATCGGCGATTCGCAGACCGATTTGTATAATGAAAAAAAAAAATAATCATAATGTTTATATTGTTATTTTTTTTCTAAAACTATCTAGAAAAAAAAGTGATTTAACTATACAAAAATATTTGAATTTTATTGAAATTGTATAAATTTTAAATACTGATTATAATTGAGAATATTATATTTATTTAAAAGAAAAAAATATATTATTACAACTAAAGTAGAAAATATTTTTAACATTTTTTCCACGGTCACGTGTCCCGACATGCTGATTGACTTTATATAAATTGCCGGGAAATTTAACGATATATTTATATTATTGTATAGAGCACGTTGGTTTAATTGTAATATTATATTAAAAGTTTATTTATTTTTCTTTTATCTAAAACTGCAATAATATATTGAATAAATTTTAAAATTGTATACAGAGTAGCTTTTAAAATATAAATATTTTAAAAGACACTAATTTTTGCTATTTTTTTATAAAAAAATAATTTATTTATTATTAAATATTTATAATACTAACTATCACAAATATGTTTAGATACGATGTACTGATAAGTGTTGCGACGCTTGTTGTTTATTTGTACAAAATTTATCAAATTTTACTCTGACATAAGTTGAAAACCTCTGCCTTAAAACGATCATATTACAATGACACTTCGCCATACAAACTACACATTAACATTGTTGTTTTTTTTTCTCAATCATGAACCATGAACGAGATTCCTTTCAATTTCGTTCCGTTTTCTGTTATGCAGCATAAAGACTTGTTTTCTCAACTAAATCGGTCCACTTTGTTGGGGATCTCCCTTTCAGACTACTGATTCAGATTGCTGATTTATGCTAAATATTAAAAAAAATCAAATATCGATATGCTTATTGTATTGATTGATGTTGTAATTTGTTACTTTTAGTTGACAAGCAGACGGACGACATCCTTGAAGAGTCGTGAATCACGTTTTTAACGTTGAACTGTGACGTGTTTTCGATTTAAATCCTTTGGTTATTAATTAACCTTTTAATGTGATCCGATGTGTGATGTTGTCGAAGTATCGATAACGGCTGTTCCGTCGGGATTACCGTTTTAATAAGGCTTCTGAGGTCATTCGACGAGGCACAACGACACGGTTATGTAAAAAAAATAAATAAAAAATAATAATAATGCTGTGCCTCGTCAAAATTTTCAATTACGTCTTACATGAAATTCTGCAGAATCTAAACTGGAAAAAAAACGGTTTTTCACTTTATACAGCGTTCATGCATAAATAAAAGACTATTGATGACCAATAAAATGGTCTTCTTTAAACCAAATACATCGTTGGAAATGATTGTAAATAAATTCGAAATCATTCTCAAAATTTTATTAAAATCTTTTAGATAAATTGAATCCATATTCTTTTGTATTCAGTATTTTTTAACTTAGTTTTTAATTTCTTGATAATTAGCAATTTCTAGTTTTGTTTAAAAATAATGTCAATTGACAGTTCTGATGAAAAAAAAATCTAACATGCTTAGATATTGCATGAAAATATTTTAGAAACACTGAATTGTCTTGTTTAATAATGTAATAAAAGGTGTTATTTTAGAATATTTATTCAAGAATATATAAATAGTTTTATTTCTCTATCGTTTTAACCTTTTGTATGCGGAGTAATAAAATACGCCGGTTTACAGAAAGAAAAGGTAATCTTTGTCCTTTTTTTTCTATTATAAAAACAGTAAAAATATATGTTCCGATAGACAAAATTATAGCTATAAAGTTGAGCTATAACTTTATACATTGAACACGTTTTCAATAAAGCAACACACTAAGTATTTTTTCTATAAATTTTCAATTAAATTTAACACTGTAATCTAAAAGTAAGGTGAATTTGTTTATAAAATGTAAATTCTTTATTTATTCTTACAAATCAATTTCATTCCCTTCAAAGTAATCCCCGTCCGATAAAACATACTTTTGCCAACGTTTTTTCCAGTCCACGAAACAGTCGGAATAGTCTATTTCCGGTATAGTCTTCAAGATGGTCTTCGAATCGGTTTTCATCTCTTCAATCGTGTCAAAACGGCATCCATTTGACACGGTTTGCCGAATAGCCAGAAGTCGCACGGAACCATATCGGGTGAATACGGTGGTTGCGGAACGATATAAGTTGAGTTTTTAACAAAAAAGTTGCGAAGAACCAATGCAGTATGACATGGTGCATTATCGTAATGAAGGAACCAACAATTGTAAAAACACGTGTAACTCGGAGATAATTAAACCTTTTGACAAACGGACGCTTGGCAAATGTTATAGACAGTCCTACCTACATATGAAAAAAAATACAATTTACCCGGGAGTTTTAAATGACAATTTCACCTTACTTTTTGATCATAATAGTATATATTTCTCTTGGTAGATAATGACTAACTTTTTATAGTAAAAATTAGTATTAATTTATTCTACTGAAAATTGTGATTTCTATATGTTTGAAACATCACTTTTTATTAATATTATTATTAATTGTAATATTGGTTATTTTGACTTCGATTCTATAGATGTCATTGTCGAAAATCTTTTCTTTTTTTTTTATTTAGCCCAGTGACGCCACTGGATATATTCAAATCTACACACAGTCGCGAACAATGTATTAATATCGACGTGGAAAAATAGTAAATTATGCAATTACATAGACGCACGTGTCTACGTGAGTAATCAATATTTGCTGATCATAGTCATAAATTTATGATGCACTCGTGCTGGTCGTAAATTGGCAACGACAATTACTGCGCAAATTGAGTCCTATTGTTATAACGATGATCGTTTTAAGTTTTTACTTTTTTTTCTATTTTTTTTTATTATTATTATTTACGACAGATAATTAATATTGATTTGCAAAAAATAAAAATAGCGAATTAGACGTTTTACTTATGGCGATCCGAGTCTTTTTCGCTATTTCATGCATATTTATAAATAATAAATAAAAAGAATACATATAATATTCAATTTAATTATAGAAATATTTTCAATAATTAGCGATTATTATATAAACAAATAATAATCATTTTTGTTCGTAATGATTATTGATAAAATGCAGATTTTTATCTAAATTTTAAGAATTTAAAAAAAACTATCGAATATACGACAAAAAAAAATAGAAATATAATAAAAATTGAAAGAAAATAATAAACACTTTAATTTCAAGATGCAATATATATATATATATATATATATATATATATATATATATATATTGATAATCCAAGGAAAGATCAAAGAGTCATGGCCGTAATAAAAACTGTTACACTTAAAAAAAATAGGTCGATTATTTAGCCTGATATTTTAATAAATTATTTCTAGATTTAAATTATGTTAAAATTATTCACGTTGTGCTTAAATTTAAAATATATATATATATATATATATATATATATATATAAATATATATATATATATATATATATATATATATATAAATATATATATATATATATATATATATATATATATATATATATATGCAGATTTTTTAGGTTTAAAACAGTTAAAATATTTTAAGAAATTCTAATCTTATTAATCTTGAGATTAATCGCGTCACGTGATGCTATAATATTTTCACGCTTCGTTATTTTCAGCGTTCGATCTGAAACTTATTAAGTGGTTTTTTTTCTTTCATATCATTTTTTTTTCAGTCAGTCCGTATACTTTTTTATCTTTTACCGACGCAAATAATGAACGATTTATTAAGTCTTCCGAAGAAATCTCGCGTAAAACGTGCGAAACGAATTTATTATTTTATTTATTTGAACGCTTTAATTTTAGATATTTCGCTATATTTATATCTACTGATTTCACTGTTGATATATTATACACGGTATAATCATTATATTTTATTATATAATATAATACATTACTGATAAATTTCAAATCGTGTGTGTGTCCAATTTTCATATACGATATATTTCATTGTGAATATAATATAATATAAAATGGTCATCTTATCTATTATTCAATTATGTCCAAAATTTATTTATTAATTAAAATAAAAATTCAATTTGATATCGGTAACATTTTCACACTGCTATATATACCATATATATTATGTATGATTCAAGCAAAATTTATTTTCATTATATATAATTGATTTATTTTCAACGATGTAACGTTTTATTATATTCGGTAAAATATTCAAAAAAATTTGAAAATCGCCGATAAACGAGTTGGTTCGCGTTCGAAAATCGCGCGGTTTTTCCGAATTTTCCGCGGCGGAAAAGTGAAAACTTCGTACGATACTAGTCGATGACGTCACGTATAAATTCTATTATTGCTAGGTTTACACGTGCACATATATTTATATATTTATTTATCTGCGGAAAAATACGCATTGTGAGTCGTGCAATTATTCGCATTGTTCCAATTTTCCATATATATATATATATATATATATATATATATATATATATATATATTTTTTTTTTTTTTTTTCACCGCCATATTTATAATATAATTTTGTTTTTCTTTGATGTTTTTTCGAACAATGTTTACCGATAATTTATCGCCATTTTTTTTAAATGAGTCGTAATTTTTTGCAAAGACGTTTCATTTTTATTGAATCACTGTTTATTATTATTATTATTATTATTATAATTATTCTATTCTCTATGACGACACGTGAACATTGTTTTCAATGTTGTTTCAATGCAGAAAATTCTCAAACTGTATTCGTGTATAAATTAAACTGTTACTCATTTTATTGAATTTTAAAATAAGGAAATAAACGATCATTGAAGGATATCAAAGGATATTATTATGGTAGAACTTCTTTCCTAAATTTCAACAACAATCATGAATTCAAATAATTAAATCTTTTTATTTCAAAATATTGTTGTTATGAATGAAATTTCACTCTTATGAAAGTGTTTCAAATTATAATATTTTTACACAAAATTAATTTGAGTTTTTTTTTAAATATGGGGATTTAACTTTTTGTATTTTTGGAAAATACGTATTTTATAATTTATTTTAAGAAGTATTGAATTAAAAAAATCTTAATTAATTTTACAGCGGTAAAATTTAAAGAACTATTTTCTATTTTAACGGGCAGTTATTCCTTAATATTTACGGTGAGTGAATTGTAGCAGAATGCTTTGAATTTTGAATTTTGATTATAACCAGATATATAATAATTTATTCATCTATTGTATTAATATTTATGGAAAAAAAAGACTAGTTTTGTATATTTAATTTCAAAATTAATATATCGATTACAAAAGTACAATATGAAAATTTTTGAAAAAGATGCAAAAATCCTTATTGATTATTAAAAGCGTTACTTTTATGCATTTAAAATTATAAAACATATACAGATGTCTCTATGAATTTGAAACATAGGGGGCGCTGTAAAAATTTTTAATTATTTAATTACCATTAATTAAACAATTAATTTATAAAATTTTCGATTGATTCGTATTTTGTCATCGAGAATGAGTAAATATAAAAAATTTCAACTCAATCGTATATTTAGAAATAGTCCAAAAATCGTTTATAAAAATTCGCGCACAAACAAACAAACAAACAACAGTGCATATTTAAATAAAAATGTATAATAAAAAGTATGGTCATTTTAAAGTTGAACCGGACTGTTTCATTGGCTTAATTAATATAATGTTTGTATATAGTAAAATCGGACGCATGTCGCATCTCGAAATAGCAGCTTTCACAAAATACATTGCGATTTATAATAAATTAAACCTTTTTTTTTCTGTTCCACTACCATGGTTGTTAAAAATGTAACCAGGTGCACTGGCTCGTGGTGTGGTCTGGTCACGTTCGTTGCAATGTGAGCCAATTCTGTGCGCCGTGAACACTTATATTTTTGTTTTTATATCAGGATCCCCCTTTTTTTTCTATTGAAACGTTTAACATGTTCATTTTGTAAAACAATCCTATTTGGATACGAAGAATATGCTAGGTTCTTTAAAAATGAAATTAATACATATTTTTGATTTCAAGAGAGATGCATTTTTTGTCAGATAAATTTGTCAGTTTTTTTTTTGGATAACATTTATGATTAAGTTATATTATGTTTTTTTTTAATTACAAAAAAAATTAAGAAATTAATGAAAATAAATTATTTAATATTACACTGAATGATAGATTGCAAATACTCAATTTAAATTAATTGAGAAAAAAACTAATTACACGTATTGTAAAAATTATTGTTATTTAATGATATTTATAATAAACTATACCACGATTATTCAAGTAAATATTATTATTTTTTTTAAAGATTCATTAAAATAAATACATATTTTTTAAGCAAATTGTTTTCTGTCTATATAAATATGTTATATTAAAATTAATTTTTAGATATGTAGATTGGCGAAATCTTTTGACCGCAATTTTTTTACGCTGAAAAGGTACGTCGTTAAAACTCGAATATTTCAACGTCAACATTGACTATATAAAAATGTCATTTTATCTAAATCTTTTTTTCGCGCATTGTCGCGCACCACCGATCGAGAGCCGTCGGTTTATACGTATTATAAATTTTCCGAGTCGGCACAAAAAAACAAAAAAAAGATGAGAACATGCAGAAAAATGGCGATTTATGTTAATTGAATGTGTATCAAAAAGAGCGGCACGTATGCCGTGTATCATTGCACGGGTTTATAAACGTGTTTTTTTTTTCTTGTTATTTGTGCATAGGAAATGGTTTTTTTTTTTACCTCTCTTATCACGGTATATTATTCAAGTATAAGTAATAAATGACGTAAATTCGATGGCGACGTCGTAACGACGACAAAGCGACGAATTTATGTAATAATGGTCGACGATAATAAATATATTGAAAACGATGATTTATTATGATTTTTTTTAAACGTGTTTATAAATAGTATATTCTTGTAAAGATGATTAGAAAAGAATAGTATAAATAAAAATTAGGATGCGTTTTTAGTATGTCGTCTATATACCATATATATATATATATATATATATATATATATATATATATATATATATATATATATATATATTTTTTTTTTAATTGAATAAAAATATTTATTATAGTAAAATAAAATTTTTGAGCGCATCATATTTTGGAAAAATTGATAATGAAAATTTGATGATTCACGACAAAATGGATTAATCAAAGAAAACACAGGTATTTCAAATAGAGAAAAATAGTTCATTGTAAAATAAATTGGAAGGCACTATTTTTTAGTCGTAATTGGCTACACCAGCGTTTCTCAAACTTTTTTGACAGCGGCCCGGTACGAGATTTAAAATTTTTTCTCGACCCATCTTCTTATAAAAGAAAAACATTTATTTACAATTTTTTTTTTAATATAAATCTAAATTCGAGTTATTTGCCACCGTTTTATTATAAAATTTATATACGTTTTATTGATAAAATTCACCATTTTGTAATACGATATTGAAATTATACAAATTTTTATTATTTTGACAGATCTCACGATTTGGAAATACAGCATCATTCGGAAGCCAGTCTTAATTTTTCAACAGTTTCCGGTATCGATTGTAGAAGACTTAAATTACCAAGGGTATTTATTTATTTTATTTTTATTTTTCGTACGTCAATCAAGGGTTTATAATAATGATTTTAATTATATATCATACAAATAAGATGAATTTGGAATATTTTATTATTATTATTATTGTTTTTTTTGTCACTGTTTGTATTAATTCTGTGTTTATAAGACTTTTATATTTCCATATTTTATGCATCGATCAACTAGTATTATCGTTTAAATGTGATTTTATAATGAAATACCAATATGTAAATTTTTCTATTTTTTTTTTATTGATTGACATGAAACATGTAACGTATGTAGAGTAATACAAGAATAAGTATCATACTGAAGTCGATCACATGTTTTCGGTATATATTTGTTTATGTTTAAACATAATATATTTATTATTATACCGAATTCGTGTACAAAATGTTCCTTTTTATATACAATATATATACGTATATATAATTGTCGATTTTTCTATTTCGAATCATACTTTATGTATGCCACGTGTTGTTTTCGATACTAGTTTTTTGTGTCATCTGACAAAAACCATTGATCAAAAATAAATGTATCAATCTGAATAATGCGTCCATATATATCAATCGGTAATGTAAATATATAAAATTCGTGAAAAGTGCGTCAAAGAATTTATTTGAAAAATAAATAAATATGGAGGTTCTTGAATCTTGATTGAGTTTAGATAATAATGATTATCGGTTGCAAAATTTTAAAAATTTCTCTTAAAATATTAAAATGGAAAATAAACAAACAAATGGAAAATTATTGACACGACAGTCAATGTCTATTTGGTAAATAGATTTGACCTGTCGACAATGTGAAGAAAAATATCACGACAGCCTCAAGCATCTGTTCAATATGAATCACGTTTTTAATTTAATATGAAACGAACTTTTAAGTTATATATATATATATATATATATATATATATATATATATATATATATATATATATATATACATACAAATTTATTCCAATATGAATTTTTAATTTGATTTGTGATTGTATTTGCATGAAAGCAATTTCATATTCTTATATTCATAGGCGGAAAAGCGTGAAAAAAGAGAGGAAAAGCATCTATCACGTGTTGCAATGATCAATAATGCAAAAAACGTGCACTGAATGTTCTTGTTATACAAAAAAAATAAAAAAAATAAAAATATGCATTCATTCGTCTTTGTGTCCGCACAAATTCATTGATATGCATGTACACGTATGAATATATACAGCGTGATATTATTTTTAAATCTGCGATTTCTTTTTAAATAGAAATATAACATTTCAACGATTGTGCATCATATAATACGATCAATTATTTAGAATAATATAGGTATAATACGCTTCATTTAGAATTTTTATAATTTTGTTTAATTATAGATCAATTAAAATAGTCGATTTTTGCATAGAAATGTGACTAAGTGTACTTTATGACTATTTTTAAATTCTAAATAATATTAATTTTATTGTTGAAATGTTAATAGGAATCCTAAAAAAATACCTATTTGTGGGTACACACACACACATCTAAAAAAATTGTATTTTGACACTTATTAATATTGAAGCATACTGTGTATATTGAAATTATCACACATGATGTGAACATTTTTAAAACACTTCTTTAAAGTCCATTTGTTCTAAATTTGCTTTCGGTCAATGTCAATATATTGTAATTCGGTATCCTGCGAAAAAAAAAAAAAAAAAATATATATATATATATATATATATATATATATATATATATATATATATATATATTATAAATAAATAAATTATAACTTTTTTCTATGTTAAAAAAAAATCGTTATATAAATAAAAATTACACAAACTAATAATAACGTATATTTACTGTTATTTTTCAAAGCATTTTTTGATTTTATTTTAACTATATTAATTTGTGGTGATTATTTATTATCTTTTATATATTTTTACGAACGAAATACTTTCAAATATTTTCTTTTTCAAGCGTCTCTTCGTAATTGAAGAAAATTAATGATAATCGCTAGTTCATATTTATGATATTATAATCTAAATATCTATTTCTTAATCGATCAGATTATTAATATATATATATATATATATATATATATATATATATATATATATATATATATATATATATATTTGCCCTCTGATATTATAACCGTTTAAAGTATTATTTATATATCTAGGGGGTGTTATGATGTAGTTTTTGATTTTATTTAAGGCACGTGGGGTACACGTGGTTAGGGGTACCATTCTATTTTTGTTGTGTGGGTCACGCGGCTTAGCGTGCGCCCCATCAAAGCCTTCATATAGAACCTGTTGCACAATATTTATTACGAGAACCTCACCTTGCATCCATCCGGAATGTCACTGTGACGTCATACCAGATTTATATCTGTTTTATTATTATTATTCTTATGTATAATTCCCTTATTTTTAAACCCTTATATCATAACCGATGATTATCTAAACCTATTGATAAATTTTTATTTCATAATTGTCTTAGAATCTACCACTTTTTTTTTGAACTTAGTGCTGTATGCCTAATTTGGATATGACTTTGTTCAATTTGAATAATCCCCAAATTTATCATATAAAATTTTCTTATTCTATTTATTTATATCTGTTTATAGACGTTTTTTAATTGTTTATTATTATAATATTACATCGAATAACATATCGTTGTATTTTTAGACAACATCAACATTGACTAATTTAATGTTATGTGAATATTGATAATGTTGAACGTATATTGTAAATTAATTTAACAGTGCAAAATTATCATAATATTTTTTTTATTACATATATAAAAAAACAATCATCTTTAAATTTTTTTTCTTCACGATTTTAATATATTTTTTTAGTCAATATTAAAATATTCTTTCTAAATCTGAATATATTATAAATAGTCGAAAATTACAATCGAGTTGTGAAATGAAAAGAAAGTGATTAAAAAAAAATTAAAAAATATTATGCACATAAAAAGTTTGAGAAACGTTGAACATTTTCGTGCAATGTCAATATTTATCGAATCATTTTCAAGTGCACGTGTCATCACAATGTTGATAATACGTTAAATGTGTAACGGATTTTTTTACATATGAAAAAAAATATGCTTATTTAATCGTTAACATCTTACCATATCACATTTTTATTCAATACAAAATAATAATAAATAAATAATTAAATAATCAGCAAAATAATTTGAAAAATTGACTTGCACTGTTATAAAGCCTGCTTTACAGCGGAGAAATTTTTGTTTTTAAAATCAAAAATTTATATTCGCCTATTAATTTTCCTATAGAAATTGTGATATATTATAATAAATATTTTTCTAGTATAGTACCGCCTTTACATTTAATGTTTAGGACGTGTAATTGTAAACCGTATTGTAAAAACGATAAAAAAAATTGTCGATCTCCACATTTTCTTTCAATTTGATTTGCTTAGCGTAATATTTAAAATAATATATATATATATATATATATATATATATATATATATATATATATATATATATTAATAGCAGGAAATATTGATTTGGTTCTAATATTAAATATTAAAATTAATCATTTTATTTTTTTAATTATTACAAAAAATAGAGATTCAATTTTATGTTTTAAAAATTTTATTACGAAAATAATTTTATTTTTTACAAATTGGAAACATCTGCATATTTAATTAAATGAATTAATTTAAAATATTTGAAAATCGCTGAAATAATATTATTGTTTATATGCACTTTCAATAAAATGTTATTTTGAATCAGATTGTATTTTGTATTGATTTCCTGGTTGATGATATTCGATTTATGATATAATAACAAATTTTATCGTTTTTCAAAAATGTCAATAATTCAAAATAAACGCAACATTAAATAGTTCTGAAAGATCTTTTCTATGTCTTTAGGAATTTTAACGAGATCTTAAAAGCAATTTGCCTGAAGACGATATTAAAATATTCGCTTTACACGAAAATTATCCGCTCGATTAACAATGACGATATAATAAATGCAGTTCAATAAATACTATTAAAAAATATTTTAGTATGCGATTTTTTTTTCAATCTTTTATATATTAAAAAATAAATAATGAAAAATGATGCGACGAAGACGAGTTATTTGGGATAATCGTTTTGTTATATCGCATCAAAATTTGACATTTTTGTATATGAAAAAAAAATATGAATGCATTTTATTAAATGGAATGAGGGGGTCAAATTTAATTGTTTATATATTTATTTTGGATTACATGTATTTATATATATGGTATATGTATATATATATATATATATATATATATATATATATATACATATTAATATAGAAAATAACCGTATTCGCACGCGTGCACGTCTCGTGCCTTGCCGCGTGAAAATCCGGTATAAAAAGCGCGGAAAACGCGCGCGCGCTTTCATTCGCGCTTCGCTATCCGAAACGGACGCACGCAACACAAAAACAACAGCAACAACATCAACAAAAACCAAACAATACTAAAATCGACCATTAACACTTATCGAAAATCGATAATAAAATAAATAAAAAAGTACATATACACAAACGAAATCGATAAGAAATCCTGATTCGTTTTTAAAAAAAAATATATATAAATATTTATATAGATATATATATATATAATAACTAAACGAATTTGTGCTTTTTTTATTCACGTTGTTTGTTATCGCATTTTTTTATTATATTATTATTATTATTATTATCGGTGATATAGTTGTGTCGTTTTGACGTTCGCTCGTGCGTGCGCGCGTACGTTCGTGCGTAATTGTGCATGCTCGTCAATCTGGCTGCTTCGAGATATGGTGACGGTGCTCAACTTGACGAACGGCAGTCATATCATGGAGTTTCCGAAGAAGAGATCCACGTTCACGTCCAAAGAAGTCAGTTATGTACAACATTTTTTTTCCACCTCTTTTTGATTAAATTTGGATTACAAAAAAAATAAATAAATAAAAATGGCGAATTGAAAGGTCGCAGGTTGGATGTCCGTGGTTCCGGTGTGAATTGAAAAACTGTATTGTGACTTTTAATGAATTTTTAATAATGTTTTTAAATAATTAAAGTTGATAGTCAAATTTTTGTTATTATTTTTTTTGTCAAAACTTGAATTAAAATGATTTCAAAAATTTTTTTTGAAAGGATTTATATATTAAAAAGTTTAAGTACATAAAAAATAACATCAATATTCATAAAAAAATATTAATGTATTACGTTTATAATAATTTTATATGTAAACATTTTATTTTCTATCCCTATAATGAAGTTTAATAATACATAATACATATCTTTTCCATTAAGATATCTATTACACCCTTCATAAGATGTATATTTAAATCTTTGAAAAATCAGAATATAGCTTATCTATTTTATAATATTATAATCAAATATGTTTTTCAGAAATTTATAATGTTATCATCCCTTTCAAATTTATCCTATTAATTGATTTGAGTGTCATTCTACATTTTTTTCTGGAAAAAATATAAATATCAAACTGCGTATTTTATTTCCTTCAAAGTAAAAAATACATAAAATTTTAATTTAATATTTTTTGTGGAAATCTTTTTAAGGATATTTAAAAAAATATATAATACATATATATATATATATATATATATATATATATATATATATATCACAATCAGTCAATTTATGAATTTCTATATTTAGTTAAAAAAACTTTCATAATACTATAATAAAAACCTGCGACCTGCTGATTACATATCAACGTGTTCAATATCATCAGATTAACTTACATATTTTTTTATATGAATATACATAATAAAGTCCTGTTTATTATTTTAAAAAAATATCAGCTAAAGTAAAAAGGTTGATGACTCCTGATGTATGTATATAGTGATCGATGATATTTCAACTTACGTCGTATTTACCGTAATCTGCAAAATGATGTCTTGAAAACGAAAGGAGTTCTTGTGATTACAATATAATAAATATTATGTTTATTTGTATTAAAATAATATATTTTTTGAAATATTTATGATTGATGTAATTTTATGTACATATATATTTTATATTATGTACGTTAATTCTTATTGAAATTGCGAGTTATGACGTTGATTATGATTTAAGAAATGAATATTATGATAATATTTTAACAATTTAATTTCGATCCAGATGTTCACAACGTGCGATTTTCGATTTAATATTTTAATTTTGATAAAAATTATACTTTAATAATTTCAATAAAATCGCGAAAAATTGTATAAATTTAAATGTATTATTGCTCACTTTATTTATTTATTTTTACATGTAATGAAATAGTAGATTCGCATTTATAAATTACAATTGTTTATACTGGGCGAAAGCCAGAATCCCGACAGTCAGAATCTCTCTATAATATATGAGTGGTTGATAACAAATAATTCTCATGTAATTGTTATACTTTTTTGCCGTTTAGGATTTTTTTGTATATTTTATCAATTTATGTTTAGTTTTTATTTGATATACGTATTTTTTTTAATATACGGATATAATATTTTTGATTTTAATTTGATATAATACAACTTTATTTTTCAACTTTTATTTTAAATTATGTAGTATTAGGTGAGCGATTTTTATAAGTTGATTATTCACCACGATTGAGTTTCCAAACATTACCTAATAAACATCAAACTTTGGATTATTTAATTTAAATATGTCCAAAAAATATTATTCGTTTTTACGTAATTAAATATCAATTTTAATGTAATATAATACATCAGTGGCGTACGTAAGAAAATATTTATTAAAATATTTTTTTCTCAATTTAAATATCAAGAAAGATATAATAAATAAATAAATTTATATTGAAATTTTCATACCTATTATTTATGTTATTTTCAATATCATTTTAATTTCATTCTATATGATAATTTCCGTATTTTTTTTTTGCAACTTATCCGCAGCGCACCCGATTTTATTCCGAGTGACACCGTCGTTCACTCGCAAAAAAAAAACTTTTTTTTTCTTACTTATATCAATAAATTCAATATCAATTGTAATTTATTTACATCGAAAATTTCAATAATCAATTAAAAATAAACGGATAACGATAACGTGTGCGTGCGTCCGATCACGTTTCATATAACGCGTTCGATTCCCCCACATACAAAATATCGGCCATTTTTAATCCGCATTCGTATTTTATATTCACAGATGGCGGGTTCAGAAATCCGACATTCATGAATTTTGGTTTTGCAACGTGACCGATACCGTTCGGGCACGTGTTTTTGGCTACGCGTATATTTTTGGTGTGTTTATTTTTATTATTTATATATATATATATATATATATATATATATATATATATATAAATATATATATATATATATATATATATATAAATATATATATATATATATATATATATATATATATAAATATATATATATATATATATATATATATATATATATATATATATATATATATAAATATATATATATATATATATATAAATATATATATATATATATACATATATATATATATATATATATATATATAAATATATATATATATATATACATATATATATATATATATATATATATATATATATATAAATATATATATATATATATATATATATATATATATATATATATATTTATGATATATTTGTGCCTACGTTTCCTATATATAAAATATATTTATTATATTTTTGGATTGTGGAACCTTATCAGAAATTTTACAAATTCGGATAACAATTTTTAGAAATGTATTTTTGTACTTTATAAACTCGCACACGCATTTGTTACGTGTATAGAAAATGCACGCGTTTTTTTTTTTGATTACATATTAGATTATATATCATTTTTTAAATTATAACGTTATGTTTTCTAATAATAAAAAAAAATATTTAAACTTAAAAAAAGACTCTGACTTTAGAGAGTTGCTGAATTTATCAAGCATCGATATGACAAAAATTAAATAAATACTAAAAATATTCACAAATGTAAAATTTTATAGATGTCAACTGATAACGCCGAACGATAATTTTTTATTATTTATTATTGTTCTCTTTTGATTTTTCAATTATTTTTAGATTATAACACACGTGCTAATTTCAGAATTGCAGTTGGTTTTTTTTTACATATTATATCAAAAAAAAATATTTTCGTTTATATCATTATTATCATTATTAGTACAAAAAAGGATAACGTGTTTTTTTGTTACTAAAGAAAAAGTTGACGCGATGAAGAATAAATAACAAGATATTTTTGAATTTAGATGCCAAATAATGGTCAAAAAAAATTATCTGAACAAAATTCAACAAATAACATGTTTTCCCATGCAATTCGTTTTATAAAATTATGTATATCTTTTAATATTTATCATTTATTCTATAATATTTATTATTTTAAGAACGTTTGATTTATTCGATTAAATTTTTAATTATTTTAAATCTTTAATAATTAGATTTGTTTATATATACACACACACACACACACACACACACACATATATATATATATATATATATATATATATATATATATATTATCATCTTATTATGCCGAAAGTCAGAATTAACCGGTAAAATCTAGAATTAATCGATTTTTGGAATTTTCACAGTAAAATATACACAAAAATTGATAGTTTTTTTCAAGTCAGTCTTTTTTTATTTTTAAGCATAAGGATATAGTTTTTTTAAGATTGAGTCATTAACTTAATACCGAATTATTGTATTTTTTTAGAGTACAAGTTTATTTTTCAAAAGAAATGATTTTTGCCATTTTTAACCAAATATTTAAATATTGTGAAAAAAATCTGTAATTACATTAAAAAGTATAAAAATACTCTTTACTTGAAAAATAGTCAAATATTTGTTAAAAAATAAACATAATAATCATAATGACATGCGTAGCCAAGTTTTTAAAATGACTTGTTCGAATAAAAAATAAAAAATATGACCACATCGTTTATTTGAAAAAAAAGTAGAAATAATTAATAACGTCTCTGCAAAAATAATTATGAAACTGTATGGGAACTTAATAGCCAAAAATCGAACACTAATAACCAGCGATTTATTTACTTTAATTTCGTTCTCATTGCGAACGCGATTATCGTTTATTTTTAGAACAGTGCTTTTCAACATTTTTATATAATAGTTTTTTTTTACAAATCTTTATGATATGCTATAGATTTCTAGGTGATCATAAAAATCTTGTTCAGAATTGAATTGCATTGAATTATTTTGCAATAATTGACGGTTTTATCTTTAATGGTTTATTTGTACAAAATTTTAATTGAAAAAAAATCTAATCGGTCATTGAAATACATTATACAAAATATTATTTGTAATTCAAACTTCACTTTTTTGGTATACAAACATTATATATGTATAAATATATGCGTAAAAGTTGTTTTTAAAGTTTAAAAAAATCCATTTGATTTGAATTTATATATGATAATAACCAAAGAAAAGAAAACTTTGTAATATTTTAGATTGAATTGCACGTGCAATACACATTTTTGAGTTCATGTTTTTTTTATTTGATAGAACATTTCAAATAAACATGTAATATGAAAATTATGCATGCACACACAAACATACATACACACATACACATGTTTCATGTTGAAAACCTTCAAACGTCCAACGATTTCTAGCAGAAATTTAAATATGTTCAGCGATAATGAATTATTTTTAAAACATTTGCGTCCGATTTCCGCATACATTCGTAATCGTTTTAACGATGGCTTTTTTTTATTTTAAATATTCGCCATATCTGTTTTTATTTTATGTAATTTACATAAAAACGATACAATTAAAATATTTTGCGTCTATTCTTTATCATTGACTCGGCAATAACCTGAATGTGATTAATTGACAATATATTATCACATGTATAACAAAAAGAAAGAGATTTCAGTTCTTTATAAATGATGATTTTAATTATTCAAAGTCCTTGAATTGTGATGCTCATTTATAGTATAGAACAAGGGTGGTTAACCCTTTGTTTCCCGTGCGCCAATTTCTTTGACTTGAAATGCACCACTAAATTTTTAATTTAAATGAATGTTTTGAAGATCTTTTCAAAAAAAAAAAAAACAACTGGGAGCATAACATTATTATCTCTAGAGTATAATGCGTCATATGTTGGCTATCCCTGATATATAGTTTAAAAGTAAATTTGTACTAACTAGTCGTTCATATAAAATATTTTTGGCATTTAACCATTAGACTGCCAATTGTAAGATAATTCGGTTTAACTTTAAGTTCTTTTATTTCAGACGCAACATGTTTGTTTAACAATAAGAATTATTTATGAAATATATAATTATTATTTTTCACACTGATAGTATATTAATTGATAATTTGATACTTTAGTTTATATATTAGAGATGAGATTAAAATTTTGTGGATTCTTCGCGGTTTCAAACGATTAAACATCAACATTTTAACTAAGGATCCAAACAATAAATTCTATATTTGAGAAAGTTAACTGGTATTAGAATGACCAGGTCTAAAATACGAGGTCTGTCTCAACTTAGATTTATCAATTGCTACGTGCCAACGAACTGTCAATGCTTGTAGAATTGACCTTTATTGCCGTTAAATGCAACGTAATAAATATTAAACATGTTTATTAAACGACCTTATCGGAATATCTGCGTCGACAATTTTTCCATCGTCGGGATTCTGCTTATTCAACCAAACTATCTTTCTTTTTTGTTTATTTATTATTTTATATATCAGTCACGTGGAAAATTTGTAATCATGTTTTATTATAACATATTCGGTTTTTTTTTTTGTTCAATTGATTTTTCACTTTATTATGTACATTACCTAAATGTGAAAATGTCGGGACGACAACGACCTCCTTAGGGATCGTTCACGTATACAGATTAATATTTAAATAACAAATATATGTATATAAACAACGTGATTTTAATAAAAACACGTCTTTATGAATCGCATTATATATTATAAATGAAAACACCGATACAACGAATGCGATTTAATTGCGTTTTTAATTATAATATATTTTAATACATTAATATTACATTAAATAAAAATATATTTTAAATTACATTTATTTGACAATCTTTGAATATGTTGAGATTTTTTTTATATTCAATTATTCTATATTTAATACATAGAAAAGATTATTTTTATATTATAAAATTTTTGCATATCATGACATAAACAAAATTTTGATTATATATATATATATATATATATATATATATATATATATATATATATATATGTATGTATATTCAGTACTTTGAACTCTGCTATTGTCACATTGAGCGTATTTAGTGCCGTCGGCCTGCAACGTCCTCTCTCACATGTACCAATTTACGTAGACGTGTGTGTTATAAGGTTAAAATGAAATTAAAAAAAAGGTGGTCGCATAACACATAACGTGTCACGCAAATAGCCGAGTCACGTGTCAGCTCACGTTGCCGTGAGCCGATGTTTACTTGCGTTGCCGCGTGACGACACTTCATACCAGATAACGACCTGGCTTAAAATTGAAAGTGGCCGACTTCCTTTATCATCATATCTTCTACTTTTTCCTTTGTTTTTTTTTTTTTTTTTTTTTTTTGATGCGACCTTCTCCAAGATCGAATCCTCATAATAAGAAAAAGTTGATATTTTTCTTCTTTGACGTTCTTCTTCTTCTTCATCATCATCATATGAATTTATGATCACGTTGAACGTCATTGTTTTATTTGCTATCGATCTGAATGATTATTTGGTTCAAAGGTCAATAATGAGATTTTATACGATCTAAATTTAGCTATTTAAAATTTATTTTTATTATTCTTTTTCTGGATGTGATACGGTTACTATATTATAAATTTACTGAATGAAATATCGTTAAAAATCATTTTATTCATTCGTGACAAATCGGAATATTACTGAAAAAAATGTGAAGAAAGGCCATCAAAACTTGTTTGTAATATAAATTTTAATTTGTCCAATGACACAAATAAAACAAAATGTTTGATATTTAGGAGGACATAATTTATATAAGGAGAGCCGTCCTCGTTAATTTATTATATATTTATGATTTGTCATCATTAAATTTTAGATCTTTGGACATTAAAATTTAATTGCGAAATATGAAAAATTTAGCTTTCGGAATTCAAAGGGTTAAATGACATTGAATTTTTCATATAGCGGGTCAAATTTATGTTTGATTTTGTACATATTTTTTTTTAATATGAAACAACTTTCTATAATGAGAAATTAATTCAATTATCAAATGTTTTCAATGAAAGTTCCATAAATGACACGCAATAGGGTTGTTGTTTTACACAACCTTGTCGTGCAAAAATAAATTAGTTTATAAATAAGGTCAAAATTTTGATGTCATTTTGGAGAATGCAGAATCGACAATATTTTGTTTATCACGATTGAAATTCATTAACGTTATCTAAAATATGATATTGTAATATCGTACAACACATTTTATGCAATAAAAATATATTAAATATTCATCCGTTTTTTTTCTAAAATATTGACATTTTTATTACTTTCAACATTTTAAAAGCGATTAATTTAAAATAAAACGTTGAAAAACACAGTGATTTACCTTGAAAATTGCATTCTGATGAAAGTGTTTTATCAATGATTTTCAAATTTATATATTTTTTTTCACTATATTAAATTATTTAAAATCGAAAAAAAAATGATTTTGATTCGTCGCCATCTTTGATCATAAATTGGTCGAAAATTATCGCGTTAATGTCATTTATAATTCTACGTTATCAGTCATTATTAATATCGCATATATAATAATATTTGATCGCACAGTTTGAGAATCGGTGGTCTAACGATTGGAAAAACGTGTTTGATCTACGTCGTCCGATATATGAAAACATTCTCGTTGCCAATAACGGACAGTTCACGTTTTTACAACGCATTCATGTAAATTATTGCACGGCTCCATTTTTTTATCATTTTATTTATTCATCCATATTTTTAATAAATATACGTGCTGCGATTTCTTTTCAGCAATAATAATAAATTTAAAAAAAAGCGCGCGAATTTTTTCGGTAGCTATTTTTTTTTTGGATATCGATCACGATTTTGTGTGTGTATGTGTGTGAGTTCAGTTTGTTTTGGCAATCATTTTGAGTGTTTGAGAATATTTTTTTTCTTTTTCAATTTTTTTATTTATTTTAAAAATGAAAGATATTGAATAATTTATACTGAAAAAGTTACTGAAATTCATCTGAAAATATTACATACATACATATTTATTAATTTATAATATTAATAAAAAAATATACAATATTTTAACGATTAAAAATAACGTTATATATTTAGGTACTATTTTAATGGATTTTAAATTATTAATATAAAAATATTAGAATTTTTAATATATATTGAATTATGTAATCAATTTATTTTTTCCATTATTTGACTATTTTTAGAAATAGGCGTCTGGATTATGTTTCAAAATATAGTGTTAAATATAAAACATGAAATTTGATAATCTGAAAAATATAGACTTAATAAATAAATCACCCGGAGAATCCTTTGAATTGTAATAATTCTTCTAATTTCGTTCATTATATTGAAAAATATAAGAATTATATCATTACATATAATCGTTAGATTATTTTAATATTTTTGACGTATTTAAGATATTATATTTATATAATATTAATATTTTTTATTATATATATATATATATATATATATATATATATATATATATATATATATATATATATATATATATATATATATATATATATATATATATATATATATATATATATATATATATATACATATGTTGCGTACATTATTATTCGCAAATCCTACGCTGTTATTAAAAATAAACTTTGTTTACTCTGAAAACATTGATCGCAGCCATATTTTGAATCGAATTCTTGGTTTTATTGCTGAAAAAATATATTTTTTTTTCTTCATTAAACAAAATTTAATCGTATGCATAATTATTGAAAATTCGATCGAATTTTTATATTATTATTATAAATATTATTGAACTATTGTAAAAATGATAATAATAAAAAATAATTAATTTACGATTTTAATTATTTTAATGGTTCAATTAGCGGATAATTATCGGTATTAAAATCCTTTCATTGAAGGTTATATTATATATATCGGATCACGTTGTTTTAATTGTAAATGTCATTCGAAAGTAAAATGACGCACAACACTAATTAAACATTATATTGTACGTAGTTTTTTTTTTGATATTAATTATTTTTCATTCAGTGAAATATAGTTTTGTGAGTCTATTAATAAATTAAAATTTTTTATATTGATATTTTTGGATTTGATAGTCTGTAAGAGCAGTTAAGACCAAATAGATATTTAAACTTTTTATTGAAAAAAAAAATGTGAACAGTTGATATTATAATATGCTTCATACGTGCCTTTCGATGTTTATAAAAGATTATAGCACGTGGACAATTTCCGTTTAATGTAATCGACGTTGACGTATCGTTCTGTTAGTAATGCTCGTTTTTTTTTTCTATTATGATTATTCGTAATTCGCGTTCACGGTTTTTTCCTCCTCTTCCCCCCCCCCCCTTTTTTTTCTTTGTTTTTAATCGCGATAGTAATACGCCTATTTCTATACAATGAAATCGTCCGATTATCGTTTCTCGTTCGAGTGGTCAAAAGGTGTTAATAATAATAATTGTAACGTGTCAATTGCACGTGCAAAATATTGATAATATTATCGTATGGTATGATATGCACGCAATAATGTCGTGTTAGACCGCGACTAGACGTATAAGATAAAGCTAATAATACAAATTTGAGGATCGATTATCGGTATTGATAATAAACTGATGGATAATATGTTTGAAAAATAGATTATTGATTATTTTGGAAATAAGTCCGCATTTCATAATTTAAGGATAATTCGTTCGTTTATCAATTTCTTCTGAGGAAAAAAATTGATGGTTGCTATTATCGTTATGGCCAAAACGATCATATAAAACTGACGAGCTTATAGAGCTCGACCTCTCTTTCTCATATGTTTAGCTAACTGCATCAGATAATTTGGATGAATATCCACGAACTCCATATAATACGATCAGATTGCTGTCAATGCGTATATTAAAGATATTAGCAAATTAGGTTTAATTCTGAATGATCGTTATAAAAAAAAAAATACATTTTCTAATTTATCAAAATACCTATCTTGTTCTTAGTGATCATCTCCTCCCAATAATATCACATCTTAAAGAATAGTAATTAAAATTTTTAGTTTACCTGAATATTTAAAAAAACGATAAAGTTCAGCTATATTGATCATGCTACCATATTTTGCAATGTACAATAGAATCGATAATATTATCCGATTTGTGACCATTTAAATTTCTAATATTTTTATTATATTTATGATTACTATACTTTTGATCAGGTCCAGTTTATTTTTAGTATATGTCTGAACCGGAAATTCAATTGGTTATCATTACCTTTTCAAAGATACTCTATATATGGAACACGTGCGATGTTAATCCATATAAATGTGATAAGAATCGAAGAAATGTGTCACGTTTGTTATTATTCTATACAATTATTATACTATTATTACAATTGTTACGACAATTAACCAGATAAATAAATCAAGTGGTTAATTAAACAAAACTTTGTTTATATATATATATATATATATATATATATATATATATATATATATATATATATATATATATATATATATATATCGTTTATATGGTGTTGTGGTTTTCATTCATAGATTGCTCGGTCGATAGGCAATTTGTCTGATGAACGAGTCATCTGACGAAGAAATCGTTTGTTCACCAAGTAATTTATTTGACAGGTCGCCTGCTTTAGAGATATTTTTACGTTTTCAACACGTCTCTAAGGTCAATTGTTTGATAGAAAACAATTTTGACGTGCCAATTTATTTGCTAGGCCACCGTTTTCCACTGGATAGATCAAATTTCTGGAGTAAAAAAATGCCTTCTATTGATTTAATGTTCAAGGATTTCTCTTGATAAATACTTTTTTTATAGTAACAGTTGTTAAATTTTATGATATGTGAATATTTTGCGTCGCTAAATATATTAGAAAAAACTGCTGGATAGTTTTTTTTTAGTATAGTCAGATAAAATACATAATTTATATAAAAATTAAAAATACTCAAATAAAAATTTAAATTTTTCCAAAACAATATTTTATGCTTTAATTATTTAATATTATACTTAAAATATATGACGAGTATGGTTTTTAATTTTATATAAGATAAATCTGTGCGCCATATAATTTGAATTCAATTTTTGTTAAAAATATGTAATTACATATTTTTATGTAATGTAATAATGTTTAATGTCATAAACATTATTTATTTCGTATTTTTTTTAATTTGTTTTATTACTTTTGTGATTTCAGCAAGACCCAATGTCTCACAGAATAATAGAAAAACGAAGGAGGGACCGTATGAACAATTGCTTGGCAGATCTGTCACGTTTGATACCACCTGATTATCTAAAGAAAGGCAGAGGAAGAATTGAAAAGACTGAAATTATCGAAATGGCTATTAAGCATTTAAAGTATCTTCAGGAAAGAGCCAATTGTGAGTTTTTTTTTAACAATAATAAATTGTCGATAGTCTATAATCATCATTAATTATTTTTATTTGTCATTGTCAGGTGCTGAACAACGTGAAAATGGGCCTATATCAGTTGAACACTTTCGTTTGGGTTATCAAGAATGCTTATCAGAAGTTATGAGATATTTAGTAGAAGGTCAAGGATACTTTCCTAGAGACACTGTTTGTGTACAATTGATCAATCACTTGCAACGTCACTGTGATAATATTATGAAAGGTACATATTTATTTTATATACATTTTTACGTAGAAATGAAGTTCAACTTACGATTTTTGGATCGTGAAAAATTATAATATATATTTTTTTTTGTTAAATATTGTTTCACTTACAGGAGATGTACTTAATAGGCCAAGATGTAATCTAGACAGTAATAGTAGTTCTAGTGGAAGCTCTAGCAATTACGTGATGCATAATCATTTACCTCTATCTAATAATACGCAACGTGGGAAAGGTAAACCATTAGATAACACCAATAATGATAAACATCATCAACATTCCAACAATATATATGTTATACATGGTGAAGAAAAGTCTTCAATGTCAACGAATGAAATCGAACACAACAGACTTGGAACAGACTGTGCTAACAAATCTCCTGACAAAACTATAAACGAGCCACAAGATATTTATCCAGAGCAAAACATATCTCCTATGCCTTTGGTTAATAATAATGAATATTCAAATATTAAACATACTGAGAGTAATGTAGATGAAGGTGGAGGACAAACAAGGCCTGAATATATTCGAAAATCTACTTCTGATATGACGAACAACTTGGAAAACGAATGTCAATCGGTGCAAGATCTTCGTATGTCGAATCAATATTCCCCAATATCGCCTTCATATCATTATCGTGGATTCTGCGAGAATAATTTGCGCAATGTGAGAAAAAGTGACGCATCTCAACAAGGAGACAGCGGCTTCAGCAGTGCCCAGGGTGACACAGACAATATTCATTCTTATAAATTTAAAAATACTATAAAACAAAGGTTTTCTCAGTCACAATCTACGGATTATTTATCCTCTAGTCCGAGCGATGGCATATCAAATGTGAACGCGTACAATAGATATGACCATTTATTCCGTCGTGATCAGTATATACCGAATGGTAAGTTGACACATAAGAAAAGAAAGGTTTCCGGCGAACATCAATCTAGACATGCGAATATGTACTATGATAGCTATCAATATAAAGATCAAATGTCTTCATCGGAGACGAATTCAAGCGAGAACATTACCAGCGTGTCACAAAACTCTGCGTACAGATCGAAAAAGTCTCCGGACGAACTCGCCACAAACGCGAGAGCGTCCACAGAGGGTGATTACATTAAACTGGGTCAACACATTGTACCTAACATAAGAAATAATAAACTTTATAATCCTTCCGAATGTATTGAAGGAAATTTTTCAAAATTTTCAGGTGTGGGTGTGCCAATATTTGCACTGCACGCGAAGGGATCGTTTTATGTGCCAATGAATGTAGATTATGAATGCCTCATTCCTTTCCTAGGACCGTACGATTTGTTAGACGCTACCACACTGCAGTCAAACATATCGCTTCATCCTGTCACTATAAGTGTCAATTTTCAACCAATGTTCTTTAGTAATAACAAACAAGTGCCAATTAGGACTAAATCTGAAAGGAAAGACTGGCAATGAGACGGTAGTCTATATATCATATTTACAAATTGGTCATTTGTCTGATGAGATGTGAACGTTGTTCTATTTTTTTTTGCATTGAACACACTCACATAAGATGCATTTATCATTAATTAGCAATTATAATTTAATGTAACATAAAGTACTTGTATATTTAATATTATGTTAATTTTTTTAATATCTATAATATTAAATACAAGTTTTGAAACCTTTTTTTTAGTATGTTGACGTTAAGATTTTGTATTAATTTATTATAATTCCAAGTATAATAATGGAAACTTCAAATTTATCAGCATCACCAGGGTAGTGTTTGTTTTTCGATCTAAAAACGTATTTTTATTAATTTTAAAATCATCTAATATTTCAAGTTCATTGTTGGCAACTAAATTATTAATAATACATTATTAATTTTAATTGATATAAATAATAATAAAGTTATTACGAATGCTCTTAAATTGGTGTCAGTGATTTTTATCAATATGTTAAAAATGTTTCCAATTACTGAATTTCCTCGTTTTGTTTTAATGATCAAATTTGATTATTAAGAATAATCTAAGTGAGCATTTTTTAATTATTGTAAATATATAAAATAGTTATGTTTTATTTTCTAGTCAGTGTTTTTATTAATATGTGGGTAGGAATTATAATGAAAATTTAGTCTGAATGAAGAAGAATATAGATGATAGAAAGATATTTATATCGATGTCAACCCTTGTGATGCTATTTTATTTATATTATTCATAAAAAAAATAGTGGCCTTCTGTTGATCGGAATTAAACAATTTTACATAAATAGAATAGGTATGTAAAAAAAATTACGCCTAATTCTATTTATATTTGGCTATCTGACAAGTGACCACATATTTGTGTATTAAAACATATTTTTTATATGTTCTTATTATATATATATATATATATATATATATATATATATATATATATATATATATATATATATATGTAGATGTATAATATATTATTATAATATTATATCATCTGTCTTATTGACATAAAATATATGAAAATCAAAAAATAATATTATTCTAATTAATTGTCTATTATGCAATGTTGTCTATTTTAATTTGTTTGACGTTGTTCTGAAAAATCAGTCAAAATGTAATTTAATATATTAATAGAAATTGTAAAATCAATATATAGTATTGTTGTATTAAAATTGAACTGTGTTATTGGAAATTTTTTTGTAATCTTGATTAACATTTTTAACCCTTTGTATGGAAAGTTATATTGATTAAAAAAATTATATCACTATTTACGCAAAGGGTTCAAGATTTTTTAATTTGTATCATTTTTATAAATAAGTTTTTTTTTTGTATAACATCATCTACAGTAAAATTCATGCTTGTTTAGAGATATTTGTATTTAATAATGAATGTCGTCTTATTGTATTTAGATTTGGAAAAATTACGCTTTTTATTAGGCCATCAAAATTTTTTTTTTTTGGATGGAGTTTAATATGTTCCTGATTTGTGACCTAGATTAAAGTTATTTTATTTTTATCAGTTCATCTGTTTAAATGGGTAAACTTTCGATTTCATGAAATCGTTCATTTTCAATCAAAATTCATAGTTATTTAAATCAGGAATGTTAGAAGTACAGCGATATTTGATTTACAGTATTGTTTTTATTTTTTACCATTATTATTAATATCATATAAAAATAACGAGGTTATTTTTTTATCAATTTTCAATTTTACACAAATATTTTTTATTTGAAAAGTATATTTTCAGCTAGAAAAAAGTTTAAGTATCACTGTTGTAAACTATTAGTGCGTATATTGTATGTTTCTATGTTTAAAATATTAAATGTAACTATTTTATAAAAACAAATCGGTAATAATTTTTATTGTAAACTTCAACTATTTTGTCGAACAATAAGATCTGCATTGTCTTATTTATATAACAAATCTGAATCTATGACAAATTGCATTTTATAATATTATGTCAAATTATCATAGTTTATGTCTATGAATAAATATTTAAAATATGATAAGTAGACTTTACCATCATAATTTATCTGATATGAGTATGAATTGTCAACAAAACAGTATCCAAAATATTTTTTTTTTTTGTGTTGTAATTTTTTTTAAGTGGTTATAATTAGTGTACAAACACTAAAATAAAATAAAATTAAATAGAGAAACTTAGCAAATTTCTAGTCGACTAGTTATTTTTTAAATGATTAATGTTATAATGAATAACTGTCCTATAATTAGTGTTACGTTTAATAATAATAATAATGATTATTATAATTTTTATATATTAAAATATTGTGATATTTGTCATTAGATAATATATAATTGGACTGTCTGTTATTTATGTAATAGAAATATTTTATTTCTATTTTTATATCTTTGACATATATATTGAAGAAAATAAAAAGATTTTATCCAAGTTTTAAATGAAAATCTTTGAAGGTATGTTCGTAAAAAAATAGCATGGTTATTAATGCATTTTGAAGCTTTCTTTGGTATTTGTGATATCTTCAGATTTTAATATTTGAAAATTGGATTTAATTTTTAAGAACTCGTCTATGATATATATTAAAAGAGGAAGATTGGAATTATATTTTTCATGCATTTACAGCCATTCCATATAAGTTTTGTAAAGAATGTTATGAAAATCTGTTTTGTATTCATGAAATATATTTTATGAAAATATTATAATGTTCTTCATTTTTCTCCTATACATTTTTTATTATACTAATATTATATTAAGAGATTTAATGTAAATTAAAGAAAATCTAACCGACGAGTTAAGAAGGAAATTGAATAAAAATTACTACAAAAAAAAATGCAATGTTTGATAAGAATTCTATATTAAAATCATGTTTTATTAAAAATCGTTTAATTTTTGATTTATAATTTTAATTTAAAATTCGTCACTGTTGTATGAATTGCATCAAATATTCATATAAAAATTGTATTTGTTGTTCCAAATTATACCATATTATCAAATATTTGTAAATCCATTTTCTTAATTGAAATATAAGTAATTTCTTATAATGAAAGAATAAAAAAGTGACCGAATTAACGAACATTTAATTATTAGTAAATAGTTTCAACAAAATGAAACGAAACGATTTAAGAGATTTTACTAAATATTCAAATTTTATTTATAGTATTGTCGGTTTGAAGAAAGTAAACATTCATCATAAACGTGTAATAACCGTTGGAATAATATATAAATTATACGCATTCTTATTCGCATTATACTTTTCATATAAAATGACCTATAATACCGTTGTCAATAATCGAATCCTCAGAACAAACAATGTGCAGTCCATGAAATTAACTTATATTATATCACAAATGTCGTCGATGCTTCTATTGATTTCATCCCTATTGAACGGAATATTATTTTTCAAAAACACAATGAAGAATATTCATATATTAGTATACGAAGTTGATAAAATGATCGATTTTGAAAATACACCGCATAATATCAGAGGTCGCCTTTTTATGTCTGTTATATGTGGATTATACACCGTTTTCAGATCAATTCATTTCACTGCCAATATGAAATGGACTCGTATTATTAATCTGATCTATAATATTTGTTGCACTATAATCGATATGAATTTGATAAGGTTTATATTCGAGATAAACTCAGTGAGTCGAAGATTCGAAGTTTTGAAATGTCGTTTAGAAAATAAACGTATATATTGCGATTATAATATACAAGATGGTATTTTAGAACGACTCAGACGTATAAAACGTAAACCGAAACCGATAATTATCAATCACGATGAATTACTTTCGGTTTATAATAAACTGATGCAGATTGTTAGTAAAATTAATAAGTTCTATCAGTTTGTCGTAAGTGTATCCTCATTTTTTTATTGTAAAAAAGTTGATCACCTTAATAATAATCATTTTTCAATATAAACTTTTATGTATATTAGATACCATTATTGGGAATTACTGTATTTTGTTGTGAGCTTTCAAATATAAATCCAATAATAGTTTTCGATTTTATCAATAAACAATACGTAAGTGTGTAACTTTTAAAGTTTTATATTTTATCTATATGCAGATTAAAATATTTTCAGATATTGATTTGTAGAATGATTATACAAAAGTTAATGTTTCTTTATGGACAGTCTATCACGCTATCCGATTGATAGCCATGGTTACAATTTGTGAAATTCTTCATCATCAGATTGATAAAATAGGCATTATTGTCAGTAAACTGTTATCGTCTTCAATTATAGGTGATAAAACTAAATAAACAAAGCTATATTAAATTTAAAAATGTATATATATATATATATATATATATATATATATATATATATGAATTTTTTTCAGATGATACAAATTATATTATATTAGAAAAATTTTCTAAAACCATACAACATAAAAATACAAGAATAAAGACCAAAAGTTTGTTCATACTAGATAACAGTTTCTTATTTTCCATATTGACATGGTTAATTGCATATATTTTTGTTTTAAAAAGCATGCTTTAATCATTTCTTTTAATGATAAGTATTTAAAGTAATAATATTACATACTATATAATTTGAAATGAAATTTTAAATTTTGATAAAACATCAATTTATGTCATTTCTGTAATAACATGTATTAATGTAATCATCAGAAAAATAAATAATAAATGTGGATTTTATAAATTGATAGTTTTAATATTGGATATTTTATTTTCCAAATAGTAAGTAAAATTTTTAAAAGATGTCTCTAGTTTATATTATTTAGAATATTATAATATATTTATTGTAGCGATATATAAATTATATTATCGGGTATTTTATTTTTGAAATTGTGAGTATTTTTTTTAAGATATCTCTAGTTTGAGTTATAATGAATAAATAATACAATGTATTTAAATGTATGATATTTTGGACACATCAATAAATTTAAACAAGCTGTGTCTTGTCATTACAATTAATCTTAATTAACTAGTTAAACAAACATCTATGGTGAATTCGTTCATTCTTATTAAAATGTATATTAACAATTAAATGACGCAAAAAACGTTCAATAATTTATATATCGTGATTATAATTAATTATTTTTATTTATTTTTCGTATAGTAACAACTATTATGTTTTCATCTCAAATTAACGTCTTCTCGGGAATACGGAATTATCATTTTTGATATATTTATAAATTATCATTAATAAACAATTAAAGAAGTATTCATTAGAACTAAAAAGACGCCAGAATTTGTATTCGGATTTTATCGGTTTTCTATTTAGATACGTTTTTTTTTTTTGCAAAACACGTGCCCATATATTTTTGTCAATGGAAAAATGGGATTCTAGGACAACAATTTTATTAAATTTATTTTTTTATTTAGTAAAATTTTATTTTTTTTTAATTCAATTTGATGTTTGTAAAATTTAAAAATATAACACCGGAAACTAAACGTAAAATGTATTGAAATTTTTGAATTTAAATTATATCTAGTCTTAAAATTATAACATTAAATATATTTAAGTATGTCCAAAATACTAATCAATAGCTGTTGATGGGTTAGCAGAGTTAATAAATGTGATATCATACGATCATATATAAATATACAAGCGATGTAGAGCACTAAATATAACTATCATATAATTCCAGATTGTTCTACAGTTTTGTTTTTCACAATGTAAAAACCAATCTTAATAAAATTTTAAACACACAAACAACAGCTTACATTAAACATATATTTTATTTTTCAAGAACGTAGAGTGTCTTCAATGTAAAAATCGTTGTATTTAATACCTCGCTTTCAGCTACAATCATATATATATATATTACTTAAGACATTTTTAGGTGACATTTAATTATTATGTATATTTCTTGAATGTGACTATTGGAACCAAAATTTTCATTTTTTTTCTAAATACGCTTCGTAAAACTCGTATTATATAATACATACCATTCGAATTGTAAATGTTTTTGGACGTGTTAATAAACTAGTATGTGATCTTGCAATATCTTAATTGATTACTATCATTTCTGTCTTGAGTGAAACATTCAATTTATGCAGTAGTGGCTTATTTTAGAATTAATTGTGTTATTAACCATTGAAATATCAAACAAAATGATTTTTTGAAATCTCATCAAATATAATGGTATTAACATTTTTTTTATAAATATTAATTTTCAAAATGTAATAAATAACCTATTTTTCATCATAAATCACTTCCTAAACAGTGTATGAAAAGATATAAAATATGCCTTAAATATAACTTTTAGGTGAGCACTTATTTTCAAAAAAATCTTAACTAATTGTTTTTTTTTCTTAATAATTAATATATAATGAAAAAGTATATACTATGTATGATATTTAAATGAGATAAGAAACAACACAATAATTTCAAGTAATCCCTGTCGAGGTTATTAAACACTTTATAAATATTATCTTATTCATCAAAATTTTATGAAACATTTAATGTTAGAATAATAAACGTATTTTTCTATTATAAACGTAATGAAATAATTAAAAAAAAGTTTAAAGTTTGATAAATATACAATATATTTATTCCAATTTAACTATTTTTTATATACACATGAATTTAATTATCCTTTAATTATTCTTTATTGAATTATCCTTTTTATAATTTAGGTTTTCACATTTTAAAATATACATCTCCTTGTTGTTAATGTAAATTTTGAGTTTAAAAAAAAAATAATGGAATCTAAAGTTTGTTCATTTTATAATACGATTATTTAATGTAATAAATGTTTATTTGCGAGGGAAAATGTAATTTACAATAAAGATTTAGATAATAACATAAAGTATTGTAAACAATAATAATTTTTTAATTCTCATTTTCATGTAACACGCAGATGTTATGAAATCGGACAATTGTTACATGATCTGTTAGACTATGAATATCAATATGAATGAGGAAAAGGATAAATGTGTGAATTTCGAAGAAGCTATGAATTTAACAGGTAATAATTTACGTATAATTATATTTTAAAACACAATTAGTTTTTTTTTTATTTAAATAATGTAAAAAAGATTAAAAAAAACATTAAGTTTTTTATAGTTTCTTGATTCTAAATATTTAGTTATAATTTTAGGATTTGGTAAATTCAATATATTTACAATGTTTTTCGTCGGGAGCATACTATTAGGAATGATTTTGGAGACTCTAGGTTTCAGCTATGTTTTACCAGCTTGTCAATGTGATTTAGAATTAACATTAACACAAAAAGGATGGTTAGCAGCGATACCTTTCACAGGTAAAAATAATATATATATAAAACTTTCTCTAAACTCACTTTTAAATTAATAATTATAAGTAAATTACTGGTTTTTCGTTTTAAAATTAAATACCTATTTGTTTATGTGAATTAAGGTATAATTCTATAAAGGTCAGTTAAGTGAGAGTTTGTGTAATTTTATTTCAATAAATAAAATGTATTTTATTATATTTTTAAGGTATGATTATAATGTCTCACGGATGGGGATATCTAACAGATACATATGGAAGAAAAAAAATTTCCATGATTTCCATGGGTTTGGGTGCTTGTTGTTCTATAATATCAAGTTTTTCTCCAAATTTAATTACATTTGCAATTTTACGACTCATCGCCAGTATATTGTAAATTTTCATCTAAGTGCTTTTTAAACATTTTATTCCTCTAAAAAAACATTAATGTTGAAAATTCTAGCATATCAGGATCTTCATCGATAGGTTGTGCATATCTAGGTGAATTAAATCCAGAGAAATATAGAGATACTGTAATAACCCTTGCAAATTCATTTGTAGCATTTGGCACTGCTGTTGTTCCACGTAAAGAAAAAAAATATATGTTACTGTTTTTGTAATTAAAAAATAAATATAACAAAAAAATTTTAGTTCTCGCATGGGCAGTTTTACCAGCAGATTTTCGTATACATATTGGCTTTCTTCCATACATTTACAGACCATGGAGATTATTAGTAGCACTATTTTCAATTCCTTTTGTATTTTGTACCATCTTATTTTATATCTATTTTCCGGAGAGTCCTAAATTTCTCATAAGTAAAGGAAAATCAGATGAGGCACTAGAAATTTTGAAAAATATTTTTACTATTAATTCTAAATCTTCATCAAAAAAATATCCGGTGATTTTTTTATAAAGCTCACTTTAGTATTTTTAATTTGTTATGAATTAATTTTTTAACTGTGAAATATTTTTTGTTTTTATAGGTAACCAAAATAAATATAGAAAATGAAGAAATCAAAGATCCTAGCAAAAAGCCTATCTTGAAAGATATATGGAATCAAACCATCCCTCTTTTTAAAAAACCCTACCTTAAATATACAATGGCTTGTATTTTTTTACAATTTTCTACATTTGCTATGTAAAAATATTCAAATTCGAAAACTTTTATTTTATGATATTTATGATAGTTCATTATGAAAATTATTTCTAGTGTTAATGGATTTTATATATGGTTTCCTGATATTTTAAATCACATACTCAATGAAGAAAAATTTATCAATGGTGTTACTACAAATCTTTGTGGAATCATAAACAAAAATGATTATGATTCAAATGATACACTCAATGAAAATGCGAGTATTAAAATTAATAAATGATTTCTAATTTACGATTTAAATTATTAATTTATACTAAATATAATATATTTTTTTTATTTCAGATTACTTCTACAATTATATGCGATGATAGTTTGCATACCAAAACTTTTCCTATTAGTGTTACTCTTTCTCTTGTTGTAGCAATTTTTATTATGGGTGCTGCATTTCTTTTAAAAAAAGTTAATAAACGGATTGTACTCATTGTCATGTTTTCTTTCAGTGCGACGTGTACATTAATAATATATTGGATAACCGATACTGTTTTCGCTTTGGTAGTATTTTCATCCCTGCAGTTGTGTGAAACTTGCATCGGTGTCATTAACGCTTATGTAGTGGAAATATTTCCAACAAATTATAGGTATTAATGAAAAAAATATCTTAATTTGTTAATAAATATTTGAATTATAATGTTTATTTTTAGAGCTTTAGCAGCATGTTTAGCACTAATGGCTGGGGGTGTTGGGTCTGTAATGGGTACTAATACACTTGGATATCTGGTGAATAAAATGTGTAATTCAAGTTTCTTCTTGTTTGCTGGTTTTATTTATTGTACGTAAAATTTTCATATTAATTTTATTATATTATATATATATATATATATATATATATATATATATATATATATATATATATATATATATATATATATATATATATATTGTGTTTTAGGTACCACAATTTTATGCTTTTTATTACCAAATCGTTATCGTTAAAAAATAATGAAATAAACAGTGGAAAATATACCATATATGGAAATAAAAATAGGAAATATATTTATAATAATTTTAAAAAATGTGAGAAAGTCACCAAAAATTATAATCAAATAAAAAATAAAACTATTATTATTTAAAATAATTTTATTCTAAACAAAGAAATTAAAAATAAAAAAATATACAATATTTTATATTATTTCATAAATTGGATTTTTTTTCATTATATTAAGAATTTTATTTTGGAAAAATAATTTTACAAATGTGTCCAATACAAATAACATAGTTACAAATTTCGATAGTTGTGTATGCATTCTAAGTAATACATATACAAATAACCTTATATCATTTCTTCATTTAAATGTAAAATAAACTTTTAATAAAAGTAATAATTTTTTTATAAAAAAAATATAACTGTAAATATATGTGACAAACCAACTTTGATTTTCAACGATAGTTTTTCTTAAATTTTCAATAAAATTTTTATAACGATATAATTGCATGCAACATTTTAGTACATTTATAATTAAAAAATATTATGGTAATATTTTAACGGTATTCGGCCAAAAGCGTTGACGTTTGCGATGTCTGTCGACGGTCGGACGTCCATGCGTAATGTAAAATCGAAAATACTAGCATTACACGGATACAGACAAAATGCAGATGCTTTTAAAGCTAAAATAGGTTCTTTCAGAAAAACCTTATCGAAATATGCGCAAATTACGTTCTTATCGGCTCCTCATGTCGTCCGCGACAAAGATGAACAGCAAGGTTAACTATTTGTTTACGCTTAGTTATATACAAACATATATATATATATATATATATATATATATATATATATATATATATATATATATATATATATATATACATCCAATTTAACACAGTTAATAGATTACAGAGAAATGTCGTTTTAATCGGAACTAAAAATCATTGTAAGAATTTCGAAAGCACACGTTTTTTTAATGTAATTAGAGCTTAGGCTGTACTTTTTATTTTTAATCTAATTGAATTATCTGTTTATTTGTATCTCGTAATACAAACAATTAGATTTTTTTAAATCATGATACAAAACTTCTTTTATGAAAACTATTCTCTTTTGAAACGTAACTTTTATGTATTAATATTTTATATACTTAAAACTCTCAACATAAAATCAATGATTATAGTTATACTTTTCACTTTTTCTACAATTTTCAATTACTTCATATTTTTATTTGCTTTGTTTTCATAAGAAATTTCTTTGTAATTTTAAGATAAATTAAACCATTTTTATAGTTTTTTTTCCAGCATTATTTTATTCAAAAAATTATACTATTAAATATTAAAACATTTTATTCAAATTTTTAATGTGTAGAAGGTGACCAGAGAGGATGGTGGTTTAACGCAGAAGACTACACGTTCAGTGGAACTAGAGTAGGAGGTCCAGCTATTGGTTTTACGGATACTTTACAATTAATAGAAAAAACTTTTCAAGAGCACGGTCCGTTTGATGGTTTACTAGGATTTTCACAAGGTGCATGTTTAGTTGGTATATTATGTGCAATGCAACAGAAAGGATGTAGGTTTCTTAATTTAAATTTAGTAATAAATTATTATTTATATGCCTCCTTTATAATTTATTATTTTTTAGTATTAAATTTCGAGTTTAAATTTGCGATAATGGCTGCTGGATTTTGTTCAGGAAGTTTAGTACATAAAGGATTTTATGATGAAGAAATTAGTCTGCCAACCTTGCACATATATGGAGAAACAGATAAAATTATTCCTAAAGGTTATTATATTCTTAAAATTTAAATTTAACAAATAGGTGGATATCTGGTGTAATTTGAAAATATTTATTTACAGAAATGAGTGAAACACTAGCGAGTTTATTTACTAATCCACGTATTGTAGATCATGAGGGAGGACATTACTTGGCGTGTTCGGGCACAATGAAAGACCATTACAAAGATTTCTTAAAAGATATTCAAGATGATGAGTATTATGAACAAATTCAAAACGTAGAAACTGATTCTTCGTGATATTAATATTTTATATGATCCTTTTTCAGTCTTTTTTTTACTTCTAAAAGTTGGTTTTAGTTTGACAATCTGCTTCCAGAATCATTTTCAAAGATATTTCTTTCACTAATTGCAGTCATTGTTTTAAACGTTATAATAATCATTGCGATCATTGTCATCGATAAATATGAAATTATATAATTACATATTCGTCAAATATGTAACTATATAATATGTATGTAATATGCGCGTAAATTTATATTGAGATTTCAATATATGCAATTGATAATCAGTTCGAGGCATGTCAAACTTATGTATTCTCTTAATCTTTCCCATACTGTTTTAAATATACATACTGTACCTGTTTTTTTTTAACTCTTTAAATGTTCATATATGTGAAAGGATATCTTTGTAGTATTAAAAATAATACTATGTGACATTGCAAATATTAATTTTATTGGTTTATAAAAAAATAATTGAGCAATAAATCATGAAAAAGTATTAAGTTTTAAGCAAGTTTCTAAGTGGTGAAATAAAATAAATCAAATATAGGAATATTTCCTAATGTAAAAAAAGAAAGTTATTCACTGCAAGAACATAAGAACGATAAAAATGTATAAATATTTAAAAGCTACTGATTTATATTTAAATTAAAAAAAAACAATAAATATGTATTCAATGTTTTGTAGTTGATTTAAATGTTTTTAAATAAATAGTATTATACATCTTAAATAATATTATATTAAAGAAAAAAAATCGAATTTTATATACTACTTTATATTAAATTATAAAGTAGTATGCTAAAACGGATTAATATTTAATTAACATTAACAAAACCGTACAGTTTTGCAAATAAACATTCTCGGTGGCCAGATTATTTTTTAAGTATTGCTAATAAATAAATAAAAAAATATTTGTAGAAAAATGGATTATATATAAAATAAATAATTTTCGTTTTAAAAACTTAATTATTTGTGGTTTGTAAAGAGCAATCCCACATAAATGGTTTGTGTAAGAAGGATCTTATGTGACTCTATTGGAAAATAACAATTGACAGCAATAATCCAATGTGGATCCAACAACGATAATTTGAGTCACAAATCCCACGTAGAATAAACACACTGTTAATAATTTATATAGCAAACTTATCGCACCAGACATCAGCCGCTGGAAAATTTATTAATAATTTATATAGCAAACTTAAAAATTAAAAAAATATAGATACTTAGTTGCTGTATTCAATTAGAATATTTCCATCATATAAACACATTATTAGGTCAGCCTAAAGTGATGGAACTTGTTCTAAATTTTTAATTTGAAGAGAAATTATTTCCTATAATAATGAAAAGCGTATAAATCAAAAATCATATAATAAAGTAATAATCTGAACCTAATTTATGAACTTATCGTTAATTGACAAAAATGAATATATTTTTTAATATCAGAACATCCATGTTGTACATTCAAAAAATAATATATATACTATAAAGATACCAACAAATCTAATAAAAAATGTCTGGTTTGGGATTTGGTATTGTTCGATTAAGCCACTTGCTCCTGGCCATTACTCTCTTGTGATTTCATAACGTCTGGTAACTCAGGTGGTGAAGAAAATGGTGTAAGTTCTAACATTTCAAATTCTCCATTGTCTTTCCTAATAAAAAATAAAGGTGTTTTTTTATAAAACAGCATATTAAAATTTTCTTGACTTATTCAAAAAAAGCTTTAAATTAACACTTTATGCAATGCAATAATAATTCCTAAATCAATTTTATATATAAAAACTAAAAATTTGTCTTTTTTATTTTAGTGCTACAAGTTTACTAATGATTAAAGAACGCACCTTAATGCTAATCCAATTGGAGATGGGCTCTGTGCTTTAGCAGTAGCAGGAGTCAAACCATATTCATTTAAAATTTTATCGTCATCCATTACCTGATTATCTTTATTAAATAACATTTGATTACAAGGAGGCACTTTCAAAATTCCTAAAAACACAAAAATTCACATTAAATTATTGACAAGCTTAACTGACCAAATAAGAGAAATAATTTTAATTAATTTATGTATGAAATTGTTTACAGTCTGATAAAGATAATCATTCTTTCGATGATTTTCCATTAGGAAAATCAATAAATTTTGATGATATCTAGTAGATAAAGATATAATAAATTCTAATTTAGAAGTAAAATTAAGAAATCAAACATAAAACTCAATTTCTATTTGAGATGAGAAAAAACCCTACACTTGTAAGTAGGTCTTTCGACCTGCAAAAATTAATCATGTTTTCGTCGACTTTTTCAAAAAAAAATGATTGTTTAGTTTTTGAATTATAAAAACTCATCGAATCACAACGCGCACACGATTTATCATAGACTTTTATTCGTACGTCAGAAATGTGACGGATATAAATAAAGATAGGCTATCGTTAATGATAAGGGCGTCGGTCATTACCTTCGATCATTTTCTTAAGTTCGAGCACGGTGGCAGTATCTTTAGCGTCAGTAAAGATTGTGAGCTTTTTGCGACGGATCATGAAGAAAACGTCCTACGAATTAAAAACATGTAACGAATAAAGATATATTAAGCGATACGAGATCTCGAAAACGAATAAATATTCACATTAGCCGACTAACCATGATTAGACGTGATGAAAATTGCAAAACGAAAGTCACCAATACAACGAACACCTCACACCTTGGCGACCCGCACTGACAATTGACCGGCTCTAAACTTTTCTATTTACGGCCATGACACATTCATTAATTTCTACGTTTAAGTTATTCTCGCAAAATTTTAAACTACACTATGATATATAAAATAATAAATAATTATACACAACATTAATGATTTTAAAATAAGCCTAAGGTGTCACTACACATAATGAATACATTGTTAATTTACTACCAATGTTATATTTATTATTATAATGTTTTAATTGATTTCAGTATTTTTATGTTATATTTTTATTTTATTTTAAAAAATAAAATTTATTTTTCATAATCTAAAATTATATTATGAATAATAAAATACGTTTAAATCTATAATATAAAAATTAAATATAAAATTGTATATATAATTTTTGATTTCTAATTATTTTTATAAATCTATTAAATTTTATTATTTTTTAAAAATATATTATTGTATTCAAGTTTAACTAATATATAAGCTTTTTAAAATATTTTCATTTTGAATTATTTAATATAAATATATTTATTTTTATAACAAACAAAATTTAATTTCAAATGTGTTAATATTAAAAAAAAACGATTTTTTTCTTACATTAATTAATATTTGAAAAAGCGAAAAAAAAACAACGATCAATTTTCGATTATTTTATTTTTATTTTGATAAAAATTTATAATTTACAAAAAAAAAATGTATACGAATTTTGTACGGTTTCATTATCAAAAAAAAATATAATATATATCGAATTAATAATAACGATAACAATTCAAAAACAAATGAAAAAAAAAAAAAAAAAAGGAAAAATATTGAAACGAAGACGTGCGTCCATAACCCACCTAAATATAGATAAGGTGCGGCGTTCGAATCGGCACGTGTGTCAACCATTTGCGGAGCCTTAAACGGCAGGGTTTTACGCTTCGGGTCAGAGACGTCAGTCAAAACGTGTATCTACAACAGCATGTCACAGGAGTAATATATACAATATATATATTTTATCTTATATTCCATCTTTATTTCTTATTTGTCTTCCGTTTATAACGATATTCGTAATCGTCGTTTTCATTGTTGCTCTTTGTTGTAAAATTCATATACATTATATATATATATATATATATATATATATATATATATATATATATATATCTGTGTTATTTTATATTATTATGTGTACATTTATACTATATAAACAATGTTTAACCTCATCTATATATTTTTTTATATATTATAATATATGTAGAATGATATCAAAAAAAAGTTAATGCTGATATGAAAATCGTTAATATCACATCAAATGATACCCTGGATCGATCCAAGTGGAAAAAAGTTGGACCCTGCAATTACGCGGGAAAAACTCTAGATGATGATCTGTTGAATGATATCGAGAATCAAATTAATATGTATATATATATATATATATATATATATATATATATATATATATATATATATATATATATATATATATATATATATATCGAGAGAGAGATGTAGTGGTGTATAGAAATTTAACCTAATTAAATAGATATAGCTATCTATTTAATTAAATAGATATTTAACCTAATTAAATAGATGTCATAACATTGAGACCATAGTCTCTATGTTATGATATCTATTGTTTTAATGTATTTTAAAGATGTGCATTATCAATTTTAACCGTTTATAATTAGAAAACAGCTGTTATACTTTATATTTCTGAATCTTTTTTCTTTGACGTATTGGGCATTGAGTGAACAAAAATCAATATAATTCAACATTTTAAAATCGAATACATAGTGATGAATGAATTGTTAATGTGTAATTCGAACAAAATATAGCACTGCTAATTTATTTATTTTTTTAGGATTTTCAATATATTTATCTCAAAAAGTTTTTATTTTTTTTTAATGCAGATTTATCGTTTAGATAATTCTCAAAAAAATATGACATTAATTATATTGTATTTTGATAATTACTACGCATTATCTTTGTTATATTAAATCTAAAAAATATATTACTAATAGAAAAAAATAGTTTTTATTTTTATAAAAACAATAAATTAAAGAGGACTTCTTGGACTATTATAATAAATGACAAATTCAAAACACTATTTAATACATTTGCAAATAAATAATTTAATAAAATATGAAATGATAAAGAGGCTGGCATACTGAGAAAGAAATATTTTTCAATTAGCATGAGAATTATTAAAACACTTGAAAGTGGTGACCAAAATTTAATGGAAACTTATGTTTTATTTTGATAAATTAATAAAATCATATTAAAAATAAAGATACTTTTAACTAAAAAAAGAATTAAATAGTTGCCATTATAAATAACATAATGAAATTAATAACTATTGAAAATAATATTGGAGCATTAAGTAAATAAGAACGATTTTTAAAATATGGAATCTCTAGAGAAGGTTTTCACAATAGAAAATCTTTTAGATCAAATAAAAAGAAGTTATATAATGTACGAGTGTGTAATTTCATCAAATACGTCTGTTTTAAATTTAAATAGGCCTTTTGTTTTATAAATCCCAATATATATATATATATATATATATATATATATATGTGTATTAACTTGTTTATTTTGAATATTATTTCATACTGTAAATATTTCGTATGTAATAAAATAATTTTATCAAATTTATTTTAATTTAGGGTGAAAGAGGAGGATATAAATGATACTAATGAAAACGATGAAAATCATAACGGATCACCTGAGAGACAATCACCAGTCAATCAAAATTCACCACGAGACGAACACAAATTGCAATATCCTTACTGGTTATGGTTTCGAAATTCTAATTCTTCGGAGCGGAATTCGTCAAATGCTGTACAAAATTATGAACAAGTAATTAATTATGATATATTTCAAAAGTTATTAAAGCACGTATCTCTTTTTTTTTATATTGAGTGCATTATCGTATTGATTTATAATTTAATTTATTGGATCAAATTGTATAATATATATATATATATATATATATATATATATAAATATATGTGATATGTATGTTTAAAATTTTGAGATATAATTTATTGATAGGGATGTTCAAATTCTAAAAATATAAATTCTAATTTTTTTAGTCACTTACAATGGTGGGTCAGTGTGCCACGGTGGAGCAATGGTGGGGGCTATACAGTCACTTAGTGAGACCTGATGATCTTCCCAATGATACGTCTTTTCATTTATTCAAATTTGGTATAAGGCCAATGTGGGAAGACACTGCAAATATTAATGGTGGAAAATGGGTAATATATCGCAGTTTAAATTATCATAGTGTAGTTAAAGTAGTTTGTTTTGACATATATTATGTTTTTAGGAAGTTAGATTAAGGCGTAATCTTGGAAGTTGGGCCTGGGAAGAAATATGTTTAGCCATGATTGGCGAACAATTTGATGTTGGTGAAGAGATATGTGGAGCTGTAATCAATATTAGACTTCATGTACGATTTAGTATTTTGTTAAATTTAAGTGTGAACAGTTACCTCGGAGTCAAAATCATTGTTATGTGTATTATAATATAAAACGTATTAATTACTTTATAATACATCATTTTTATTTTATTTTATTCATGATGTCAATACGTTTTTTTCTCAAGACTATTTTGGAAATTAAGCTACTATCCAAATTGTATATATTGTTGATTTCAAACTTCATTTTTTTTTTAATTGTTAAAGATATACTTCTCCTAATTTTCATTTTGAAAACTATGAAATATTTGCAATTATATAGTAAAGAGATAGTCAAACTGATTTCGTTGACAGTAGTAAATAATCTAATATTGTTAACTATTTCTCCATTCGTTTTCTAATCAATTCTCTAATAAATCTAAATTAATTTTTTTTTGTTAAGAGTAGTGAAAATAGAGAGATATTTTAATTCAAACGTTTTTTTTCTAGGAAGTTGTACTTGCTGTATGGCACAAAACGGCTTCCGATCAAGTTGCCAGTGCTTGCATACAAGACACAATACGACAGATATTGCATTTACCACCATGGTCAGTTTTAGAATATAAAATTCATGGTAAAAGCTTAAGGTACATCAAACATCATTATATAATATAAATTATGTCATCTTTGATCCGCATTATTATACATACTAAATTCATTTTATAGGGCAGCAACATGTACTTCAGTCCCAACATCTGAACAAAATTCTAACAGTTGAGGTTTGCCGTACCTCCTGCATATACAGTGGTATACAATCTGATTTATATTATATTTATCACAAATAAATATTTTTTCTATCTCTACATATAATTTCAAGGTCCAGTCTCAAGCATGACAACATTCTTAATATGTACATCTCGATGCGTTTAGTGGACTGCAACAGGAGGTACGAAAAAATATCTCGGTGTCATAATGTGAAAAAAATCAATAAGAGACATATTCAAGTGAAAAAAGTACTAGTTAAAAACATGACAAATTGTTAAGTTTTTTTTTTTGGATGTATTTTTAAAATCTGACGTAATAAATAATGTCGATGCTTCTGATAATTTTTTTTAAAACTTTCTTCTTAAAATTGTTAAAAATATTACTTTAATATTGTCAGCAACCAAAACTATTTTTTTAAATTTTTAATATTATATTGATGTCATTGGTATATTTATTTTAAGTTACTTCATTTTTGTCTGTTATGTTATGCTTACCTAACAATATATAGTAATTATTTTATCCGAAAACGTAAGTTTGAAAGGTAATCTCGACGAAGCTCTAAAAATATCGATGAAAAAACTAATATCTAACAACATAGTTGTGTATAAGATATTCAAGAAAACTTCAGGTGAATTATTAAATTAAGATACTAGCAAAAGCGATTATATTATTCATGTAATTAATGTAAATGTGTTAATTACATTAATAAATTTACATAAGACTTTATATTGAAAAAGTGTTGAAGGAATATGGGACTTGTGTGGCATTTTCAACAAAAACAAAGAGTGCGATTTATTTGTACATTTGTTATTTAATCATAATAAAAATTAACACAAAAATTAAAAAAAAACTGTACATAGTGGCAGTTAACAACATCGAAATTGTAATTCGTCGACAATATCAAAGTAAGCAATAATAACGTATTTTGTACTGCAATTAAAACAGCACGTCTTAAAAAAGAAGTCATTTTGGACATTTTTAAATATATTTTCAATATTGAAATTTATATTTTTTTTTTTTGCAAAAACTACACAAAAACCCTGTAATATCGAATATTATTAAATTCAACCTTTAGCTTAATTTTGCAAATCTAACTACTTAAGTATTTAAAAAAAATGTCATTTTACATATTAAAAAATGCACTGCGATTTTTTTATTTTATTAAAACATGATCTTCAAAATTCTGCATTAACATCAAAAATTTAATGTATTATTATTATTATTATTATTATTCATCTTCTTCGTTTTTACTGATTCTATTCAAAAGATTTAAAAGTTAATTGAGCATTTATTTAATTTAAAAAATTTATTAACTCGAATTTTTAAAGTTTAATTTACTTTATATTAAGTTTATATCCAAATATTGAAAAAAATGTGTAGTTAAAAATTCTTATAATATTCGAAATATATAAAATATTTCAAATTTTGTGTGCTGCAAAAACAAATACACTTACAAAAATAATCTATTATTTAAATACTTTGACTAAAAAAAACATTCAATAGCTATACATAAAACAAGAAACATAAATAAACAATATTTTAGTAATAATAATAATAATGATTAATATGAGGTAGATTATCATTTTAATATACAATACATGTTAAATTAAAATATAAAAAATAAATAAAAATAATAGAAATTTTCATGTGTGAAAATATATAAGACATACATTTTTTATAGTAATAATATTGTAGTGTCAGATTAATTGGAATATTAAACATTCAAACAAAATGAAACTTAAAATAAAAACAAAATTCAATAAAATAACATTTAAATATATTTTCAGATATATATTCTGTGGTGTATTGAAATAAATAAAAACAAAAAAATAATAATATTAACGTAAGTTATATTATCATTTAATAGATTTTTCTTAATCTGACACATGGTTTCGCAAATTTAAACAAATATATAAAATGAGTCCCTTTACAAGAATAATAATAGAAAAAAAACTGTCATGTTTTTCACTACAGAATACAAATAAGAAAAAAAAACAATATATCTGACATGGAAAAATAAGACATCTGTTTTATAATTACATGAAAGGTTCGCGAGTGTGCGTATTATTGAAAATATTACCTTTTTATTTGCTAAAAATATATAATTTCAAGAAACTTTTAATAAATGGAATTAATAGTATCACTGCCGGAATACAAAAAAATCACGAATAGAAAACGGAATGTATATATCTAAAAACAAACGCACATACAATATATATATATATATATATATATATATATATATATATATATATATATATATATATATATATATATATATAAACTACATTAATAAAAAATGACAAATTAAAAAATTATGTAATCATAATAATTGTTAAATTTACAATTTGATGTCACGTCATTTTTTATTAATAAAGTTTATTATATTGAAATAAATTACCACTTGCCACATTATATATACACGTATCTATATAAAGAAAAAAAATACCCGTTTTAATTAAAGTAAAAATAATATTAAATAAGACCTTATTATATTAATCAGTAATATAAATCAATATCAATGTAATATATAACATACATACGACAAAATAAAGAATTGTGACAAGTAGCCGGCTATGAATTATAACAGATTTAAAATACTTTGAAAAAAAAAGTGACAATAATAAACAGAAAAAAGTGTAAATTCGGTTATATATATATATATATATATATATATATATATATATATATATATATATATATATATATATATATATATACAGAAATTAAAAAAAATTCATAAGCAGTCTTAAATTTTCATAAAACAATATTATTGAAAGTAAATAATATTCCAATAAACTTACGAATAATGCAAGTCAATCGCTGCCCATTGAATGGTGTAATGTTTTTTTTTATATAGCGAAAACAAAATTCAGGGCTAATCTTATCTCAATATATTTCAAAAAAAAAAACGATGTCAATTTATAAAACTTGATTACTTTATCGATTTAAAATTTGGCCCCCTTAAAAAATATTTAAAATCATCACCGCGTGAATCCTATACAAATTGAATGCGACACATTGAAAGTCTATATTTTTTTTTAAAACAATGATTTGTCGAAAAGAAAGATTATTAAAAATAAATAATATATTTGTATGTAATCCACTATTATAACTTATATGATTCTGTTTATGTGCGATAATTAATTATGAAAATTTAAGACTACAAAGATTTTACAATGACCCTGTATTGAATAACTGGAATGCAAATAAGAAACGAAGAAAATATACATTGCATATCAGTAAATTTGTATGTCTAACTGCAGCATTCTATCAATAATGGAGTATTAAATTTGTAATTTTTAACAGTATTTAATTATATGGTGTTCCGCTTGATTTAATTACATGTACAAACAATATGTTTGCTAAAAACGTTACATCCTATTATTATGTACCTATTTTAAATTATAATTAATATAACTTGTGTGATTCGATTTTCATTTTAAAAATGGATAATTAATAGGTCAGTTTGGTAAGAAAATATACCAAAAAATTAAACAGTAAACATTTCATCCATATGAAATAACAAGATAAGATATAATCGCGCAGTTTATATCTCGTTTTATTCCAATATCACGTTCACTATGATTATATTATGTACAAAAATACTATATTGAGTTGTCATAACTGTTACATAAAAAAAAATATTGACATGGTTTGAACACGATTAAAGCATGAGGTATTTTTTTATATTGATATTAATAATGTATAAAAAACTTATAATATTTAAGAGAATGCCAAATAATATGGTGCATTATAACATCGATAATAATAACAATATGTATATGTGCAATAAAGAAATACTAATATACAATATCATTACGTTGTAATGAGTTGTGACAAAAAATAATAATGAAATATATAAATAAACATATTATAAAACTGCCATTACCAACTGATTATACCTTTAGAGAAGGTGCATTGAAATAATAGAAATAAAAACAAAGCATCCGGTTCTACTAACAACATTTAGAAAAATATCATAAATTTTAGAGATTCTTGAATCCGTAAAATAAAAATCATAATATGGAAATAAGATTATTTTCTGTAAACGGATATCGATAATTATTAGGCTTTGAAATCCCTAGAATTCTTAATACAAAATTACTAATATATAGTAAAATGTTTATGCACGAATGCCACATGTTAACGCTATAAGAAATATAATATTTTTCATTGTTAAAGGTAAATGGATCAGGTAATGTAGATTCAAATCATTGTACTATTACTATTACAATCACTGTTTCTTTTTATTTATTTTTTTGTTTTGTCTGCTTGAACCCTTCTAAATATGTTTACTACGCAACAATGCACTTTTATGAAAAGAAAACGAATGTGTAAAAGAAAATTGTACATCTTTTACATTTAGAGTAGGCAATTAAATTCCAATACAATCTAAGAGATTACGAATACGATAGTAATTCATTTAAAGTACTATATTTATCACTTCCCAAATGAATTTCAAAATATTTTGTTTTCATCATTGCACGAACAAAATGCACGATGATATAAAATATCAAAAACGTACACTTGTTTGTTCGTATGGTGAATATATTATATTCTCTAAGAATATCTTTTATATGTACTAAACTGTAACTGATTTTTATGAAGGCATCATATTTACAGTGATAAAGTATTTTTGAAGGCATTATTTTTTTTAGTCACTGTTTGGACCTATTGCTATCATTGTAACATTTGATAACAGTACTATACAAATTATTGTTATGTATACAATGTATTTTATAGTGCTAATTCTTAAAATTCTAGCACTTACTACAGTTTTAAACCAAAGCACTATGCTGTAACATTAATATGAAATTTATAACAAAACACAGATAGCGTTAATAAACGCTTTGGCAATTTTTAAATTTATATTTTTATAGTGTAAAACCGTGAGCAAAAGTATATAAAATACATAAGGGCACTTTGAAAAGAAAACCGGAGTGAGAAAAGAAAAAACAAATTTAAACACTACTTCTATTCACTGTATATCATCATTCAATTTTTAGTACGAAAATTTAAATATTTTCGTACATAAATTATAATATAACAAGAAACAAGAGTGTGAAAGTTTATAAATAAATATTTAGTATTTATCAAAAGAAGATTTGATATAAAAATTACAAATCGCAACGAAAGATGAAATTGAACATGAGAACAGAATGTATCTAGAATTATGATACAAATGAAAACAAACATAAAAGGTGAATATTAAATATAAAATTAAAGGAAGTTAATTAATTCTAAATATATAAATATAGTATATTCGTTGTGTTCCTACAAAAAACATTGATAAATGCATAACGTATTTTCCCCAAGTCCTTAATAGCATAAAATATGTTTTAAAAAAAAAAACAATTCGCTTTACCGTTTATTAGTAATAAAAAGCGAAAGGAATATACATATGTGTGTGTCTGTGTGTATGTATGTTTGTTTATATCACTTAGGCAGTGTAAGCTTTTTCATATAATATATTAATAGGAACATTACTGACACTAATATCAATACCAGCTACAGAATTGAATATTATATATATATATATATATATATATATATATATATATATATATATATATATATATATATATCGTAATACAGTCAACACAATAAATGAAATTTAAATCTGCATTATGCTTTTATGTTGTCTGTTTAGAAAGTAAAAAAAGCATCTTAACCAGTATACCTTAATATTAAACGTCTATGATACTTAAACAACAGTAAGTCTATTAATAATTCGATGTCAGGTACTGATAGTGGTGAGTAAAATAATTTAAAATAGAATACACATAAAGGGAACCTTTCATGTGTTCATGTATTAAATACTTCATGTGTAATATATAACAAAAATTAAATTAATACTAAAAAAAACAGCTAACAAACACGTCTGTATATATTTTTTTCAATTGAATAAATTTACAACTGAAACTGGTAAACGCATATAAAATAAAGAAAGTAAAATGGTTTTTTGAAGTATGCGCAACGAGAAAAATATTTTAATTATTTAATGCTTTTGAATTAAGAAAATGTAGTGGATATTATTGTTTTATTCACACTATACATTTAAGTAACCAATATTTATTAATATGACAAAAAACTTAAAATTATTACCGTAAATATAGCTTACATACATAGACATATATATATATATATATATATATATATATATATATATATACACGTGAGTGCGTATGTATGCATTATATACAGTTCTATAATAAATGTTAAAAATTATTATTATTTGTACTCTCAAATTATTATTTACTAGTACGAATATGTGATTGTAAAGATCTGTATATGACAAAAAAAATACTTCAGTGGATGTAATTTAATCTTAGAAGCAATCAAAAACAGCAATAATAAGACAATAAAAAAATAAGAAAATAAAATTAAATGAAAATAATAAGTACAAGTGCCAAGCAACTACAACAAAAATGATTCAGTTATAGAAAAACTAATAGCATACATACATATATATATATATATATATATATATATATATATATATATATATATATATATATATATATCAGTTTTCTATAATCTCTGTATGTTATAAAATACATAAACATAATTGCAATAAAAGAAAACATTCATATTATTCCTGTTGATATTTTGAGCTCCTCTGCATTTTAGAAATGAGTGAAATGTAATTAAACTGCAATTACATTTTATATTTAAATATATATAAAGTACCCGCAATCATCCGATAACTACACTAATATTAATTATTAAGAATAATAAAAATGAGTGCATATATACATATATATATATATATATATATATATATATATATATATATATATATAATATATATATGCATGTTTTGCCCTATAATATAGATGGCAAAAAATATATAATTAAATTCTGGAACTTAACGCATAAAAAATAACAGAAACTGTTAAAATTGACTTCAATAACTCGAGTAAAGATTGAATATCGAAAAAAAAATACAGAAATAAAATTATAATAAATGTCATTGAATTCACATTTAATTATTTCATACACATGAAACACGTATATAAAATAATTATATGCAAAAACTTATGATATTTACTATAAAATCGAATTAAGATGTATACTTTAAGGCATTTAGAATGCGTCCAACATCTTAATAATCATAATATTAATATCATATAAAATTATTTTCTTTATTTGTTCATAACTATTCATGTAATAATATATATATATATATATATATATATATATATATATATATATATATATCACGCATACAACATTCAAACAAAACAAAAAAAAAATCACGCATTCAAAATATGCACAACTAAATTTTTTTCTATAATTTATCGTCAGGCATACGTCAGATAAATATGTTAAAATTATATGTTTGGTTTTTTAGAGGAACTTCACTACTGTTTGAATATGTAATTTGCTGTTTTAATTATCATTGCATGTAAGTCAATTTGTACCAATGGTGCATTGTTAAAAAACAAGAAAAAAAGAAATATTTCCCAACCAACAAGTGGTACTCCTTTGTTTTGATATTACATTAATATATCGACATTGATATACCATACACATTATACATATTAATATCGTTTAATATTACATTATGAATATATTCGTTCGTTATCATCGTTTAAAAAGAAAATATAGTGATGTGTTAATTACGTTATTATAATATTTAAATATAAGTAATTTTTATACGAAATTCAATGTATAAAAAACGCTGCAAAATGAATTTTTTGTAAATAAGAAAAAATACATATCTCAAATAGAGATACTATGTTATATGTGCATATTCTTCGTGGATGATATATTATTCAAATGAACTATAAAATAAAATATATATAATATATATTTTAGACAAATCACATATGGATACTTTGGCATCCAAATCAGTTATACATATTTCGAATTTCGAGTAATATACATAAGGACTTAGAGGTCTTCAAATACAGACCTTGGCGGGTAACAGTTTAGCGAAAAATATTTCGCGTGCTACATTTAAAAAATCGTTCAGTAAATAACTATTCGTATTATTACAAAAAATCAGTACAAATTAACCTATTTGTACTGTACTATGTATAAGTAATATAACTATAACTTCGCTTTTCTTACAATTTGATCTAATATTTGAACACTTTATTTAATATGAAATAGGCTTTACTTTTTTTTTAATTCACAATAAACGAGAAATATCAACCGATGTAAGGCAAAAATTAGTTTTTTATTCGTGTACATTACCCTAAGATGAACTTAGAAGTTTCGCTGTATGTCAAAAATCAATAGTCGATATCGTTATTAATATTGAACAAAATTATTCTAATTCAATTCTATTAAAACTTCATTGGAAATAAAAACGCGAATTATTCTAAAATATATGAAAAATAAGCATAAAAATAACACAGTAATTGGGATAAATATACAAGCGTGTGAAAACATTATATAGAAATTAATAAATCGTGTAAAAGTGAAGCTCTCTCATAATAAGGAAACCCTGAAAGCGGTTGGGAAGGGAATGAGTATGGATTTAAAATACAGTTCTAGGGAACAATCATTCCACCATTGAATAACATCACATTTACGTCAGATTCAAACATTCGACAAAACATTCTCATCACAAGTATTTGGTCAACTGCCAAGTGTGTAATTCCAATTTTCTAAAACTGAACTAAATTATCAATAAAATCATCCATTAGGACCTAGCGCTGGGGTAATACGTCTAGAATTAGCATTTTCTCGATAATCTAAAATTGTTACTGGGTCTGTAGACTGATTATCTTTTGCAATTTCTGTTATACTATCATCGAGCGATTCGAAATTTTCTCTCTCAGTTTTCTTTTCTTGTACTTCCCCTGGAACCATCACGTTTATAGAATTACCTGCAGATGTGTCATAATTTTCTAGACTTTCGTGATTACACTGATCTTTCATTTTATTTAACATAGAAACCTCAGAATTTGAATTTCTATCGACTTGTTTTTGAATTATACCTGTAACATCAACGTTGTTATGATTGAATGGTTTACAATCATTGCTAGAATTTTTCGAACGTGTACCATTCCTTAAAAATGTAACATTTAATGATAATGCGTTTGAATTGCTATCTGGTAAATGAATACTATCCAATTGAGAACTTTCCAAAGACAGATCGTTTTCAAGAACAGTTTCAATCGTAGTATCTGGAAAATCGTCGTATCTCGATACGTCTAACGTGCCATCGAATATTGGTCCATATTTCTTTTTCTTTGGCAGTTGCCCATAGTTTCCATTCGCTAAATGTTTTTTTGTCGAAAACTAAAATATACAATCGTGAATTTAATCATTTTTTGGGATTAAAAATATTGAAATAATTTTATAATGATAAAGATAATAACAATGACGTTTCTGAGATATATATAGAATATGATACACAACATATATCAAGTGGTATCATTAGAAGAATGGATATAATAAAAAATAAAATTTTTATTCTTTAAAGCCTTAAATACTAAGATAATATTGTAATTACAAAAAATCTCTAATCATGTAGCAAATATTGAAATCAAAAGAAAACATGTTATTTTTATATCTCAGTAACGACATTAATCTTTAATAAAAAAAAGACCATACTCACACGAGGATTTTCTGTTATACGGACATGACCATTAAGTAATGGTTCTCCAGCTCCATTCTCTTTTGCATCAGTAGATATACCATTCATGTATATGACTCCAGTCTACAAAAAATGACATTCAATTGTGGTGACTAACATATTTTTTTAATAAAAATATAATATTACCTTAGAATCAACATGTGTTGATGGGCTTACAAGTTCTTGACATTCAAAATCGGAACCACCAACCCTAAAAAAAATTACTCGCACATGAATTAATAATATTTACATACATAATAAAATTTTAATTTCATAATATTTGCCTGTTAGTGCGAATCTGTGGACCCTGCCCATTTTGAGAATTCTGACGTAATTTTTTATGTTGCCAAATTATTATACAAATAAAAACAGTAATAAATAAACCAGGAAGAACTATTCCAAGTATAATTCCTAAAAATAAACATTTAAACACAAAAATATAATAATTTTCTTACAAGTATTTGAAAAAATATTAATTTGATTTACCGAAATTTTGATCACTACTAGATCCTTGGCCAGAAGATGATTTTGAATTCATAATTGTAGACGATATATTTATTTTATTTCTAGGAGGAACGGCCACTATTGCACCACCTTCTTCACCCCAATGCGATATCATAACATAACAAATCAAATCGACGTCTAAATTCTGCAACTATAATGATACAAAATAAGTAAAACGTTTAACAATAAAACGACAGTTTTCTACGAGATTCGCAATATCCATATAAAAATTTTCATTTACTTTATTTTCTGATAAAAGCAATTTTGCAACAAATAGAATATCAATAATAACATATATACAATTATAAGAAGTAAACCTACCTCAACTTGAGTATTATTAGTAGAAATATTTTTTGAAATCCATTTATCAAGAGGAGTGGATAAATTATAACTATGATATACAGTGTAAAACGATTCTTTTGAATTGGTATTATCTCTCTGATCTTGATCATAGTTTTTATCGTGATCATAAATATTGAAATGGGAATTATGATTCCATGTTATTTTTACAATATTTTTATCCAAAAATGCCCACTGCATATTCGTTACGGATTTGGAAACTAAAAAAAAAAAATATAATAAAAACATGAAAATTTCTAATGACAAAAATTAAATATATAATTACTATTGCGTCCTGTTCGACAAAAGATTATTCCACTGGTATAACCATTTTTTTGTTGATTTTGCATAACAGCTCTAACTTTAAAAGTGTATGGAGTATCTCTTTCAAGATTTAAGATTTCTATCCAGTTAACAAATCTTTAAAATAATAACTTATCTATTAATTTAAAAATTAAAGTATATATAAAAATATATTAAAAAAAAAACCTTCGTACCCATCAATACAACGCTCCCTAAATTGTATATGCTTACTTTCAATGAAACTATCATCAGTTTTTGCATAACAAACATAAAAAGTAAAACCATCTTCATATTTCTCTACCGTTTCACATTTCCATGATATATTTAATTCTCGTGATCCAGATGTCGATATGATATCTGTTGGTTTGAGTAAATCCAATCGTAAATTACCATCTTCAAATTGATGTGGATCATTCCTACAAACGAAAAATAATTAGTATATATATGAAATATTAATCCAGATTAGAGAAACGAAACAAAACACTACTCATTATTTGAAGAAAGATCTGAAATATTTTCATCTCCACTTTCATTGTAAAATGATGAAGATGCATTGGTAAAAACCCATGGAATAAAACTCAAGTCTTGATCTAACCACTTATCGCTTATCGAAGCCAACACGCGAACTTCATACTTGTCTTTTGATGTCATATCTAAATGTATATATATATATATATAAATTAGTAATCAAATAAAAATTACAATATGCAACACATAAAATATCAGAGTGAAAAAAAAATATTATAAATGAATCAGAAATTATGGAAATATTAAAGAAATAACTTAAGTATTTAATTTGTCAAAAAAATAAATATACACTTACTCTTAAGTACATACACAGTGGTATTTGATTGTAAAAATTCATTAAAAGTTGCGTTTTTATTATCGATGAAACGCCACTGAACTTGCCACTGTTTTACATTTGAAGATCTGTTCCAATTAATAGAAACAGAAGTGTTATCAATAGATGACAACAAAATTGGCACTAAAATTATAAAAAAGAAGATTAATATATTAAATAGTAATACAAAAAAAAAATATCTTAATAATTTTCTTACCTCCTTGTCCATGACAAATTACATGCGTGGACTGTTCGCTTCCTTCACCTTTTAAATATGTTTTCATATAAAGTTCATATTGTTGATAAGGAATTTTAAATTTTAGATCAAAATATGTTCCTTTTATGAGATTTAAATCTTCACTGTCACCTATAATATATTAACATATTAACTTAATATATTAACATATTAATTAATTCTAGAACTTTTATTGAAATAATACCTGAACTAAAATGTACAGTGTAAGCAACCACTTCTAAATTACGAGGTTCTTCCCACATAAGACGAATGGCTAAACGATTTAGTGGAGCACAATGAATTTTAGTAGGTGGTGAAGCTACTTTAGGAGATGGTATGGATAAAGCACCCCATGCAGTTGCTTCTCCTAAAATATTTGAAGCTACACACTGATAAACACCTGAAAATAGAAAACCAAAAAAATAATATACAGTTTACATAATTGTTTTATAAAAACGAGTTCTATATTAGTATAACTACCTTTATCTGAGCTAACAGTATCACTAATTATCAATTCATGAGGTCTTTTCTCAACCTTAAACTTTATACGACCGGTTATATTTAATGGATAACCATCTTTAAACCACGTAATTTTAGGGGCTGGATTGCCATCTGCTGAACAATTAAATCTAACAGTTTTAGCACTAGGTGTATGTTCTGAAGATGGTGTTTGTTTGAGAATTGGAGCTCTTAACACTATTAAATTGTAGGTCTGCAATATTAATAGTTAAACATTTAAGAATAAGATAATTAAAAACATGACAATTTTATACTGAAAACTATACCTGTTGTATACTTTGAAATTCGTTTTTAGCAACACATGTGTAAGTTCCACTTTTATTTTCTGTTAAGTCATTTAATCTCAAAACTTCCATAGAACTAATTTCTTTCTCTTCCACTTTTCCAATATCAGACATAAAATTCCATATAACTTTGGGTTTTGGTTTACCTTTAATTGCACATCCCAAAGTAACGTTTTTTCCAAATGTAGAAAGTACTGGTATAACTTTAAAAGCGGTGAAATTGTCAGTACGAATAAAATCTTCAGTATTGACAAATTCGAGGTTGTACTTTTTCAAATCAGATTTCGATATAATTACTTTGGAAATTGAACTGTATTTTGTTTTGTTTAAAACGTTATTGACAGCGATGCATCTATAATGAAAAAAATATGTTAAAAATGACATTAAAAATATAATTAATTATAGAGAATTCGACTAAACTTTACCTATAATCACCAGAATCTTCTATATGAGAATCAATGACTGTTAATGCACCAGATGGAAAAACATAATATCTAAAAATAAATATTTTTGAAGTTAAAATTTGAAGTAAAAAGAAATTAAAAAAATAAACATTTTCACAAAAAAATACCTCTTATCGTTAGGCAAAACTATTCCATTTTTTTCCCATATAATAGTAGCTATTGGAGATGATTTTATTGAACACAATAATTGAAATGCATCTCCTTCATATGCATTTACATCTACTGGATATAAAGTAAAATTACGATCCATTGCTGAAAAAATATAAATAAACACGTAAGAGAAAATCATATTATAATTATTAATAGCAGGCATACTCAATACTTACAAGCAAAAGATACTTGTAAAATTGTAGAAATTATAGAACCATGTGTTCCTATTGCCAAACAACGATATTCTCCAATTTCTTGAGGATCATTCCTAGAACTTTTCTTATTGCCGAAACGTTTAAAATGCAACGTTCCATTTTCTAGAATAATTTGTCTAGAATCATTTGCAATAATTTCAGTATTGTTAAAAAACCATTTATATGTAACTCGTGAATCAATATCAGAAGAGGATCGTTGTAATGATTTTTCTGATTTTTTAAAGTCTACATCTAATTGTTTCTTTCCTAATTTTTTATTATATTTCCGCTTATTGGACAAAGTCTTACTTTTCAATAAGTCTGTTGAAGTCGAATCCGATATATCGTCGTGATACAAATCATACGTATCATCTTCACCATTCTTATCGAATTGCTCGATATCGTCATCATCAACAATAGGTGCAGTTTGGAAAGAACTTCTTTTAGTGTCAACAATTGCAATACTTCCCTTCGAGTTTCTTTGGGTCTCAAAATCTGTATGGGTTTCATAACTATCTAATACAGATTGAGCATAATTTTTACTAATATCTAGTGTATTCGAATATTCTCGACGTGCGTATGCTGCAGCTCGAGGATCAGATGCTGTACAAGGTAACCATAGTGGTACACCTCTTTCAACAATCAACTTGACTTCATTTAATATATTTTCCCATTCGCTATTTTCCACCAAGTCTGTAACCAAAAATTATCCATATTAGTCAATCATAATACTGAATAAACTATTTAAAATAAAAAATAAATAAATTGAAGTTCAAGAACAAATTGAAGTTCTATATTATATATATAAACGTATAAGTTCAAAATACTAAAATTTGAAATGACTTTTCTTATTATTACATATTAGTGAAGTAACTAGATTTAAAAGGTCATTTCAAAAATTGAGGACCCCTTTTTGTTGATGGACTCGAAGTCAATTGACTCTCTTGACTCATAGTAATTACTCTATTGTAACGGAGTACATATATATTTTGTTTTAATTAAATTTATTGATTCATAATATAACATACACATATGCACCTATAACTAAACTTATGATTATTTTTTATATGAATAAAAAATACAACTGTTCTCTTACATCATATCGTACATATAAAACTTTTATGTTAAAAAACGATAAAAATATGTTCTTGTTCAAGATAAAATGAAAGTAATCATTCAAAGATTCTAGTAATCTTTGTAATTATTTCATATACAGGTAGTAATATTTTAAAAACACCTCATATTTAAATATTATCGTTTAGAAATGATCAACATCAGATATATAAGCCCAAATAATCAATATGAATCGTGACATTAAAATAAACATACTTTTATGTAATATTTACAATTATCTCTCTTAAACAACTTTCAAAATTTATTGCTATTATTGTGTTTTACAAAATAATAACTGAATTTAGATAAATCTTTCATTAATGTAAAACACGAGTGAAATTGAGCTTTGGTTAGATTAAAAAATATCTTTGAATAAAAAAATAAAAATGAATATTAATGAAGAAAATTACTATAAAATAAAAATATATATTTATAAGATAATGAAATTTAAGATATGGAAAGAGGTCGTGAAAATAAAAATAAGATAGATTTCCATAAGGATTTGACAACATAATGCCGTAAAGAAACCAATAAGTAATGATGCCGGGATACAAAGCGATGGAAAGAAACAAGGACGAGGAAGATAATGAGTAGATGATCATCGTCGAAGATGATCACAATAACGACGATATAGTGCGGAGGAGCGAGAAAAACATTGACCTTCCCGTTGCCCTGCCTCGGCAGCGGTGTCACTCATTTGCGCAACATTATTGGCAAAAAAAGACCTTCACGCACGGTGCGAACCGACAGGGGCTCTGCGAGGAGCGGCCACTATACAACACTTGCTTCTCAAACTTTTATTCGAATACCCCTGACTCTGATCTGCCGCGTGCATACGAGTATTTGATAGTTTAATTGTCATTATATACGCACGTACGCATATACACACATAACTACAATTAAGACATGTTGAAATATTGTAAATTTATGATTCCAGAACGTATTATTGTTCTGATGAATTCATTACAAAGAATATACCCAATCAATAGTATACAAGAGCAAAAATCCACCTGTAATTTTCAAAACTAAAATTACACTAAAGCTTGTAAGAGAAGAAGTTGTCTTAATAAATTATATAAAATATTTAACTACAATAAAATGTATGTTAGAAATTTAATTCAAAAGAAAATAGAATGTAAGTTAGTTTATCGAATTTATACATACATACATATATATATATATATATATATATATATATATATATATATATATATATATATATATATATATAAACCACTTTCATTACTAAAGAAAAAAATCTAATACATCCGTCAATTACAAAATAGTAATATATTACAAAAAATAGCAACTGCAAAATAAAACTATAAATAAAAAATCGTTCATCAAAAATTAAATGTTAATGTAAATTGCACGGAAGCCTTGCCAATTAGTGTCGACTTTAACGCGCTCAAATAAACCAGAGTTCCGTAGTAATGCACCGATCCATTTAAGAGATAGATAGCTTTTATTCGAAATGCGCAATAACTTACAAATTAAACGGCCGATAAGAAAAAAATAGTCAAACATTGCCGCTTATATATTAGTGATACAAATTTCAAATTTGGAATTAATATATTATTATTTTATAGCAATATAAGTGTATTGATTACGCGTTGTTTTCTTATTGAGATTTTTTCAATCCACATATCTAATGTAAACACTCATCAGTAAACCTTTAACGTATCGAATGCTCGTTAAATTCTTAGCTACATTTTTAATAAATATTATTTTAGTGCGATAGGTATAAATTTTTCTACAAAAAACTTTATATTTTGGGAATCATTCATAATATTTTCGGACAACTATTAGTATTGCGATTCAGCATCTTGATTCAAACAACGTATAAATGTATGACGAAAAAAAAAAGAACTCGTTCTACGCATTTACAACTATCGAACCTCCGAATACCGGTGCAAAAAGCACGCATTGTTATCTTTTGAGTCTTAGCGGCGACAAAGGTGATAAAATAAATCGCAAAAAGGCAATAATAAAATAAATAAAAATAAAATAAAAACAAAAACGCGTAAACGTAGATCGAGGTCGAGTTTTGTTTGCGTTGCGGGTGTGTAACAACGCGCACCTGTTCGTTGATTAGTTTCGATTGATCTCAACAACGTCATCATAATCATCATCGTCGTAGTCGTCGTTGACGGCATCATCTTCGCGATGGTATCGACATCATTGTCAAGACGTCCGTTGTCCAAAACATAGCAAACAAACAAACAAAAAATGGAGGGCATTTACAGAACTGTGCGAGCGATTTTTGTCGAAGTGTTTATATAAAACAGATTAATCAAGATAAGGCGATTTCTTACGGCTTCAACGCTCTTTTGAGCGCGGGGGGCCCCGCAAGGGTACAAAATCGTGAGGCCACGCAAGAGACTCCATGAGACTCCTAACAACAGTAGTAATATTAAGAGTAAATAATTTTACGCAATAAATTAAATAATGATAGAACTCGATACTATATAATATACACACAGCATTTATAATCTTTAAACTTTTTTTCTAGTCAAAAAATATAGGAACGTGCCGAATGGAATTATTTTATAGTTACAGGTGAAATATTAAATAAGAAAAATAAACACATTAAAATCACAGAAACTATTTCTCAATTCGATAAAATAACGATTTATTTGTATAAGAACATTTTTTAAAAATATTTCTAATTGGTAAGCAATTGAAAATTTAAATGTATTTAAATTAATTAGAAATTGAAAATTTGAATGTAGCAATTAAAACTTGAATGTAATTAAAAATTATAATTAAATGTATATTATAATAAAAGGCGAAACATTTAAAAAATACCTATTTATTATTGATATCGTAATGAATGTCTAAGCTTTTAATTTATAAATATGTAATGTATTTAATAACGGGAAAATTAATAATAAAAAATGACGACACTTCGGTAATAAAATGAGAAAATTAAACATAAAAGAACGGAAAAATAACGCCCTGTTAATGAAGACATGATAATAAAAACGCGGTAATAGTGAAGCGCCTCACGTTTTTCATTCAGCATTTTTTTGGCAAATTTGCGTATATTCATTTTGAAACACACAAACACACACACACACACACATATATATATATATATATATATATATATACAAGTGTGTGTGATAAAATCAAGTATGTTAGTGAATATGATTAAGAAGAAATCCAATTAAAAATTAAACCTTATATGGAATATTTGTCATAATTCATATATTTCTGTATGTGGCTCTGAACAATTTTTATTTCATTAACTTGCTAATATATATAAACTAAAATTGAAAGAAGTATATTAATATAAATATGAGTTTTTCTAATATGCTTCAATACAAGCCCTCAAAAATAAACCAAAAACACGTTCTCTACATGTATATTATTTCATATATAAATATATCAATAAGGAAAAGTGAAAGCACATAATTTATTATTAATAAAAATATTTTTGCTATTTAGTGTTATTTGAAATGATCAGAAGTTAATAATTATCCCTTGTAAATTGAATGAAATAAAAAATATTTATTTTCTAGTTGTCCCTTTTATATATCCAAAAAAAATTATGTATTTTTTCCGGACTTAACCGGCGTTAACTTCAGAAGTGCTCATTTATGAACCTAAACATTCAATTAAATTATATTTAATTCGAAAAATCGAATTTTTAAAATTAAATATAATTATATATCACAAGATGAACGAGCGCTGGTTACACTTTTTGATCAACAAACGCGTGTCCTCGACATTGTTAGATGTTCCCGACGTAAAACAGTTGACCTATTCAAGACGACGACCGCGCCCTACACCAAATAATCCATTATTGGGCTATAGGGGACACAAAAAACATGCAAAGGAACTGCACGATATGTGGTACCTTTATTTTATTTTTTTTTTGTTTCTTTCCTGCAATTCTTTCAATGTTGAACACGTTCACATAAAGTACACGACGAACCGGTTACGAATAATTGTGAATGTAAAAGCGCATATATAACCAAAGATGTACACGTGGTCGTATCAGGATCCTACAGGAATATTCCATGAAATCGATCAGAAAATAGGTATAATAAAAATATATATAAATAATAACGAGTAGTACAAAAAAATGTAATATCACTAGAACACCAACAATATTATGATTAAACAATCTTCACCTTTTTACCGTATATTCTAATCGATATAAGTATTAAAATCAACATTTTACACATATTTTAAATATGAATTTTCTAATTGTTTAATTATCAATTAACTATTTTATATGTTATAATCACTTCATTAAATAATGATTAAGTTATTAAAAAAAATATTATATTATAAAACTAAAATATTATTTTTAGAATAAATCATAATCTTTCAGAACTTATTTATTTCTTTATTTTTTTGTTTTCTTTAGTTTTATCACAAAAAAATCAAAATATTTTTAATCTTTATAATTATTTTAAAAGATAGAAATTAAAAGGCTGATTTTCGGAATACTAATGTCAATTCCACTATGTACATAAAATACAATGTTTTATTGTATTGAAAACTACTACAGATTAAATAATATACTTGATCAATTACAACGTTCTATATTATTTATAAAATATCATACGAATTTAAATTTAATAAAAGTTTTAATAGTTCAACCAATTGATTGTAAACATACATTAATTAAATATATATAAATGCGCACGCGAGCGATAATCGTAAACAAAAATTGTAGAAAATATTACAGTATATGTAATTACATATTCAATAGTCACGCGATTTATTTTAATTCTATTATAGAGTTAGATTATTAAAAGTATAATATAATCGCGAAAATTAATATTTAATATTATTTTTAAAATAAACAATTGAGAAGCACAGATTTAACGTAGACGTGAACGTAAACAAATACGCATGAGTTTAGCTGAGCCACGTGCTGCGTGCAACATTGCAACAAAACGCAATCGGTCATTTCGTCATACAAAAATAAAATTATTATAATTTCAATAAGAAAAATTATTATAATTTAAGCGAAAATTTGTAAAAACGAAATCAAAATCATAATTACAGTTAATATATTAAGATGTTATTTTTTAAAAAAAGAATAACATATACGAAAGATAGATATTCTTATTAGTTTAACAATTATAATATTATAAAGAATGAAATGTGGAAAAATTTTATTATACCATATAGTTACGCTAGACAGATAAGACGCGGAGATGTTTTCTATTGTAATATTATTTTTATAAATAAATAAATAAATATATATATATATATATATATATATATATATATATATATATATGTGTGTGTGTGTGTGTGTGTGTGTCCGATGAGCGAAATGGAAATTGTCGGATGGAGGTTGTTGATATCTTCAGGCTGTTTGTTCATTTGCGTTAGCGTTTTACAACATTCATTCGGAGGCCACTCACTATTTTATGTGCCCGAAGCGTTATGTAACGCGTGCGCAATTCAATCGATTTTTCGCTAAATAATCGGACATTTTTCCGTTAGTGAAAACGGCGAACGAACCAAGTTTGCCGAGCGGAAAATAGAACGGAAAAACTGCGTATTAAAAATAAATATAAGCATATATATATATATATATATATATATATATATATATATATATATATATATATATATAATATCGTATATGTGTGTATGTATATACGGCGGGATGAACAGTTGTTACAAAAAAAAAAACCACGTTTTCAATCCCCCTTCATTTATTGCAATAAAATTGTGCAGTCCCCATATTCTACGTATGTCATAACGAAGCCAAATGAAAATACATAACGGTCGATTATTAATTAAATTATATAAGTAGACTTAATAAATTATGTATTAGTGTCAAAAAGTTTTCATTGCAAATAAGAACTAATTAAAAATAGTATTATATAAGTATATATATATATATATATATATATATATATATATATATATATATATATATATATATATATATATATATATATATGCATATCTCGCTTATACCATATTACTAATGCATTATCACAATAAAAAAACTGTTTTTCATATATCAGATTATATTGATAATATTAGTATGTTTCCAAAGAAAAAAATATATTGAGAAGCATTGGTTAATGTGATTGATAAACATTTTAATCATTATACATATAAATATTTCATTTCACATCTATTTCTCCAATGATTTATATTTATTAAATGATTATTAAACTGACAACTATTATAAAATTTATTATCATAATAATTGACGTGCGAATATTTTTTTATGATAATACAAAATCTTCTTACTACCTCCCTGCAATAAAACAAGTACATAACTTGTACAGATTATGCAAGCTTGTTGAATGGTAGATTTCCAAAATTTAGCATAAATATATTTTTTTTACACAATTAATAACCATTTTTTATTTGTAATTAAAAACCAAAAATAGTATTGAAATAAAACATAAAATTTGAATATTATCTAAAATAAAATGGCACTATCCCTTTATGAATATACAAAAAAGGATAATCGGCAAAAATTATTACCATTACAAAATAAAACAGGTTTATAACTCGTTTTAAGTATAAAAGCCGTTTCGCAATCAAAAAATAGACAATATTTGAGTAAATATATATACCATGATTTACAAGTATAAGATTTATAATACTTGATATTTAACGAGAATAATTATAACTTTAATATATCCATCATCTAATTTATAATAAATTGGATAATATAAAAATAAAATATGCTTTACATTTATGTATGTAAGGTTATAATAACGTCTTATTAAAATATTATATACATATTCATTATTATATATAAAAAATATATTATTTATTAATTTTAAATGGAGAATAAAGATACTGTAATTAATAATAATTCCACAAGTAAAATTACCATTTCACTTCTCTATGTTGCGTCGGATGTGTTATCAAATTTCCTATTTTCATGTATATAAACGAGAATTATTAAATAAAATAAGATATAACATCATAAAATTAGCAACAAAGTAACCAGATAATAAATTTTCTCGTATTTTAATTCATTTTAATTTTTCTTGAAAATTTTCTAGAAATATAAATGTTAAGATTGTTGCATTGGTGAAATTTTAATATTTTACATAAAAAAAACAATATTTACATTTTATAAGGGAAAATTATTTAAATAAGTAATATTTAATATTTAAAAACACGCCTTCTACAAGTAATACGTTATATATACCATATATACCATATATATATATATATATATATATATATATATATATATATATATATATATATATATATATATATATATATATGAAATTAAATTATGTCTAAGTCGCAGTTATTTTAAAAACAATTTATAACAAAAAAAAAAAACTATAAATAAGTATCAGATCTAAATTACATTTTATTTTCATTTAAAAATAAAAAGAATTTCTTTAAAAAAGTAACACTAATAAAAAATACTCATATTATACATTTGAACACATGTACACGCTTATGTGCGTAATTACAGTTATATATCATACAGAAATATAATGCGAATCACAATAAACTCGCAATTAAAACGATAATTAACGAGGCTAATTCCAATCACCATATAAAAAAGTTACATCACCATAGTTCGGGTGTTATATTCTTAATTGGCAATTTGAAAAAAAATATGAACTATGAAATCATCACATAGCTAAATAAAAAAAACTAAAATAAAGTCCCTAAAAATTATAATTATCACTAATTTAAGTATAAAGAAGCAAAATATAATATGGCATAAAATATGGAAATATTTATATTTTTTAATTATTTTTAATAGGGAAAAACGATTCGATTGCAATATATACCAATACACACTTTTATAGATATTTCACTACAGGGGGCACCTAGTAGGTTGTAAGTTCTCTCAAGGTTTCGATTAATTCGCGAACTGGAATCGATTGTCGTTTAGAGAAAAATCGCAAGAAAAAAATTGTACGTAGCCATTCTTTTCTTCCAAATAAATCGTAAAAAAAATCTTAATCAAGTAAATCTAACAGAACGATTAGTGAAAAAAGGGGAAAACTATTTTGAATTCTACGATAGTGAAGCGAATAAAACAAACTATAAAAATAATATAGCAACCACTTAAAAATTACCAATAAATGAAAATGTTTAACCTTTCGCATTATGGAAAGATTTAAAAAATGTGTACAAAATAATAAAATAGAACTAACTACTGATCTACGACATGTTATTTCACATTAAGACTGGTTTTTTTGGCGCACATGTTTTGGAACGATTCTCTATAACTAACCTAGGACATAATACACACATGCATGTGCAAATTAATAAATTATGCAAATTGGTATACTAGCTAAACATAGCACAAAAATATGAATGCGAACACAAGCGAAAAAATCGCACAAAGAAAGACAATAACGCTATAAATTTCGTACTTCAAAAAAATTAAAACAGTCAAATAAGCTATATAAATAACGTAGTGTTATACGTTTTACGAGATCTTGAAAAGAACATATTTTTTAATATCTTATGTTGAGAAAGAAAATTGCATACAAAATGATAAAATATAAAATCGTTAAAATAATATTTTTTTTTTATACGATAACTGATTAATTTATAGAAATAAAGTCGAAATAATCAAATATGTTAGCAATTATAATTCGGCGCTTCTACCATATAATGATTCCTGACAAACAAATCTAACAATGGAAACGATGGATGAGGGAAGACGAGCCTCAAATTTGAAATTCAGATCGACGGTCGAAGAGACATGTCGCACGATCTGACGGCATTTTCATATACATTATTTTATAAAAGTTTGTAAATATAAAAAGAATAATATCATGAAAATAAAATAAACCATCAAAATAAGATGTTCTTTAAATTTCATAATAAAATGCTATAAAATTATGCGAAATACAATTGATGATATTATTAATTAGTAACGGACTGTCTAAAAAAAAAACTATTTTGATTACTATAACAAACATTTCCAATTATATTTTAAAATATAACATATACGAAAATTAAAAAAAAATATCTAAGGTGTCAGTAGTAAAGAAAATTAATATGAAATGTTTTTATATATCGATAATAACAATAATAAAATATATTAATACGAATTTTGCGAGAAAACAAACAAAAAACGTCAGCAAGAATACGATGAAAGAAGCTGAAATCGTACATATATATTATAAATTTACATAAACGTTGAGAAGAAAAAAATACAGATAATGCGAACATATTACCATCAACTTAATAAAATTACCGTTTGACATATCCTGAATACTTCACGGAATACTAGATAAAATTGCTAATTTAAGAGTATGTGACAGACACCTGTCCAGACAGATAGCGATCACAGGGTTAACACACACACACACACACATATATCAAAACGTCTCAAATAAATAACAAATCAAGAACAAATCGCACATTAATAAATACGTAATTAAAAGAAAACACGATAAAACTTATTTATTAAAGAAAAACAATAAATTGTAAATTACTGGCTAATAAATTCTAACTATTTTTACTGGGCACGTTACGTGACACTGCGCAAAAGGGGTTAAGAAAACACTCCACTTTTGTATAATAACAGTGAATATATGTGTAAATATTTAATATGTGCGCAGAGTGTACCATTTAAATATTTATTAAAATATTTATTTTGCTACACGATGGTTTAAACCTTACACATTAAATTTGAAAAAGACAAAAATAATATACATGATAATAATTACGCAATTGAAACAATATCATCAATAGAAAATATTTACATTTTTCACATTCTTAAAATAGATAATTGTGAGATAAATCAATTGATTTATTAAAAAAAAAGAAAAATGATTTTCCAATTAATGACTACTACGTAAATATAATATATATATATATATATATATATATATATATATATATATATATATATAACCAAATTAAATTATAATATTTAAAAATTGTACTGATCAAAATCTGTTTTATGATTTTCAAGGATATATAACATTATTCAATAAAATATTTTTTTAGTAAGTAGAAAATAAAGGAATTTTTTCATAACGACTTTTAAGAATTAAAAAAATATTTAATTAATTTAATTATTTTTTATTATTCTAAGCAAACTGAATAATTAAAAGCTTTTAGAAACAAAAAATAATAATATAATGCTATAATGTCAATTTTCAATATTTAATTTTATTAGAATACAAATCTTTAAATATTTCTATTTCAAAATAAATAGATTTAAAACGATTTATAAATATCGAAATAAATAAAAAATCAATAGAAATTCTCATTAAAAAAACGATTATTTTTTATTTAAGTGAAAAATAAAGCAATAAATGTAAGTGTCATTATCACAGAGTAAATGGAGCCGGAAAACCCGTTGATTGACATTTTTTCTAAATATGAGCTGTAAAAGACACGTCTAATTTTATCACAAGAAATTTCTTAATGAGTGATACAAACGTAACAAACTTTAATACAATTTAATATAATATTTTGATATAAATTTATTAAATATTAAAAAAACATATTTTAACAGTTTTAGAGATTTGTAAATCATGTTTTTTTAATCGAAACTAATGGTATTATTATTATTATTACTACAGTATCAATAGTAATACCCGTTTGGGTGTGGTCATATATCTCATTGTAATTACTGACAAACGCGCATCACAAGAATTCCAACAATTTCCGTATATAATCATGGCATAATATCGGCAACTCGCTGAGACCGGAAATGGAAGGTATCAAGAAGAAAATCTAATGAAAAAAATCGTCGGTTACACAAGGGTGCGGTGAGGAATAATCAAAGCTCAACGGACGATTTAAATGTTTTTGCTCTCTACATTAAAAAAAAGCGCCAGTCATTGACCAAAAGAATACAGAACTTATTTGCAACACAAAAAAGTAGCCGGTTCTTACGCATGTATGAATGTTTATGCACACACGTGTTTCTATGTATTTATGTTTGTACAAATAAAATCAAAATTGCAATACTTAATTTAAACAAGTATATTTAGATAAATATGATATTGTTTTCGTTTGACACGTCTTACACGAAATGTTAATTTCTTTTAACGTTAAAGAAAATTTACAAATATATTTCTTACGCAATTTTTCTGTCAAACTGTTCCTATAAAATGTAAGAAAAGAGTTATGAAATTTTTAAACACATAAATACATCGAATAATGAAACCATGGTAATAAAATATAAATTAAATAAATACGAAATTATTAATATAACCAATATTTACATATACTAAAATAAAACAAAATACATAATCTGAATAGTTAAGTTTTAGACGATTACATTGAATATTTATAGTTAATACGTATTAAAAACGATTATAAATAGCAAACGATTTGCAAAATCTTTCTTCTTACAATTGTTTCGTATTCAAAGTATTGAAAACTTTCTCTATTTTACAATTGTAGGTAGAAATTGTACGACTACAATCTACAAAAAATGCGAAAGAATAATTTAGTAATAAAAATAAAATACATCAAATTTGATTATTATAAAAAATATATGTCAGATAAAAGGCAAATGTATAACGATTACACGATAAAACTATATTTCTAAATGTTATCGACTATCTTTCATAAAGGAAATGATCTAACGATACTACAATATGTAATAACAAGTTAGACATTCAATAAAACAATATAAACTAACACAAAACATGCTTGATAATAAATAATTCTAATATAAAAGAACTATTATAACCATTACAAACAAATAATCATTATATATGAACTTACTTTTATTCTAAAAACTAATCCTAAAATTAATTTTAGGATTAGTTTTTGATTAAACAAACGTATTAAATATAACTCGAAATGATTTTAAAATATTACAATATTGACGAGGAAATCTTCAAATATTAAAATAAGAAAATTTGAAGTATTACGAGTCTATAAATTTAACGATCTTTTTTTAACATATTTTTAATTATTCTTAATAAAATTCATTAATAAATCACGTCAGTTATATGCAAGCGTATATATCTGTCACTATTGTCTTTGAAAAATAAATAAATAGGAAAAATAATGTTTATTTTCAGGAATTACCTCGTATGTGTAATACATAATAAATAAAATTTATATAACACAATATAATAATAATAGATATGAAAGAAATGTGTCGTAATGAAACAAATAGGATCCACCATCTTGAATGTAATATACAATATTAATAAATGGCAAAAAGCGATTTTCCACAATACGCACGATCGCCAATTTCATATAATAAAGCTCAATATGTCACGTTCAAGAGACAGATATTGCATATTTACACAATATAATACTACTTATAAATAAATTTTAGATGTCTTTTTTTCAGAATCTCTAAGGACATATATTTTCGAAAAGATGTTAGTAAAAATATAAACATATTTATGTTGAAAATATAAAGCACAATTTCAACAACAAAAAAACATTTAAGATTCCTTTTCTATATGCATTCTTTGACAATAATAGAAATATATTTTTAACTAAAAACAAAATATTAATTATATTTAGTACAATTATAATAATTTAAATATGTATTAAAAGATATTTCAATATGTGTAAATGAGAAATATTAATCACAAATAGAAATATAATAAAGTTGTATAATTGCATATATGTACCTATAGTTTGAAGTTATTGTGATCGACAAAATAACAGAGCGATGTCCTCATCAGGGTATGTTGACCCAACGAAAAGAGAATCGATCAGCCAAGGGTCAATCGGATTCAAAATAGTGTCTCTCACACCCTTTATAACTATCATTGTTTGGAAATGTTAACGCGTTTAATGATGTAATATAAAAAAAAATATTGTCGAGAAAGCGATAATACGTTTTTGTATTAAATGAAAATATCATAAAATATTGAAAATGCACCTACATATATAAACTAAGAATATTTCCAATTCGGTACAAAATCCAAAAATAAATAATACACGCAGTAAAGTATATTTAAATACATATACAAAAATATTTATATTAAAAGATAAAGAATATTTACTGACACTAAAGAGAAATTGGATATCAGCTACATATATTATGAAACAGAATAGGATAAAAAATATGTGACTATTTCATGGAGACCTTTTAAAATTATATTTTTTAATCAAAATCCCATTATGATTCTAATTCTTAAAAACTAAGATACTATACGTCTAAAGATGTCGATTTAATATCTAATTCATTCAATATCAATACATAAAAAATGAAATTTTTAAAGTACTTCTTTGGTTATAATATGTAAAAACATGCTTTACAATATTTATAATCAAGGTCGTCATATCGCGTTACTGTTGAATAGGAATAGCTGCCTATAATAGTGAATGAAAAATGAGAAGATACAAAAACCCTACAAAATATATTACAAATTGAAAAAGATCAATTAATATATAAATCTACTAGTGATTAAAATTCTATTTCAATGATAAGAAAAATTATTATATTTTGAAATCTCTTTAACTGCAATAACGATGTTTGCCATAAATATAAGAATTCCGATATTTTTTCAATCGTATACTCTTATTTATATGCGAAGTTTTCCAATTTAATTTGGCTATTGAACCCTCGCCGTTCAAATAAAAAAAATCCATTTAATATTCTCTTTCTTCATGACTGAAGATGGTAACTTCCTTTCGCAATTTACTTTTTTTCTTTATCATAATCAGTCATGCTTTACACACACATGATATAATAAGTTCAAATATTTAATTGTGCAAGATAAAGAAAAAATATGTATTATCTCTCTCTCACACACACACATACAATAATATCAATTGAGATAATAAATTTGAATCCTTTAAAAGCCTAAAAACATCATTCGATTGTGTTATGTGTTACCCATATTTTTAAATGTAACCAAACGCAAACCCTTCAATATCTCGATTTAAACATAAATGGACTTACGCCACTTTCAAAATAAACATATTATATATATATATATATATATATATATATATATATACATATATATATATATATATATACATATATATATATATATATATATATATATATATACATATATATATATATATGTGTGTGTGTGTGTGTGTGTATTATATATATATATATATATATATATATATATGTGTGTGTGTGTGTGTGTGTGTGTGTGTGTGTGTGAAATAATTTAAAGAAATAAAATGCCAATATGCAGAATGATGGAATGGTTAAATTCCCAGTTTGCGAAACTTGACCTAGTACACCGACAGTTTCAGTGACCGGTTTCGGGAGAGAACGGAACAGAAGGAAGACCGCGTTGAAAAGAGGTGAGGTTGTGCGAACTGGAACAAAATAAAAGTGAAACAACTCAGGGACAAAAAAATCAAACGAAAGAGATGAAAATTCGCATCTGGATACGGAGTCATTGGTTGTTTTTGCGTTCTGGTCACCAAGGAAATAAACAACATTTGAATAATTGCGAGGGGGTTGATTTTGGTTTGGGTGGACGCCACTGCGTCGTATCGATCCAGAGTGGTTGCTCGTGAAACGGCGCCAATGCGTCCCGAATAAGACGCACCGGTACGATAGTCATATTTTTATTATTTACTATTTTTTTCTACATATCCTTATTCAACTTGCACCAGAAAAAAAATATAAACATGAAATTAAAAAATATTTTTAATACTATAAAAATAGTGAAAATAACTGTCAAACTTATTTAAAATATTACACAATAATCTAATAATGATAAAAACTGTCGATTACAATAATGTAGTTCAATATCAGATATTGACAAGAAATTTTCAGAACATTTTATAGATGTTATAAAATAACAACAAAATATCAAAACGCATTAAAAAAGACCTTGAGCAACTTTTTATACGTAAACATAATATGGAACCAATTTGTAAATAAAACTTTTTTAAATAAATTATTATATTAAGTTGTTCCATACATGAGTATGGAACAATTTATGATGAAAATTTTGAATATGGATTTTGAAACGGAAAACCCATGCAAATTTCTTAGTCAATAAAAATGTTTGTGGCCACAATAAACTTGATAGTAATACGTCACGCACTAAACGATTTGTTCCCTTTACTACGTAATACATAATGTAATATATAATAAATATAAAATCTAAATAATATGTATTACAAATTGATTTTTTCGTATTATAAAATAAATTATATCTATTTATACCGAAAATCAAAGACAAAATTTTGCAGTTTAATATTTCAGACATGTTATAATATTCATATTAGAGTTTATTATAAATTTCGTGAATAAAATGGTAAAAAAAAAATAATTAATTTCACATTTTTTTTATTTCGAATGAATTAATAAAATTAAAAAATAATTACTAATATAATATATACGTTTCAAAATTCATTAGCAGAATATAAAAATACTGCGTAATCATTTTATTTCAATACACTGAAGAAATTTTAAATACTTGTAAAACTTGATCCCACTCGTTCGTTTGAATGTAAATTAATTCAAAGAATTTATATATATATATATAAAATTACGATTTTTCTTAGAATTCTTAAAAAAATACCATATCAGTTTCCAATTATATTCAAGAATTAAGTATAATATTATAATATAGTTTACGTATATTTTTAATGTATAATAAAAAATTGATATATCAAATTGTTTAGTTGCATTATAAAAAAAAAAAACATTTCGCTAACTAAGCTAAAAAAACGTATCTATAACATGAGGAAAATAATTTGAATAGATTTTCACACAGTTTAGAATTACATAAAACAGTTGTAGATTTAATATAATAATTTCAACATAATGAAAGAAAAATCTAAATTATAGTGCCAAAATTAAAATTAACAATGTTAACAACTTTTACGAGTTACAAAACCGTTAAATTATAAATTATTACGAATCAGTATGCAAAATGGAAGCGAAAATCGGTAGTATAAAACATATTCTAGTTATAAAACTTAATCAAAAGAATATATTTATTTGAAACCCTAAAATTTCCAGGAATATAAATTGTACCGGAAATTATTTTGATTGCAACGAAAAGCCATTAAATTGAGTTTCATAATTAGCACACGAACAAGAATTTAACGTTACAACGGATACGATAAAAATCTATCGAAGGGAAAAATGTTAATTCTAGAAAAATTTCGATGCAAAAACTATAGAATATATATTAAAAAGCACACATATACAAAGCTATTTATAAAAAAAACGTAAGTGTAATTGTTTAATTAATACACAAACATATTAAAAATTACAAAAGAAAAGCAAGAAGTTATGTAATTTACGGAGAACCTCGTTTTTAAATTCAAATTAAAATATAAAAAGACTTGAAATAAATTGAAACGACTTCACAAGGAGAAATCGTTCTTCCTAGAATCGTTTGAGTTATCATTGTCGTTTAGTTAATTTGACTAATTTAAATGGGTGAAGGATTATATTTACCGGACTTGATAAATAAAAAAGAAATATATATGAAAACTTATTGAGTAAAAACATTTTTTTTCTTTTTTGGTATTATAAATAAAACAAATTGCGTTTTGACGACGAAATTAAATAACAAAATAATAATTGATAATTTATTAAGTTTAAACACGATATTTGTTCAAGTGCAAAATTACAAAGCGTAAAAGCCACATATGAGGGAAATATTTCAGGTCTGATTAAACAAAATTTTACACATACGCAATACTTCGTAAAAAAAAGCGGTATAATATTGTCAAAAAACATGCGAAGATTCAATTGGTCTTGAAACGAGCTCTCATAAATAAAAGTCGAATTTTACATATTGCCATATTTTTTTTTTAACAAGAATATGTTTTTATTGATCGTTTTAATTAACAATACTTATTTTTTACTACGCGCATTATTTAACACCATAAATATATAAGCGTTGTGAGAAAATTTAAAAATTAAAATAAACAATAAATTTATACTCAAACAATTTTTAAATTACATACACACGTATACATTGCATGAGCACGTGTATTTAATGCAGTTTTAAAGATGTAAAACCATAAAATGCAACATTTTTATTATATTATTATATTGTATAATTTTAAATAAATAAGAAATATAAAAACTGCAATAAAATATCATTCTCAATTAAAGTTTTAAAGATAAAATGTAAAACAATATATTTCAAATTTCTTTTATGATAACATAAAAGAAAATTTGATATATCATAAATAGTAATTTTCTTGATAATCCAAAGAATATATTGAATTATATATGAAAAATTAATTTATAAAATGAATTTACACGTTGAATTAATTTATGTATAAAGAATTTTGGAAAGAAGTTGCAGTACATAATTTATCTTCTTACATACGACGGCTTATCGAATTAAAAAATAAATAAATAGTATAAATTTTATATGTAAGATATAACAAATATTTAAATTAGAACACTTCAATAAATAACAGGAAATAATATGGATTATGAATTTTTAGCAATATTTTTAAAAATTATATATAAGATATTGCTTAAAAATGTCTACGTTTTAAAGAATAAGTAAATTATAAAATAATTTGTACATTTGTTATGATATTTAAGAATAAACTATAAGAAAGGCTTATTTTTCCAGAAAAAAAAATCAATTTTCTTAAATTATTTAAGAAAATTATGTTCGAAAAATGTTATACATATTTTTACTAAAAATGAAGAGCAAAATGTGTAAATAACTGAAAGGAATCATAGCCTAAAGCCAAACATGTTGTGAAAACAAATTTAAATAACGTGTGTATAACGGAGAATGAAAATATACGCATCAATATACAAAAACAATATTCAGAAAAAAAACGTTAAAAAAGTTGTAATAGAATATTTAATACTAATAAAATATATTGTATTACTGAAAAAAAAAGTTATTTTATATAAAAATAAAAACATTTAAAAAATATTAGGAACATAAATTTTGAATATATTAAAAGTTTGATTGAACATAACCAAATCATGCGTGTGTGTGTGTAAACACATGCACGTGTGTGTGTGTTTGTGGTTGCTCGTGCACGTATATGTGTATTACAGATAGAGATTGTGTACTTATCTCATAATAATAAATCTTAAATGGATTCTAGCATTACCTGGTTAGATATATAAAAATAAGTAAAAAAAAGTAATTATTTTAATATAAACAGCTTACATTATATTATATAAAGTACCTCGCGCATGCCTTTTGCTTGATATATTATAACCTTGATTTCATTTGCAGAGTTCATCGATCTTGTCGAACGAGAAAAAATGTGTTTGAACACACTTCCACGGCTATAGAGATTCGTCATCAAAACATGCTCGCGCACACACACACACACATTTCTAAACCCACTTACGTAAAGTATTAAAGATGTCATTCATTATATACAATACAATCAAAATTTTAATTGACAAAATAATATCATATATTAATTAACGAATAGTTAACTATAATTAAATATGATACTTTTAAAAGCTCAATCGATATATAATACATATTTAGATACGTAGTTGTAATTTTCAAAATAAAAGATTTTAAAATATAATGAAAAATAAAAGCATAGTTTTAAGAATACAGTACATTATTACAAAAACAAAAAAAATAGATGTTATACGAATCAAAATAAGAAAAAGAGAGAGAGATGATTATATATATATATATATATGTGTGTGTGTGTGTGTGTTAAATTTTACTAAAATGTTTGATGCATTTCTGTCACTTCCGCTATTTCCTGTTATGATGTCATACAACATTAATTCTATTCGTACGTTGCCCTTGCCCTACCTCGAACATCTCAAAAATTATCAATAATAAAAGTATAAAAAAAACAATATCATTTATTGCAAATTATAACAATTAAGCTAAAAAAAACTTATCACAAATTTCTTTCTATACAACATTTTTGAATTTTCATTTCACCTTAGGCATATGTTGTTTAAAAGATGAGTGCCAAAATTTATACGAAAAAGATGTATATTTTACTACAAAAAAAAGTTATGTTGAGATATCCATTAAATACAAAATGCTAGGAATTATTTATAGACAGTTACAAGAATATTACAATTAACTCTAAACCGTTTAAGCCTATTGATTCGTAACCTAGAGTACGAGAATTTCCATGACACCGTATTATCACATAAATATCATGAGAAACATAATTTAGCATAGTTTTCGCAGTTATTTATTCAATAAAATAAGAAATATATATTTATAGTGGTAAATATCCTCATTTCATTTAATTATACTTATTTAAATTGTATTATAAATAAAACAATAATTTGTTTATCGTTGGTCTATTTCTACCACTCCTTAAATTCAAAATGAAGTTATAATAAATTATCGTTATAATAAAAGAAAAACTCGATATTTTTATAATTTACGATATTTAAAATTAATTAAAACTTATTTATATTAAAAATCGGCCTACAAGGATCAATTATTAAAACAATTGTGATAATAATTTTTAAACTAAAATAGTTCTTAAGACATTCTTTAGTTGTTTTATCATTTCATTTGTAACTATATTTAAACGAAAAAATAAAAATAAATAAATAAACTAATTGTCATAATAATGATAACAAAAAATATAATTAAAAAAATATTATTTAAATTCAATAACATCCTTTTTTTCTTTTAATGTTCCGGAGCTTATCAGTAAAATGTATATAAAAAGTAACGAAAAAGTTAAGAGTTTAACGATCAATTGTTCGCACGTTAAAGAACTTTGAATTAAATAAACAAAATACCCATTTTCGATAAAAACTCAAATATATAAATAAATATACTGATAGTCAAAATTTTAAAAATATTTACTCAAAATTAAAATACAATAGAAAAAAATCATACAGGAAGCCAAAATAAACACAACAAATGAAACCGTATGCAACTAAACAAAATAGTAATAATTTCTAGCATGTACATTAACATGAAAAAAAAACGAACAATTAGATTAAAACAGGTGGTTCGGTAACATTGAACAGAAAATTTATAAACACACATCGGTAACTCGTACACAAATATGTATTTAAATCCGAAACAACACAACCTTGAACAAGCGATACTACTTACTGTATGAAATTGGTATCGGATCAATACTTTTGTTGTCATCAATTGACAAAAAATATATAGTGTATAAAATTTTGTGAAATAATAACAAAAAGATTGAGAATCAAAAGTTGTATTAGATGGTAGCCGCACTAATAATAATAATAATATGAAGTACAAGAGGCAAATAACGCGTACTATATTAGTGAAAGAAAAGTTGAATGATCGTAATTTGCGCGGAATGCAAAGCCTCCGAACAACCAAATATGGATTTTTTTTACATATAAAAATAAAATTATAATTCCAAATATAATCAGTTAGCATGTATTTTGAAATTATATAAAAACGCTATGATTTTAGATAAGATTTTTCTAGAATTCTATTTTATAATAAAGATTAAATTGAATTACTTCGATTATATGCGACAATATTAGAAGTATTATTAAATTATAAACTTTGCAATAATACAATTTTAGGGCAGTTTAACATTAAAAAAACTCGCTATCTCAAATATTAATTTGAGATAGCGAGTCTTTTTACAAGCACTCACCAAAACTTTCTTCAAATATTTTTTTCAGCATATATTTTGAACAAATCTTTTCATTATATTTACTACATTTTTTATGTCTGTCGTGTCGTTCTTTCTATTTTTTTAATGAAAATTGGCGAGCTTTTTGTCACATATCACTAAATAGCCTTTATGTATCAGTTAAATGTATCAATTTTAAGTTCGCAACGCATGTCGTGCCACAAGTTCGCTATACACACATTTAGCAGAAAACAATTATGTATACAAAATTTAAAAGAAAGAAAATGAAATACTAACTAAATTCAAATCAAAATGTTTCGTAAACCAAATTAAAAATTTAAAAGGCATTCTGAAATCTATTTTGAAATTATAAGGAAACCAGATAATTGGCAAGATTAAAGAAAATCGACGAATATAAAAAAACTTAAAAGTAATAGTCCGGTTATCTTCTTCAAATACTGTCACTTAATAATTTTTCATAAAAGCTATCCATTTTTCATAATTTATTCCATAATATAAAACTTTACTATATATCTTAACTATTTTAAACAAATATATTTCTATCTAATTAAAATAATCAAGCATGTGTTCTGAGCTCATATAATTGAAAAAAAAAATAAACTAAAAATAGTTTCATATAGAACTTTGTATAATAATAACAAATGTATTTGATGTTATGATAAAACATATATACAAAATTTTTAATATCATAAAAAGTTTTAAATAAATATAATCTCAAATGAATATAAATCGTTTATAAAATGTTTATAAATAAAAGACATATTTTTATTGCGTGTAAACATATTTTATAGAACACATACATGCGCTCGCGCGAATGAAACTTTATTTGAAAATAAAATGTATATATATATATATATATATATATATATTCGCATTTTAAAAATTATCATTTTTAGAGTTCTTTTTTAAGCCATAAAATATATCTAAGACGACAAAAGACATCGAAAAATAAAAAATATATATTCTATATTTTCTTTATTTAACTCAAATTAAATCGTTCAATTTTTGACAGGAAAAATGATGATTCTAGGATAAAAATATCTATTATAAATTTAATTACGTGCTGATTTATGAAACCAGTTCAAAATCGTCGCGAAAATGTTATTTTAATAAACAAAGTTCTTCTATAAATGTTTATCACAATAGACTTTATACCACCGTAAATTTATTAAAAATTTAACGCATGTTTGTGCACACATATATGTAATTATGATCGTAAAAAAATAAACAATTATTTATGCACATGTTTTATGTTACAACACTAGGATTGTAATCGTCTCGATATTACAAAACAATAAAACACAGCACGCTTGTTTAAGATATTGTATTAACATTAATTATGTTTAATTTAGAAATACGTATTACAGAAAAAATATTTGTACAAATTATATAATAAAATATATGAAGTTAGAACAAATGACAACAAAAATCATTATATTCCACATTTATTTAACAAGAAAAATAATAAAGTAGAAATTATTCCTTATACAATTAATCAATGTTATAAATGACATTAAACTTAAAATGCGATTATTTAATTCCAAACAAAAATTAATAGATATGAATAAGTCGATTTAAATATTAAATAAAGAAGAAGGGAGATATTCAAATAACGAATATCTTTTGATTACATTTTATATTTCGTACCGGTTGTATTTTCTATCTTAACTATCTCTACAATTGCATAATGTTTACTTCAATAAAAATGTAGCACATTAATTAAATAATATTTATATAATAACTAGATCTCGATTAAGTCGAAACTATACGAATCTACGTGACCGCTTTTAATTTAAAAATTGTAAATAAGATTTTTTATAACGTAAGTTCGTTTAAAAAAGCTTTACAAACTTTTTTCTAAAAAATATAAATAAGCGGTTAGCCAATTATACAGTTTTAAATAGATCGATATATATATAAAGTATAAATTTCTTTTAAATCGAATATTTATTTTAATTTTATTGAATAAATTTTCGATTTATTTATTTGATAAAATTCAAAATGGCGAAAATTAATCAAACAAATAGTTGTAATCTAATATTTACTTAGATCAATCGACTCGATTAATAGAGCGAAACGTATTATAGGTGCGAAGCGGTGTCGGCGTAAATTATAAATGCGCGTCATATAGTATTCGGACGTCTTACCTTTCGCGTTATTTAAATTGAAACGAAAAAAGTTTGTACTCGGTAAAGGTTTATAAGTAAATACAAAAAACAAAAAAATGTAAGCGCGTTTTAAGAGAAAACCGAAATAAGACCTAACGGGGTACTTTTATTGTGATAATCTAAAAATACGAGTTCGCCGTCGGTATTGCGGCGTATTAGTTCCGGATCGGGATACGAGCGCAAAAGAAATCGCGCGTAACGATCAAACGGCGAACCGAAAACGCGCACGCGCGCCTTTTTGACGTTTGACAACCGCGAACTCGCGGAGAATCAAAACACGAGCGCGTCAACGCATCAACGGAAACGACCGCCGAACGCTCGGAATGCGAAGCGCGTCCCCTCGTCCGTGCGTATTTATTTACGCGCTTCGCGTAACGCGACGCAAATCGAGAAACGTTCGCCGGGCGGAACCGGTCGTCGAATATTTGGAATTCGAGGGTTCGTCGACCCTTCGAGGATGCGGAGCGAAGATATCGGCGACGCGCGACAAAGCGTTTCTAAACGTGTCGCTCGAGAAAAGGGGATGCCGCGTTGTTTTGACAGCGGCGGCCATGTTGTCTAACCGTGAAAGCGGAAGCCGTCGTCTTCGCCGAGGACCCGGACGAGCGCGCGACAGGATCGCAGCGACGCGAGCGCGACGACGACGGCGATCGCGACCGAGGCGAACCGACGGCCCGGCGCTTCGGCGGCGAGGCGTCCCTCGGCCGGCATGTGTGCGCGTCGCGTTGGTGCGATTGCGCGCGCGACGCGCCGCCACACGACGCCGCACCGAATCGCCCCGGCCGGACGTTCGGCCGCAACTGACGAGCCGACCCGACGCGAGCGCGCCCCGAACGCCCGCCTCCGTTTCGCTCTCTTTTCCGCGCTCCCCTCTCGGTCCCTCTCTCTCTTTTCCGAGCTAGTTTCGAGTTTCGCTCTCGTTCGATCTCGGAGTCGGAGCGCGAGACCGTTCGCGAGGCTTCTTCTTTTCCGCGCTCGAACCTCTTCCTCCCCTCGGGTCGGTTCGCGAATCTCTCCCCCGGTTTCGCGAATCTCTCCCGCCCGCCGCTCGTCTCGCTTTCTCTCGCGACGTTCGATTCGCGCGAATTCGAAAACTTTGAGAACCTTCCGCGCGACGTTCCCTTTCCCGCGGCCCGAGAGTCGCATCCTTCGTCACTTTCCGTTTCGCCGAAACGGACCGAATCGCTCCTTTTCGCGCGCGTTTTTCTTCCCTCTCGCTCGGACTCCCTTTTTTCTCTTTTGCGAACGTCCGTTTTTCTCTCCCGCTTTGTCGTCGTTTTTTTCTTCGCCGTCGTCCGTTTCTCTTTTTCGATCTTTGCGCGCTCCCGCGCCGTTCTGCGACGCAATTTTCTATGCGCGTTTCGCACTAACGAAAACAAAAACAAACTTTAAATTTCGAAGAGAGCGCTCTCTTTTCCTTGTCGAATCCCGTCGCGTCAAACTTTAGTTTATATTTCTAAAGCTCGTTTTATATCGCGATTAAATTTTCACCCAAAAATGTATCGTTAAACGAGCGACGCGTTCGTAATAAAAAAAAATATTTTCGCAATCCTTAACGATTATTTCGTTAAATAAAAGAAGGACCTTTCCTACCGATATATCTTTCCGCGACTATAGTCGAAGTTCGCGTATAATTAATATTTAAAATTAATTAAGAAAAAGGCTTTAAAATAAATTTTATTAAATTTATCAACGCTTAATTTCAAATTTCGCGTAAATATGAAGGGCGTCGTTTCGTATTCGCAATAGTGATCCTCGTGAACGACACTTGCGGTGTTAGAGCTAAGCGAGATAAATGATTCGATTTGCGTCGTTCCAATGAACGACGCAAATCGAGGTTTTGATGTACGCCGATGTATATATATGAATGAGATTTTTACTAAAATGTCGACGGTGTGTAGTCGATAAATTTGATTTACCAAAAATATATGACGTAATGTGCGACGAGGCGAGGCATATACCGCGTTCATTTTTTAAAGAGAGACAGAGATATATATACACACACGACAGCTATCAAACATCATTTCACTCTTGTTTGTTAACGTGTTCGGGAAGCGAAATACGTTTATTGTGTCCTTGAATATCAACCGAAAAATGACTATTCGAATTATATTAAACGTTGACTAATAGCGGCCACTATACAATGGCGAAATAATTAAAATGTATTTTTAAAATATTAACTGTTCACGCATTGCGTTTGCTTGTTAGCAAAATTTTTACTAAAAATTCATTACTTACCACAAACCTTCTTAGTATGAAAAGAAATATCACGAAACTCAATTTTGAGTTGAATTTTTTCAAATGATCGAAACTTTCTTATAAAAAAATTGAACTGTATGCATAAAAGCCAACTATAGAAAATATAAAAAAAATATTGTATTTTTATCAATAGAATTGAGGATAAGTAGGAAATGGTGATTTTTCTTTAGAATCTCATAATTATAAAAAAATAAAACAAATAAAAACTGAAATCACTCTTTGTATTTATTTTGCAATAGCACAAATATGATTATTAAAATGAAAAAAATCAAAAACATAATAAAAGTACAGCATAGAGAAATATAAAATATATTCCTTGCATGTGCAACATAACGTGGTTTAAAATTACAATTATTATTATATTTGAAAAATTTTAATTGGACCAGATTTATATAAAATGCAATTAATATATATATATATATATATATATATATATATATATATATATATATATATTCTCCCTAACCAAAAATATAAATATAAAATACAGGTGTTTATAATATAGATTCAATAAAGAATCTAAAGGATTCTAATATATCAGATTTTTTAATATTGTTTATAATGAAAACAAAAGATTATTGCAATGTCATTTCATCAGTTTTATATTGACATAAATAAAATATAGGGTAATATTATTATAAAATTTAAATTAGAGAGAATATTTTCTTATAAAAAAAACTTAAAATTTTTAAAAAACACACTTAAAAAATACGTGAGAAAAAATTATAAAACGTTAGATTTTAACCTGAAGATGATCTACTTCTCTTGCTTAACGAACGCTTATATTTGTTTTTTTCATCAGAACTACTAGAATCAGAATTACTACTGTTTGATTTCTTCTTTCTAGAATCGTTGTCACTTCCACTAGAACTAGAGTCTGATCTACGTTTATTATTTTTCTTTTTACGATCTAAAATGTATTCATTTTTGAATAAAAATAAATATTATATTCCTCAAAATTGAAATATTTTACATACCACTATTAGTATCATGTTTCTTTACATCATCGAGACGAGAAATATCAAAATTATCGTCTAAAGTTTTAACTGGATTATCTATTGTAGTTTTCTATAAATTAGATATTAAATTACATAATAATATAAATAATTCCTTCAAAATATGTATTAATTCCATGTATAAAATGCTTACTTCAGTTTCATTTTTCTTTTTGTTTTCATTTTCAGCAATTTCATCTTCCATCTTCTTTTTCAATACTAAAAGCTGCTCAGCTCTTTTTAATTTTTTTTCATGTTCAAGTGCATCTTTCTTTATATTTTTATGATCGTCACCTGACAAGGAAGAACTTTTCGATCTTCTGTTATCACGTTTTTTGGAATATGAAGAGTAAGGTCTTCGACGATCACGAGATCCGCTCCTTGATCTTCGTCGTCTTGGAGATTTATCTCTCCTATTAAATCTATTAAATATATACATATTACATACCATACTAGATTTGTGAAGACATTTTATATTAAATTTTAAATAAATTACCTTGATCTATCTCTTGAAACATAATGTCTTCGTCCTCTAGAACGAGATATAGAACGTCTGTAAAAAAATGATATTAATTTAAAATATATATTTTACACACAATAATTAAATTTATTCTTGTTTAAACGTAAAAATAAATACATAAAAATTAAAGCAATTAACACGTGTTAATCTCTACACACCTTGGTCTTCTTTCTCTCGATCGACTTCTAGAACGCCTATCTCTTTTATATCTATCTGTAATATTTCTTCTATCCCTATCTTCTTTTCTAACATCTCTTCTAATATCAACATTAGATGAATAATGTGAACTCTTGTATGCATCTTTCTTTTCATCATATTTTCCAATTATCCTTTTGCTATCATAGCGCTTTTCTTTTAAATCATCTGTTTTTTCATTTTCCTTTTCCCTATACAAATCAGCAAACAATATATTAAAAAGTACTCATAAATATAAATAACCGTGTAATGTAAAAATAATATTATGACCAACTTTTCTACATCCTTATGGGCTTTTTCATTTTCAGTTTTAGATTTATCATGATGTCTTCTTTCTTCTTTTTCAACATATTCATCATCATGCCTTTTATCACTTATTTCGCGTTTTCTCTGTTCATCATTTTTTTCAATTCCTTCAAATTTTGAATTATCTTTTGACAATTCTGGTCTAAATTTATCTATTAATGATCTATAATTAAAAAAAAAACAAAATAAAAATGACAAATAGATTATAAAACAAAGTGAATATCTCTTCATACTTAGAGAATTCATTTTCTTTTGGTTCAACTCCTAATGCCATAGCCATATACTCAGATTTCTGTAAAACCTTTTTCGATTTCGGTTCATCACGTTCTTCTTGTAGAGGTTCAAATTCGTGTTTATCTTTTTTGTTATATTTTTCATTATCACTGTGAGTTCTTTTCCTATTATCATATGAATTTCGCCCTTTACCAAAATGTTTTTTTTCTTTAGTTGTAGTATCAGCATCTATAAATAAAATATATACGTATATAATACACGAAAATGTGTTTTTTTATAATATATTCATATTATAAAAAATATTACTTACATTTGCCCTCAGTATCAGAAGGTTGATCTTCATAATCTAGTGCATTATAATCCAAAATATTTGATGACTCTATAACAAATATTTTTTTTAATAAAAGTTAAAAAGGGTTTAAAAAAATACCAAAATATTTATAAGTACAGGTTTAAGTTATAAATATTTAAAGACATACCATAGTTAAATCATTTAAAAGTTCTAAACATTTTTCAATATAAACCAACCTTTTTCAATAATGGATTTATCAGGAATTTCTTGAGTAGTATCACATTCACCTTCTTCTTTTTCTGTATTTGCTTTAGTTTTGGAAAAAATCTGTTTATCTTTAAAACTCTTATTTTCATCTAAAAGTAAAAAAAGTAATGTATATATATATATATATATATATATATATATATATATATATATATATATATATATATATATACACGTGTGTGGGTTATCAAAAAAAAATATTGATTTTACCTTTTCTGTCATTAGACATTTCTGAATTATTGTTTGTTTTCTCTTCTAATTCTTTCAAAGCATGTCTTTTCTTTCTTTCAATCTCTCTTCTTTTTACTTCTTCCTCGTGTTTTATACGAGCTTCTTCCATTTTCTAAAAAAATATTTTTAATCAATTTATTTTTATGGAGATAATATTAATAACAAAATTAAACATAGTCTATTTTTAAACTCAAACAGTGAGTACCTCAAATTCTGACAATTTTATTATACGAGACTGGGCTTGCTTCCAATGTGGTGGAGTTATACTGCGCGAACGACTTCTGGATGGGGTTTGAAATCGCTAAAAAGATTATTTTTTAAAAATAACATGATACTGAAATTCTAAAATTATAGTAAAATATATACATACAAACACCCCTCTTCCTTTTAGCACACGTCCGCTACGAGTAAACTTTTGTCTATCTCTTGGTCTTCTTGTGTTTCGATCATCTCTTTCCCATCCAGGAGCACGTCTAACGTAAAAAAACACAAAAATAGAATATAAATGCATGATCAAAAATGAGAAAAAATATTTGACTTACATTTTACACTGAAAGCAAAATATAACCATATATACAATTTTTAAATTTATTATGAAAATTATAATAATTTCACATACCTTGATTTATAGTTTTTCTCCTTGTCTTTGTCTTTCTCTCGCCTACCTTCTTTTTCATTTTCATCCTTAGCTGATCCACGCATAAGAAATTTGTTACTTGGTACATCAGGAATTTCTTTAGGGTCAATTCTCGAAACTTGAACTAATGGATGTTGAACTTCATCGGATGATTCTTTAGAAGCCTTATCCTCTTCACCTGAACTCTCACTTTCTTCTGAACTACCTTTATCTTTCCTACTATATATTTTAATTGTAAATATAACTCTTTTAATTAAAAATATATATTAAATTGACAAGATGAACAGAATTGACATACGCTTTTTTTGCTTTCTTTTCTTTTTTTTTCTTGGGCTTTTCAGATTTTTTCTCATCATCGCTTTCACTTTCAGACATCTCTTCTTTTTTAGTTTTTTTTACTTTTTTAGCTGCAAATAAAACATATATATATATATATATATATATATATATATATATATATATATATATATATATTTCAATGAATTTTAATTTAACACGATCACGCCGGCGTTGATTTTCATATTCTATACTGCGAGTTCTATACAGAATTAGTGAGCGCTAATTTTACAAAACGTGTAACTTGTGACGTTTTTGGATCTTGACAATACATTTGATGGTAGACTGTATCCCAATGAGACAGCCTACCATGAGACGGTCTAGTGTAAGCCACCAGCGGTACGCGCCAACGTGAACGCGTTAAATATTAATATAATTATGAAATTATTAGTAATCTTTAACTACAATTGAAAATAATTAAATTAAATACCTTTACTTAGTTTTACCAGCTGGCCGCAATTCATAACTACAGCATCTTGTAATGGGCGAGAGTTACGATCAACTGGAAGTGATTCTAGCTGTTTGACTAAAGGTTGACCAGAGATAACATGTCCAAAAACCACATGTACACTGCAAAATAATAATATGTTGATATAAAGATAAATAAATAAACAGCATGAAAAAAAAATGTTAAACTTACTTGTCCAGATGAGGCGCAGGTTGAGTTGTACTACAACAAATACATAGGAGACATATTGAGAGGAATGTGGTCTGTCAGTGTGCGACAGGGAGGCCCCAGCGCAGACCCGCACTGTACGCACACAAGATTATTGTTATTATACAAATAGTTGATTATTAGACTAGTATACAAATATTTTTACATAAAATAAAATTTATATAAAAAACTGTAATTTGTAAGAATTGATAGATTTCTCGAAATAGTATTTGTCTATTAATTCACTACACAATAATTTCGCAAAAGTTTGAAATTAACAAATTATTTCAAAAACCTATTTATCTACTGTATATTTTAAATCAATATAAAATAAGATTAATATTCATTTACAAGAATATAAACTTGAAAATTGTGCAACATTTTCAACATATCATTTTTAATAATTTCATACAATAAATTATAATTTTTATTAAAATTCACACGAAATGTTTAGAATTTTTAATATACCATTATTCTCATTGTAAAAAATAAATGACTAAAAATAAACTTCTAATATAACAAAAAAATACCGTATATGTATGAAACAATGCAAAGGTTAAAATAAAACTAAAATTAATAAATTCATATTTTTGAAGAATAATGATGGATAAATCAAAAATTTTAGTTAACGCATCTTTTAACAATTTTATATCATCATCATATAGACAGACCAGAGAAATGATCTCTACATAAATTAAAATACTTACATAAAAAATTGAGAACCGTTTGTATTTTTTCCACGATTAGCCATAGATAATAAAAAAGAACGATCATGTAAAATATCGAAACCTTCATCTAAAAACAAAACATTAAAGTAAAAAAATAGAAATTATATTTAATATACACATATTAAAAATTACTACTTTACCATCAAAAGTGCCACCATAAATGGATTCACCGCCTGTGCCGTTAGCTTTAGTAAAATCACCTCCTTGAATCATGAAATCTTTCACAACTCGATGAAATATCATGCCCTAGTATTTTTATACAAAAAATTATAAAACCAGCAAGAATAAAAAAATATATAAATAAATAAAAAAAATACTTTATAAGTCAAAGATTTTCCAGTTGTTGCACCCAAACCCATTTCACCAGTGCAAAGCGCCCGAAAATTTTCAGCAGTTTTTGGTACAATATCATTGAAAAGTTCAAAAACTATTCTTCCAGATGGTAATCCACCTAATGATATGTCCATAAAAACCCTCTCACGGGCAACCTTTTCTCCCGCCTCCACTGTCATTTTCTGAAATATGCAATACGTTAATATGCGATTAGTAAATCTCTAATAGACTTTAACCGTGAACACAAAATAATATTAATTATCAAGATTGGAATTTCGATATACAAACGTACTCGGTTCTTATCAAATAAATGATTTTATTTAAGAACAATATTTTATGTTCATAAAAACTGACGTATTCCGATTACGACATTACAAATTTTGAATGAAATATATTGACATTCGATAGGTGGTTAAGTAAACATAGGTTATAGGAAAAAAATACATATGTATATATATATATATATATATATGTGTGTGTGTGTGTGTTTTGAATTTAGATATTATAGCATAATATAAAATGCAAATGATAATTAAGAAGAAAAAAAGTATATTAAAAAATTAAACATAAAACAGAAACGAGGCTTGACCACAAGCCACGAGTCGGAAAATACGGGCAAACCTATAAATGTACATATTAAAAAACGATATTACAATTGATGAAAAGGGGTATGAATTACGATAGTGAGCAGACGTCCAGTAGAGAAATGAGCAGTCTATCGTCCGAAAATCCCAATCAGCAAACTGCGACGCGATAAAAACACACACACACACACACGAATAAACGGACGCCGACGAACCAATCCCACTGCTGCCAATATGGCCGCGTTGTACTTTTTTTTTACATTCCGACTAATATACATTGACATTGGAAATATATTGTATATTATAAATTGCTATTAAATTTTTAATCAAATTACAAAATAAATCTTACTAATAATTTTAAGTGTGATATATAAATATTAACACTAAATTTACCGACGCTTCATATATACCTATTCCTACCGTTTACGGTCACAATGACCAATCTTAAAGTAGTTATTATTTTTACAATTAAATAGAAATAATAGTCAGTTTATTTTTGAATGAATTAATAAATACATAAAATAAAGATATAAATTTTATTGTATGCATATTTATTTTTCATAAAATAAAATGTTAGAAAAATATTATACATTTTAAGTTTATTTAATTCCTTAATTTCAGAAAAAAAAAATAATGATGAGTAATTTAACTTGAAATTTTAATTATAGAGGTTCAAAATTTTTATATATATTTAAAAGTAATAGTAAAATATTATTGATGTGACCAATATTGGTAGTACTGAAATTAGTATCGGGAATATTAAGAACTGTTTTATAGTGACAGTTGTCAAGTGCTTCCACGCCCTTCGTACAGAATGTCACATCAAACCGGTATCAGAGGTATATCGTTTTTTCGCCTTTAAATCTTTTGTACACTATGTATATACTATTTTACTATTATTTTTTCATTAACTCTAGCTAATGTCGATCTCAAGAAACATTTTGGTGAATGTCATTCGAACAATAATCGCGCTTTAAAAATTATAATATCAAAAGGTAAGTTAAAGAAGGTAGTGCTTCATATTTTCTCCTTATTTATGTTATCAAAATTACTTAATATACATGAACGCGTGTTAAATTTAATACAACATACTACGCAAAAAACATACTAGACTTTATAAATTTGAAAAAAAAGTATCATAAAATTATTTAAAAAAATTGAGGATGAAAATTGTCGTTTTAATCTTATTTTATGACAAATAATTATGTATTAATTGATAGTATATTATTTTGAGAATTAACTAATGCCCATATATCAGTGTTAAAAGTGAACAAATTTTATGTAATGAACTTGGTTAGTTTTTTAACCCTTTCAATTTTGCTGATGACTAGTCACTATAAGTGTTCGCTATATACCACTAATTACCAGTCACTGATATTTTTTATTTATTCACAACTTAGTAAAAAAAGAGTTGAGCTTTTTATCGCCATTATTAATTCTTTAATATTATATTAAATCAAGCAAAAAACTACAGTAATATTAAAAAGTATCCTTAAATACCAATAATTTCGTTTTTGCAGAAGAACTATGTTTGGAAAAAATAATTAATTATAATAAGAATTGGGATGATGACTTTGATAATATTGTGCCTTCTTTAATTGAAGACAATCTTCCATGTTTCATTTTATACAGGTAAATTTATAAGTGGTTTCCTAATAAGATCGATTAATATAGAAAACATGGCAAATATTAAAGATAATAATTAAACCTATTATAAACTTTCAAAATTTTAGATTGGATACGAAGAATTCTCTTGGATACGAATGGTTATTTATAACCTGGTCGCCTGATACTGCACCAGTCAGACAAAAAATGTTATACGCTTCAACTAAAGCAACTCTTAAGACAGAATTTGGATCTGCTCATTTAAAAGATGAATTGTATTGTAATCTTAAAGTTAGTATTTCATCAATTACTAATTAATATTTGATTTGTGTTCAATTGCACAATGATTTCATATTTATGCATTTGTGATATTTGTATAAGGAAATATATATATATATATATATATATATATTTTTGTCTTGATAAAACAAATTAAATAGGAGGACGCTACATTAGCTGGTTTTAAAAAACATTTACGAGGAGAGAGCACACCTGCTCCATTAACAGATAAAGAAGAAGCTTTAAAAGCTTTAAGTATTGACGATCGTCACACAAATTATAATCTAGATTCAAGGTATATTACCATTTTATTGAATTATATATATATATATATATATATATATATATATATATATATATATATATATATATATATATATATATATATATATATAATTGTTTTCATTTCACGCAGACAACAGACGTTAAGTGGAGTTTCATTTCCAATTTCATCAGATGGTTATCACGCTTTATCAAAATTCTCACAAGGTGTCCACAATTATTTACAATTTAGCATAGGTATTAAAATATATTTAAAAATATATCGTAATACACATACACACACACCCATATATATATATATATATATATATATATATATATATATATATATATATATATATATATAACTTTCAAGATTTAGAGAAAGAAGAAATCAATTTGTCAAAAGCTGAAACAATATCAATGAAAAATTTACCAGCACAAATTCCAAACACTTCTGCAAGGTACCATTTGTTTATTTTTAAGCATACGCATGAAGGAGATTTAATAGAATCAACTGGTAAGTAATTATTTCTTAATTTAATTATTTGTATAATAACAAGTGTAATTATATTTTTATTAATAATTTCAGTTTTCATTTATTCTATGCCAGGATACAATTGTTCCATAAAAGAAAGAATGTTGTATTCTAGTTGTAAAGCTCCATTTTTAGAAATTATTCAAAAACATGGAATCGAAGTTGCAAAAAATGTATATTATATAAAATATTATGAATAATTTTCGTTGTCATATTAAACACAATTATATAATTTTAGGTAGAAATTGATGATGGGAAAGAATTAACAGAAGAATTTTTACAAGATGAAATTCATCCAAAACGTAATTTGCATCGACCAGCATTTGCGAAACCAAAAGGACCTCCCAACAGAGGCGCAAAACGCATAACAAAATCTCAAGACACGCAATAATTTGTAATGGGATATTGTGATTTGATCGTTTAAAATATATTTTAGTTACAAAAGTAGTGTTTTATAGGAAATAATGTATTAATTTAGTATTATAAAAAGAAACTATTAATGTAATGATTTTTTTTAGTATTTTATACGTTTTATTAATTTATGACATAAATAGTAATATATATAATAATCTACAAAAATTTATTTAAAACATATTTAATTTTCTTTATCTTCAAGTGATTGAATTCTTTCATCATGGGCTAGTGTTAATTCATTATGTTTTTCTTTAGCTGCTTTTTCCCAAGCTTTATCAACTCCCTCTTTTCTATAAAAATAATTGTTTTTTTTAAGTTTATTGAACTTAAAATGTTTATTTTGAAAATATAATATATTTGGCTACTTAAATCTTTTTTATTGAAAATCAAAAATTTATATAAATTATTACTTACCTACGTAATTTAATTTTATAATTCCATTCATGGATATCCTCAATCGATTTATTGCTTATCTGCAATAAAAATACTGTTAAACCACCAAAAATTGTCCCCAAAGTTAGTCCTAAAGAAGAATTATACTTATATTTTTTAAAATAAACAAGCTTATTTGAGATTTTAAATATATATATATGTGTGTGTGTGTGTGTGCGTGTGTGTGTATGTGTGTTTAAAATATAAATCATACCCATTACGCCACCAACAACGACACCTCTCATTCCAATATTAGCTTTATATAATACTCCAGTAATTAAACCTGCAGCCATATAATTTGTTGTTGAGGTTTTATTGCGATATGCGTTTAAACACGTTGACGATAATCTGAGTTATATACAGAATTTAAATTTATGTCTATATTTACATAAAAGATTTGGAAATATGTGCTTACGAATATACTCCTGAAAAAAGAGCTAATCTCCAACCCCATCGCCAGGCTCCTCTTGCGAATCCCGTAGTGACGCGATCTTGCAATTTTTTCTTTATGGAAAAAATACAATTAATATGCGATATTTACTTTTCTTCATAAAAATATATAGTTTATTTCTCTTATTATAGGTAACATAAAGACTGCTAATATTTATGGATTTTGTATATATTACATACAACAAAAGTAATTTAAGTAAATATAGAATTATTCTTTAAACTTCTTTTCATTTTAAAAAATAATAAGTTTAATAAAATAAATACTTTAGCCTCAAACATATTTTCATAAAGAGCAGCATCGTTTCTTTCCATAAATTTTGTATAAGCAATTTTTCCATCTTGAAAACCACCATAACAAGCACCAAAGAGAGCAGCCAAAGTAGTCGTTGTAAAGATATACGTTAATTCCTTTTGAAACCCATAAATTTCACTGAAATTTTAAAATTCACAATTTTATTATAAAAGTACTGTGTGATATTAAAAATAAATCATTGATTAATAACTCGAAATGAAATAGAGCGACAACTCTATCAAAGCCAGTCGATGTTTTAGATGCATCACTTAATAATGCTTTCTCTTCATTTTTTGTTATTCGATCCTCTTTGTCAAAATTTGTAAATGGAAGAAAATTCATACAATAAACTGTAGGTAGCATACGTTTTGTCACTAAGCGAAACATCTTGGCAAATTATTATTTGTGCTAAAAATACAATTTTAAATATAAAAAATAGAAATAGGAAGACAATTTTATGTGGCATTGCTTACATTTTGTTTTTATAATAATTTTAATTTAATATTTTATTTTACAAAAATCTTAGTTTGTTATTATTTGTTAAATTTTTTTTTCCGTTTTTTTATTTTTGAATAAAAATAAATTATCTATATGTATGTTGATTATCACGAACATATCACTACAGAAATTTTCACTGGAAATGAAAAAACATTTTAAAGTTTTCACTATTTTCAAGTCAAAATAATTTACACGCAATAATGCGCAGAATAGAAGAGATGACAAATAACTTTAATTTCTTTCAGCTTTTTTATATTTTCATAAAAAAGAAAATTGATTAGATGAAATTCATTTTGTATTAATTAATTCAATGTTAGTATATAACTTGTTTGCAGACATAATAAATACTCTCATATTATAAAATAAAAGCAATGTTAAAAATTAAATGATCAATATGAAAAAATATATATCAAAGAAAATTGTATATTTTAGTAAACTAGCAAATTTAAGTAATCACATTAGAAGACGCATATTTATAGTAAGTAAAAAATCATAAAGTGACCAACTTTTATACAAAATAGTAGAAATGTAACTTTGGACAGAGAAGAAAATTGGTTGTCGGAAAATGAGTTAAGTTGAAACTGACTGAATGGGTTTTTGGATTATAAATAAGAGATTGTCAAAAATTTCAAATGACCCAAAAAAAAATCACCTGTTCTGAAGTTTACCCTTAGTTTTCAAAACGGACCCTTAATTTTAGGATCGATTACAAAAAAGTCTTTAATCAGCATACATACTCTACCTTAATATACATAACATCAGATATATGTATAAAAATGAAAATGGTTACTATTTTAATTACGCAATATATGAAAAGTAACCAAGGGTTTTAACAACAAAAAATTAACCTAGAAAATTCAGCATGAAATGTCAAATATATCATTGCTAGTGGGAAAAAAGAATTTTTGTAGATTAAAAAATTAACTTTTCATGTATGAAGAAAAATAAAAAAAATATTAATGGAATCTCGGTTTTCTTAAATATTTAATTTTTGTAGTATTTATTCATTTATTTTTTTTTATTAATATTGTTTCATGAATTCTGAAAGTATAATTTATAAATAATTTTCAATTTGTAGTTTTTTTTTTCTATTTAGTGGTTTTTAATTAATTCTAAATTCAACAGCTAGTAAATAACTAAAATATATAATAGTATATTTTATATAACAAAATATTTTTTAGCGTATTTGAATTTAGTTACATTTTTATAAACATTATATATATATATATATATATATATATATATATATATATATATATATATATATATATATATATATTGCAATTTAAAACTTTATATATATATAAAATTTTACCTTGTATATTTATTAGTTATTAGTAATCGATTATTTAAATAAATTGAAATAGATAATTTTGTAGTTAAATTTAATATAAAAATATTAAATTTAACTTCATATGATCTTAAATAAAATATTATTTATAATTCAAACATAATACATTCATAAATAAAAAGAGAAACATATGTAAAATGTTAAAAAAAATTTTTCAAGGAGCAGAAATCAAAATTGAATTATAATATTATTTTTGGACAATAATAGAATGATTACAAGTATTGATTTCAATTTTATTTTATAATATTCATATCGCCTTATTAAATATATAAACAAAGAAGAAAATTCATATCAAAAATTCAGAATGAACAAAAAAGATAAACAAAAAAAAAATGAATATGATTTTTATTTTTAATCAATAAAAAATACTTATATTTAACATTATATATATATACATATATATCGTGTTTAGTATGCAATAAATTTTATTGTCTCGTTATAGACAATTTCGTTATTTTTGGAAGATCCGCAACGATACGACATTTGTAAAAGGATAGATATATACATATTCTACACACGTTGAGAAGTCATTTTGTTTTTATGAATAGGAACACACACACACACACACACACACACACACACACACACACACACACACACACATATATATATATATATATATATATATATATATATATTATTTAATTCATATCTATCATAAACACAATCAGAAATTGGAAAAGGAAATCGAACTATTTCCTCATCAATACTTAAAACACGCACGCCATACCCACATAGTTCTATATTTGTGTATATTAACCATTTTCGTCTGTTAAATGCGAATTCGAGCGACGAGTGCGAGGTTTCTCCCGACGATGACGTCAACCGCCCACACAATCCTCGTTTCATTCGAATCGGCAACCTTTTAGCGACTTTACTTCATCTTTGATACTCTAAAAATATATATTTTATTTGCGAAGATAACGCGGCGTGAACATTATTTGAATCCTGAATAATTTTACGTTAATTTCGCTGCCCACGCATAAAACACGCCGTTATCCTACTGTAAAACGATATATTATTGTTTGTCCATCATTCATAAAATACCCCATAAGAACGATATATAATTTAGTCTTATATATATATATATATATATATATATATATATATATATATATATATATATATATATGAATTTGTTAATTATAAAAGTTCATTATATCAATGAATATCAAATATATCACATCTCTTCCTTTTAAAATATTCGCGAATATTTATTAATTATTATATTGTTAAAATTTTATTTAAATATTTTAATACATTTATTATGTTCATTAATTAGAAAAAAAAAGATGTATGAATGAATTTTAAAATTTATTGAATTCGTAGACTGGTTAAATCAGGGTTCGCGTTGCGGCCCATTCAAGTCACCGTAGCGATCGAAAGAGAAAAGGTTCCTCGAAACAGCATTTCTCAAACTATTATTGTACTATTTTTTGCATTCTATTTATAGCGGTTTTGTGAATTTTACGAATTATTATGATTAACAATATATAAAATATACTTCGATCAATGTATTTTGAAAGAAATATTAGGATATTGATTTTAAAGAATCAATTAATGCGCTTATTCGATTTTAAGAGTTGTTTAGAAATGAAATGAAAATAATATATAAAGATCACGTGTGACAAAACGCGATCGAAACTTCAAAAACGATTGACTTAAAATATTTGAATGAAATTTAGGATTTTTTTTAACTCTTCGACAATGAAGATTGTTTTTTATAATTAGATAAACATTTATTTGCTATCTAAATTCGACGGCCGTACTTGGGGATGGCAAGTGGAGCAATCTTTAGAAACCTATTGCCGGCGTAGAAAAATTAATATTAAATATATATATATATATATATATATATATATATATATATATATATATCCTTAGCCATTAGTCGTATCAATAAATTTTTGTTTGATTTAATTAATAAAGCATATATTGATATTAACGAGTGTAAAAATAAAACGTTTCATTTAGATTATTCGATGTCATATTCGCATGCGAAGTAAGGTTGTAAGAGAATTATAAATTGTTAACTATCTTAAGTTTAGAAATATGTAGTAGATTCTTCGTTTCATTCATTTTTACGAGGGACATATCGCTTTGCACAAAAACGAGGTTCTCGCAAATTTCGACAATTGGAGTTTCGCAATCGAAGAAATCGTTTTCTAAATTTATTTCTGTTCGCCGAAGTTAACGATCGATTAGATTTTCGGTCGTTTAGTTTCATTTTTTTAATTTTATTTGAATTATGTTTTATGCGGCTAAAGTTGTCGCGTCGTCTTTTTAACGACGTCGACTAGATAAATGATCGCATTTCATTGAGATTTTAATATAAGGTAGATTTTTTATTATTATCGGGGGAGCACAGTTTGAGAGGCGGCGCGCTTTCGGAAGGGCGCGCAAGTCGCGGAGGCGTTTCGCGTTCGCGTCGGGGTATCGGAGCGTCGGGAGGGAGGGGGCGTTCTCATGAATGGGCGTTCGGCGGGCGGCGGGCGACGGGCGGCGGGCAACGGGCGACGGACAGTGCGCGGCGAGATGCCGTCCGACGAGGAGTTTTCTGCGGAGCGACGCTGCTCTTGCGGCTCGACGAGCGCGACCGGCGATTGGGTGGTGGCGCGTCTGCGCGAGTCCCGCGCGCTCGTGCTCGACCTACGATCGGCGGCCGACTACGCCGCCGGCCACCTGAGGCACGCCGTACACCTGAGCGTGCCCTCCATCATGCTGAGGAGGCTCGCCGCCGGGAAGCTCTCGCTGCCCAACACGGTGCCGGCGCACTGCAAGGAGCTGCGCGCCCGCCTCGCCGGCGCCACTCTCTTCGTGCTGTACGGGGAGCCCCCCGACCCGCTGCTCAGGCGCGCCCTCCTCGACCGCCTCAAGGCCGACGGCGCTTCCGTCGTCTGTCTGCACGGTGAGACGCCTTCGCCGGATTCGGACTCGGCTCCGCGGCTCGGGGGCCGCGGCCCCGTCGATCGCGTCGCATCGATCGCGGCCTCGGCCTCGGTTTCGGCCTCGCCCTCGCCGCCGGACGAAGATCGCGCGGTCCGTCGACGCGCATGCGCCCCGCTATCGAACCGATTCATTGAGGAGCGCCCACGTGCGATCGTATCTGCCCCTCTCCCTCCGCCGCGCGACTCGCATGAATGACCCCGCGCCGCCTCCGCCCCCGCTCCCGCCTCGCGCCCCGCGCTCCCTCCGCCCGCCTCGCGCGTACGAAACGCGAGTAAACTCGACCGCGCTTCCGATTCTTTATAATGTCGACTTCGTAAATGCTAGATTTCGCCCGTTCCTTTTGGATATATTCGTTCGTTTTTAACCGGACGTCGAATCCTCGGAGTCGGCGGCTTTACGATCGTCGGGATCGGTCGCTATCGGACGTACGATTTCGCCGAATCGAACTTAATTACTGATCGTTGACGTTTTCGCGAATGAAAAATCGTATTTTTATCTTATTTTTTTTTCGTTGCGCGTAAACGAATCGTAGATATCGACGGACGTACCTACAATTCAATCGTATCGGCCGATAATTTCGTCGGACACGCTGCGGTCATAGCGGGTCAAACTGTGACCGATAATTCCGAATTTCCGATTTTTTTTTGTATTGTACTTTTCTATCTTAAATGAATAAGAAAAAAAGGTAAATATAAATATTTAAGCGCATCAACGCGCCCCAGAATTATGTGTATTTTTATTGTAAATATCACGGCCCGCGTCCATTGTATACGTAATAAAGTCGAATTTGTAAGAAATTATGCAATTTATGCGTAGGCGATAAATGTAAAAATTTGTTACAAAAATCTCATTTAATTACATAAAAGTATCGATTATTTAATTTCATTCCAAATTGAGTGTCTTTCACACACACGTACGCGTGTATATATATATATATATATATATATATATATATATATATATATATATATATATATATATATATATATTAACGATGTTTGTTTGTTTAAAATGAAACCTGTAATAAATTAGGAACATTATTTTTGTAATGAATAATTGTATAAAACCGATCAGTATTTTTATTTCCTTATTTTCGAAATATTTAATAGTAACTTGAATACTATAAAAATTCAGAAACACCGTACTAATATTAATTAATATTTTATTTACAATTCTATTATTATCGTGTAAGTTTTCATTTAATGGAAAAATGAATTACGAAAATCCGCATTTTTTTAACTTGCAAACTATTTTATTGTTTGTGAAAACTGATGAATCGCCTCTCAGCTGTCTAGCACCATTTCACCCTCACTATATCAGCACTCTATCGCCACTTCACATTTTACCCTACACGAGGGTGAAAGAAACGGATAGTATGCACCTGAATGAAAAAGCGTCCAATGAATGTAACCACGCGTTTTATTCATAGGAAATATATCATAAAATTACATTCATGATCTTTTTTTTTAAATTGCGATATTTAATAATTTGCTTTTTATAAATCTTGTTTTTAGTGTAAAAGAAATGCGAATGCGTAATTAATGCGTATTCTAAGAATATATTATTATCAATAATGTGTGTTAGATTATAACACATTTCTTTAATTGATATTATGCATTTAAAAACGCATTTGTTAATATTTATGTCGAGTATGTAAATGTTTAAATATAATTTCTTTATAATATACACACACATATATATTTGATTGTTTCTAATATCGGCGAATAAATAATAAATTGTTTTTCGATTATACAATTAGAGATTATAATTATATTTTACCGCCTTTATATTCTCATACTATCGATCGAATAACTACCGAGTTCGCGTCCTTGGAAAATATTTTCGCGATCGAAATTGACAAACTTTTCTACTGTTTATCGATAATGTCGAATATAACGATCGTCTCGTTAATTCTAGAAACCTATAAAGATTTGATATAAACAATTTTTTTTTTACATTTTTACTGTTTGAAATGTTCTGTTTTTTTTCAATATTTTCGAAACCATTTTTAGGAACATCCTATTGGTACATATGTAGCGTTGCTGAGTCACTATTCCTAAATTACTGAAATCGTGCATGTTATAGACCTATGCGTAAGCATCCTGTTTAGATTTTAATAAAATCGATCAAAAGGAGTAAATTTCAGTGTTTCTTCACTTTGAATAATTTATTATTATTAATTTTAGCTTATATTTTATAGTTTTTTAATCCAATTTTTTTTTATATATATAATAGATTTCGTTTGACATTTAAATAATTTAAAATTTTATATATATATATGTAAATATCTTGTATTACGTATTATATGAAAATTTATATAAAACGCTTGAGTTTAATTTAATAACAAATGTTGTTAATTAAGTCCATTGTAATTTTGCTAAAATTACGAATTTATGAAACGCCTACACGTTAAATAATGCAAATATATTGATCAATGAATGACCAACGAGTTTATTTTACGTGGGAGGAGTCGGTTATCAAAGTTCATATTTGGTTACTCTTATTAAAAACAGATTTATATTATTGCAATCTGTTTTGTGTTTTGAAAAGTTAATTCATTACATAACCACCATTTCTTACTTGAAAAGTACGTTAAAATAATATCCTTCTATATAATTAATTATGTAGGCTATTTTATTGTATTTGAATTTGAAATGTATATTTTTGTTTATTTAAATGTTATAATGTAAATTAAAATTTCCTAATTTGTAGTTAAAATATTAAAATTTAAAATGGCATCGAATGGATATATATATATATATATATATGTGTGTGTGTGTGTGTGTGATTGTGTTTTAAATTTTAAAAATTTGCAAATTAGATTCGTAGCTTAATACAATTGCTGAAAAAGATTATACTTTTGTAATATATTATAATAATTTCTTTAACATGTTTTTAACATATCGTGTTTAAATCTTTATTTTATAATTATTTAATATTGTTTTAATTTAATATTCTGTATATTATTATAGGTGATTTCGAAGATTTTAAAAGGAAGTATCCTGAATGGTGTAGTGAAACTCCTTCTGACCGTCCAGCTACACATTTACCCTTAATGGGCTTAAGGTTTATATCTTAACAATAAAGTTAAATGAATAATTTAATATAATACTTATATATAAAATATAATGTTACTTAGATCATTACGGATATCAAGTGAAATTTCTTTGGATGACAAAGCATCATCAGGATCATCATCAGATTATGACGATGTTCATCCTGTGCGTGGATGCCATATATCTCATCAAGAGTTTCCCGTTGAAATTTTACCCAATTTATATCTCGGTAACTCAGCCAATAGTGAAGATTGCGAAGGCCTCGCTAGACACAATATAAAGGTTTTTGTTAATAACTATCTACTTAAATGGATAACTTGTTTTAAATAATGTAGAATGTAAGCCTTTCTATGTAGATTGGTCTTGTTTATATTTGAATTAATTCCAACTAATTTTTGATATATTTACAGTATGTGTTAAACGTCACGCCCGATCTTCCAAATGTTTTTGAATCAGTAGATGGTGATATAAATTATTTAAAGATTCCCATAGCAGATCATTGGAGTCAGAATTTAGCAACCCATTTTCCCCAAGCTATTAAATTTATAGGTTTATTTAAATATATTTTTAAATCTATTGTTTGTATTTTAAGTTAAAATAGTATATGATTTTTCTAATATCGTAGAAGAGGGAGTATCATCAAATTGTGGTGTATTGGTACATTGTGTAGCTGGTATTAGTCGTTCAGTTACAGTAACTGTAGCTTACCTCATGCAATGCCACAGGCTTAGTTTAGATGACGCTTTTACGTTAGTTCGATCTCGTAAAGCAGATGTTGCGCCAAATTTCCATTTTATGAGACAGTTACATTGTTTTGAAAGAGACTTAGGTCTCGATGTGGAATCACGAAGCCTGAGCAAGGTTGGTGCGTGTTTGACTTTTATATGTTAACATTTTTAATATAATTTTATTAATATCCACATGAAAAAACTAATTTTTATATTGGTTAATTTTTTTCTCTTATTTATTAGGTTCTTGAAGAATTTGGAAAAAATTGCAAAAGTGGACATACTCATCAACAAGAGTTGGGGGAAAATCGTGGACCACCAGATTCGGGTTTCGAAAGAAATACACCAAGCAGCGGTTGTGTAGGTGTACCATCTCATGTGTCTTTACCTCCCACGTGTCCTCCCCTCAGTGTGGGTATTAGTCCAGATTCCGGAATTGAATTTGATCGTTGGGGTGGTACTCAAGAAACACCCCAATGACAATTCTTTGACCCATTGGATAAGGCCGAATAAAATTGATTTCAGTCAATGTCTCGGTTTATTCATAAATAAATTTTATATATTAATTACCATTAAATATAAAGGACGTGTAATTTCATTTTAATATAGTTATATATATATATATATATATATATATATATATATATATATATATATATATATATATATATATATATATATATATTCTATATATATATCGAAAGAGTTAGTTTATTATTGTTCTTGAAATAATACTAATTCCACTGAGCATTTAATATTTTTCCTTTATCATCATCATCCATATTTAAAAGTCCTTATGTCATTGAATTATCGATAATTACTTAATTAGTATCAATTATTTTTTAATCTTTTTATGCGTTTCTAACGTATTTATTTATATTTATATATTGAATCGTTATTTACTATCTAGTCATAAGTAACAATTTTACTGACCTTCTATATATAAATTTACTTTAATTTTACTAGTCTTATACTGTATATTATTTGTATATTAACTATTTTATTTTAAAACAAATATTGAAATACATTCTTGTTTATTTTGATTTATAAAATATCAGAAACAAAACATTCTAATATCATGTAATAATCAAGTTATAATCTCTCATAAGTAAATTGAATTAAATATATGGCATTCCCAATTTCTTCATAGTATATTTAAATTATTTAATAAATATCATTTTTCCATACACAAAATATATTATACTATCACTAATTCCAGTAAAGTCGTTGTATTTTATTTCCATTTTTTATTATGTGATTTTGCCTAAATTTTATGAGTTTTTACAATTTTATATTTTATTAGTGCTATTTATACATAATAAGAATACCTTTTTGTATATAATTGACTGACTATGAATATTTAATTATTTGATGCTTACATTCCACAGAAAATTGATATTAAAGTTTACTGGTGTGTTGTGATCTACACGATCATTCTTTAAAATTTTAATAAAGTTTCATGATGATTTTTCAAAGAAAAAAAAATTAGAAAATTGAAAAACGTATCATGCATAAAGGTTTTGACACATTACTCTGGAGCAAATAATTTTTCTAATCTATAAAAAAATGTATAAAAAAACAATTGTATATTAATTTATAAACAATTAAATTTTATAGGTGAATGAATTGCAATATATATATATATATATATATATATATATATATATATATATATATATATATATATATATATATTTATCACATTGCAATAATAATATATAATTGTTACTATCATTTTGAAATTACAACAATGTTTATATCAGAGTACATATATTCATTTAGAAATTATATTTGATATATATTTTTGAGTTGACACATTGAAACATATATGTTTTTGCATGCCTTTTTTAGTAATTAAAAGGTAATTTTTATTGGCGAAATAATTGACAGAATGCTTAAATTCAGTATTGTTCAGATTTAGTAGAAAAGTGAGAAAAAAATTGGTTGATGTAATTTCAATGTAGATCATTATTTTTTTATTTTTGAAGTTGTATAAAAATATGTTACCAATATCATTTTAATAATATCAAGGAAATATAATTAGGAAAAATGAAGGTGATCATTATCTAATTTGTAGGTGTGTTGTATTTTAAGTGGTAATAGAATAATTTATAGATAACAAATGTTCATTACATTGTTTTTAAAGTTTCCTTATAAATATATTTTTCAATTTAATATTTAAACACTTGGTTTCATATTTAGTTTTTTTTTATTTTTCTTTCAGAAAATGTACATTTCATATACATATTTACAAATAACGATTTTATAATACAATATAAATATTGGTAATTTTATCCAATTGAGAGAAATATAGAGATGATCACTAGTCATTTTCCAGAATTATAGATTTTAATTTGTGGTTCATTGTTTTTTTTAGCTTGGATATCTAGGTCTGTTTAAAATAAAAGTACATATGTACAAATAAAAATAACTTTTAAATTGTAATATATTAACACGAATTATTTTTATTTACAGATGCACAAATATAAATTAAATACAGTTTTTTTTATATGTTTTAATATATTATATTGTGTATTTATTTATATTAACATGTATTATATGTTACATAAATTGGTAGCACATTATAAATTAACTATGAACAATTATTATTTGTTTCTTTTTTCTATAAAGTGAATGTAGATATTTTTTTCGTAATTTTTAACCAAATTTTATTATCTCTTTTTAACATATAATTTTATGAATAAGAATCTCAAATAATTTCATGTACTTGTCTGTTATGCACTTTGGTATGTATTTTTTTTACAATTTGTGATATGATGAAATATTAGTTAATTTTATTTCATATAAATTAGATATTAAATACATTGCTTTTTAAATCATTTTTATGTTTATTAAATTATTATTGCACCATAACAAGACTTATATTGAAATATCACAATTATGTAATGAAATAAGTTATATATGTAAATATTTTTATATTTTAAACTAGTCCATTAACGATTTTATTAAAAAAAATGTAAAATATATATTTTATATTCATAAAAGATAATGGTATTTTGGTATTGCTAACGCGAAGGCATTGGTCTGTAGCAATATAAAAACGATTAAAATATTTTTGGCGTGTATGGTTTTAAAAAAGAAATATTGGAATAGTTAAAATTTTGAGGAAATAATGAATTCGTAGTTATAAACTTAATTATAAAGGAAATGTCCTTTATAGATATTAAGGCTTCCGTAAAAAAGCGTCACATAAGATTATATATTATATACAACTGTAAAATTTTAAGGATTTCTGTTATCTAAGATGTTCGATAATCTGAATGCATTAGGGCAGTATATTTCCCAAACGTCTTTTTTGTTTTAGAATTATTTTTTAATTAAAAATTACGAATGTAGCTTGCACGAAACATTGTTTATAAAAATATAGGAGCATATTGTTACTGTTTATCATGATATTCTTGTTTTAATAAAATATATATTATATAAGCAAAAATAAAACAAACAGTTTGGGAATAACTGCATTAGGGCAATAAACTATATTCAGATTAATAGTATTAAGAATTAAATTTATGTTATGTATATTAACAAATGTAATAATTTCACCTTAATGTTGATGAGAGTGAACAACTCGAAAGTGTTTGGTGCCAAAAATTACTATAATACAATGCTCAAATTGATAAGAAATGAAAAGTGTATGATGACAAAATATATTTTAGGTGAAAATCAATTTCTTTTTTCTAAAGGAGGGATATTCCCATCACTTTTCTATTAAACTTTGTTTTATAAAACACTTAGATATACCACAGTTTAGAAATTAAATTAAGGTCTGCACTTATACCTCAACAGTAGTCGAAATATTTGAATACAAATGTTGAGACCATCTTGATATATCTTTATATAAATTTACATTTCAGTTATATTATATACAGATATAAAATTTATTGAATAATTATTAAAAAATATATAATAAAGACGTTGTCTTCGGTAAAATGGTTAAGTCTAAGTGATGACTAAAAAAAAATAAAATTACACTGAAATTATACTATTGTTTGCCAATAAACATCAATTTCTCCAATAGTACAAATAGAAGTATTTTACGAGCATATTTAATGTTATTTATTACGTTCTCTATTTGCAAAATGAAGAATATTTCTAGTTTGATATTAGTCTTTTTGGTGAATATTTTCTTTGCATTCACTTGTAAAACAGTAATATATATAAACAATATATTTTTATCTAATTATATAAATGTTATCTTAAACAGAGAAGTTAATTATTAAAATATATACTAGGGCTGGAAAAGATCAGAGCTTAAGTTGAATATTGGTAACGATAATAAATATTTTTATACGAATTGCATTTGAAAATTTTAAATCTTATATGTTAAAGTTATTGTGAAGATTTACATATTGTGGATTCAAAGTGTAGTACGTATTTCAATATGTATTTTTTATAGAAGTAATGAAATTATAATTGATTTTTCAAATTACGTTATCTGAAACGATTATTGATTTATGTTTTAAATACTTTTGGTTTAGAGCAACATTGTATTTAGTGTTGTTTATTGAAATTCGAGCGACTAATTTCTTAATAATGATAATTTTAGATATTTAATGTGAATGTTGAAATCAAATGTGATTTTCTATTATTTAATGTACATATTGATTTGTTAATTTGACTTTCATGTGGACATTTGTTATATTAAAATTAAATGGATATCTCTTACATAATATGTTGAAAAATCAAAATACTAATAAGGTATAGCTAAGAAAATAATGATTATTCAGACGTAGTTGAGAATCTTAATTTGCTATTATAATATTCTTTTTTGTTTTCTAATATATATACAAAATAATATACATATTCAACTTGGAAGATAGATAATTTTCTAGCCCAATAGTATATAATGTTAAATCTCCAATTATATCTGCTTGTATTAAATTCTGAAAGAATTAATAATTATTAAACTATCCTTAATTTTAGAAATATGTTGTTATACCTTATTTTTATATTTACAATATCGAATATACTAACGTAAAAAAATATTCAGATGTATTTATAAATTGTAAATTGTCCATGTACGCATAATAAATTATATTCATGTAAACTTGAACTTGAAAATAATATTTTATGTAAGGATGAAAATTGTTCAAACATTTTCATTTTTTAATTGTATCATTACACCTAAAGTATTTTTAACAAACAAGGAATGTTATTTATTATTGGTATGTAAATATTATATTTAGAATAATTATATCCTTCAGTATACACTGTCATATTTCAACAGTTCAAAAACAAACGTGACGATATATATATATATATATATATATATATATATATATATATATATATATATATATATATATATATTTAAACAGAGAATAGTAAAATGGCACATTACCTATCAGATATTACTACATACAATTACTATCTAATTTTGATATATAACTTGACACCTTCCCAAAACCATTTTTAAATGTTATATATGTATAATAGATTTGAGTCGACTCTTTGATTACTTATCTAATCTTAAATGTGAAAATTATGTTGTGAATCCAATCTTAAAGTACTAATTATCAGATTTTCATCGTACATGAAATGCGCTGTAATCGATTTTCTTTTTATCAGAAGTTAATGAATGAAAAACATCGCGTTTCTTTGGATTTAGAGGTTTTCAACTTTTTGTTTTTTTTTTAATAACACAATCCTTAATTTTAACATTTTTAACTTAAAAGTGATTTCTTTATAATATATTAAAAGCGAATCCTAAGCTGGAATATTTAATATATAATCCAGTAAAAAAAATATTTCCATATTTTGTAAGTATGGCACTAAAATTTTTATATAATAGCTATTTCGATCGATTATATAACGAATATCGAATTCGGGAAAAGTGAAAATCATTGAAATTTGAAGCGAAGAATAAAAATAATTGTCACTTTTATGATATAACGTATGGTATGTTTTTTTATAAAATATTTTATCCAATTACACAATTTTTCATTAGTCATATTCGCCACGGTTTTATTTAAACGCTTGTACATTTTGTGTAATTTTCTAATTGAAAGCCTCATAAATTGGTTTTACTCATTTCTATTTTTTCATGATGTTTTAAATATTGATAAGATAAGATGAATCAAATTGCCATATCATGGTTTTATAGAAACAATGCTATTATACTTGATAAGTAAATACGTATTTATAAAAAAAAATATGACAGTCATGATGATACATATTTAAAGATAATAAATATGATTATGCAGTTATTCAGCAATATCGATTAAATCACTTCATGTAAAAATTATACGCGATAATAGAAATTAAGAGAGGATAGTATATTATTTAACAAATATAGACAACTTTTAATTTTTGAATATAATTAATAAAATAATACGATGTGAGGAAAAAATTACTTCAATACCACTTTTTGCAAATCAAAACGTGGGAAGTATTGCATTTTCAAGAACAAAAAGTACATCTATAACATGTTTAAAGTAAATTATGAATGAAAATTAATGTAACACTGATTTTTAATGAGTTTTTGGGTATTTTTCTTTGTACATTTATTTGTCAGAATATTTGCTGTTTATATAATGCTAAGGTTTGATTTTGTCAGAAATATGTAATTTTACAAGAAACTAAAATCAAAAAATACAATTTTCTCAGTATCCTTACAAAGCTGTGGATGTTTTTTGGCACGTAGTTGTAGTACAAGAAAAATTGGTAAATTGCGTGCAACACATTATTAAGCACATTTTTCACAAAATATCTCATAAATTATTTGTTGTATTTCTGTGCCCAAAAATTGAGCCCATTAAATTACTAACACTACAATATCCAGATTCTCGCGTTCTTGAATTGTTTTGATTATTATTGCTAGCTCCAGCACTATTATTAATATTTACATTGTTATTGCTACTTCTGTCATAGTTTTGTGGAGGGGAAGAGGTACTACTTGTTGATAAACTTGAAGAATTGCTTTGATATGGTATGCATCCTCCTTCAATATCATTCATAATAATTTTTTGATTTCTGCTACATTTTGGTAAATGTGTGTTAGATCGATGAATTAAAGTTTTTATGTCACTACTTCCATCAGAATTGTCGAAATTGAGAAGAACACAATTATGTTGATAAGAAACTGCAGATGCGTGGCCTGACCTACCAGATGTGAGAGGAGTTCCTTCTTCCCATTTATCAGTATTTGGATCGTAAACTTCTACTATCGATAAAAAGTTCTGACCATCATAACCACCTTAAAAAAAGAAGTCGTAATAAACTCAAGAAACGAGAAGTTACAAAATAAAAGTTAATTGTTTATAAGTTTATACATATCAGGAGTTGGCAATCTTTTTTATTGGGAAGGTGTATCTTAAATAATGCTGGAGTTCTACTAACATCACGAAACAAGGAAAGTAGATAATATTTAAATATAATTTCGTATTATAATCGTTAAAATGACGAACATGAAATAAACTATTTTTTTTATTAAAGTTATTCATTACAATTAGGACTGTTTGATATTTAAATATGCAATGTAATGTTGCCGGCCCCTCATTTGTATTATGATTTTATATATAAATATTTAATCAATAAATACAAACCCATAGCATATAATTTTCCATCAAGTACTGTTAGGGATAACGCGCTACGAGCAACTTTAATTGGACTAACAGTTTCCCAAATACCATTTTCAGTATCGTATCTTTCCACAGAGTCGAGCTGCTGACTACCATCATATCCACCGACTACATAAATCCATTGATTTAATGCTGCAGCACCTGTGGAATACAACAATAAATTAAAAAATTATTAAATATTGATATTAAAATATATGGATTTGTTTATTAATGCGATATAATAGGCTTTATTTAATTTAAGTTTATTCTTTTTAGTATTTTATATGGTTCAAAGAATACCTGCTCCACTTCTCGCAATATTCATTGAAGGTACCAATGTCCATTCGTTATTTTCAGGATGATAACACTCCATACTAGCAAGCCGATGTTGTCCATCAAAACCACCAACAGCATATAATAACCTGTTTACTACAGCTACTCCAACCCCTAATCTAGCATAATGCATTGGTGCAACATTCGTCCAACAATCTTCTTCAGGGTCAAAACTAAAACATTAGTTAAGTATTACACAGTTTTATTTAAATATGCGCTTCCAAATTTAATGAAAAATGCTATTGATTTTATGAAAAATACTAGAAAACATACTATTCTACACTTTTATGATAATCAGTGCCAGCAGATCCACCAACAGCATATAAAAGCCCATCCATTACAGCGACTCCCACCTAAAAGTAGTGGAATTGTCATCATAAAATGATATTAACGCATAAATAACAAGATCACTAACTCTATTTCTTGGTGTTGACATTGGACTGCAAGGTCGCCATTGCTCAGTTACTGGATTAAACATGTCTACCCAGTCACTATCATACGAACTTCCAGGAGAATTGTTTCGTCCACCAACTGCATAGAATATTCCCTATATTTGTCAAAATTACATTAATATTGTTTATAAAACGATTAATGTGTAATTTCTCAGTATTAAATACTTTTAGGAATGCTCCTCCTAATCCAGATCTAGGTACGGTTAATCTTGGTAGAGTTGTCCAAGTGCCATCATCAAGATTAAAAGCTTCTAATGTATTTAAAGAATATTTAAGATAACCTCCAGCTATATAAATCATTCTAGGTGTATTAGGTCTGCGTTCTTTAACTACTGGCTTTTTATGAAGACTCAAATCCTATTATTGAATAATATAAAATTCGCTGATAAACATTTAATAAAGCGGAGATTTGATAACGTATAAAAATACACACCTTAAATATTCTAGCTAAATATTCTCTACAAGCTGGAACTTTTTTAAGTAATGTACAATTTTTCATTTGATCTTTAAGAAAGTTTGGCGTTAGAAATTGACACCGAACAGCACATAAAATATGTTCCATTTTAGGATGTCTATTTTCTTCATCATATTTTACCTAAAAAAATATATAAAAAATTACAATAAGTCAACAAATAAACACGTATTATAAGTAAAAATATTATTTACCCAATTTAATACAGCATTATATACTTCAGTTTCTTCTTGAACATTTAATTCATCTTTTCTAATTAGAGAAATTAATTGAATTGTTGATAATTGTAAAAATTCTTCTTCTTGACATACCTTTTTTAATACAATATATATACATTCATACATAAGGTTATTCTTTTTTATTTTAAATTAAATACTTTTAATTATGGAAAATATTCATTTCGTTTAAATAAAAATTATAGAAACTATAAATAATAACAATAATTATGAACCTGAGTAAAATGTCGTTCGATAAATTGTGTAGCTTTTTGTTTAAGATCATTGCATCCGTGTTGTTCTGCAAAATTGGCAATTCCTATTGCGTTAGATGGATCGAGTTGTCTTTCGAGAAAAACACAGCACGCTTCAATAACGTTCGTTATCTTAAAATAAGATTAATATTATTATATTGGATTAATTTCGGTGTAATTTCACTTAAGAAAATATACGATAATAACTTGAAACATCGTAGCTGCCGGCAGAAGTTGACAAACTGTTACTTCTGTCACGTGTACTTGTCCGGTATACATGAAATAAACTAATCGCGCCATTGCGGAAGGACATACGCCTTGTAATTTAACTCTGGACATATCGCATTCTTTTAATCCACCGGTAAACATTGCCTAGAAAAGGAAAAAAGACAATTTATCTTCCGACGAACGTATAAAGGTAACAATATTTTTATAAACATACTTTGAAATAAGGACTCGCGGCGGCTAAAATTACTTTATGGGCATGAAATAATTCGGTTCCGACTTCTAATACCACATCGGTGAGCATATGATGCGATCTCATCATGAACATCATCTGAAACCGCAAAAAGGAGATTATTATCGATAATTTGATACTAAAATAATTTGAATAAAATAAAATGAAAGAAAAATGTATCGACAGTCGATAGAAATATAAGAACAAAAATATTGTAAAGTATTGAAATAGTAATATATTTAAAAATGAGAAATGTTAAAAAAGTTTTCAGATAAAACCTTCATAACTTCTTTGATATAGTTGGAAACGCAGAAAGTCACATCGCCAAAGTCGCCGACGAACTGTCTTTCGCCATCGAGAGACGGAGAAAAGTCGGCGTTCGTTCCGAACACGACTTCGCTATGACTCTCCATGATGATGAACGACGATCGAGGAACCGCAATCACGGCGACGATAACGACGCTGGCGCGATCGACGACGACGACGAACGGAGCGGACGGTTCTTCATCGCCTCGAAGGTGTTCCGGAACGGCAATTAACGAGCGTCGCGTTATTATCGATAGAGCGAAACAAACAAGCGACGACGACCCGTCTATATCTTCGCGTACTAACGATGACAGCTCGTCGCCTAATATCTTATCTGCAATATCTCGCGTTTATTTTAAATTTATCGTATTTTTATTTGAATCGAATCGCATCGGCAACAGTCGATTTTTTGAATTCTTATAATTTAATAATTTAAAAAATATTAAATATTTTTTGACGCTTTTGATTATGGAATCGATGTAATATTTTAGAGATTTTAAATAAAAGAGAAAAAAAAACGGTGAAATTAGAAATATTATTTAATACATAATATTGTCTATTTTAATTAGAAAAATAAAAATAATATTGTCTATTTTAATTAGAAAATTATTTCACTATTGGTATCTGTATAGCCAAAACTAATGGTACAGTTTCCCCATTCGTATGGATCAACCGTTCATTATTTTATTAATATTACTCATATACAATTGTCATTTCCATATTTATAAAGTATCCTCGATAAGAAAATAAAAATGTATATATTTATTATTATTAAAAAAAAAATAAAATAAAATTGAAAGTTTCGTCGCAATCGAGAAACGGTTGGTAGAACTGTATATATATATATATATATATATGTGTCAGTTTTGTTTGCTAACCTAAAAGAGTCGCTCTTTTGAATGGTGAAGTGTTGTGAGCGTAAAAGGGAAATGAGCGGCAGTCTGCGTCGCGTGCGTTTGTTCCTGTCGGGAGTGGAAGCGTCGGCGGTGCCCGCGTCTTTGTCGGCGTCTTCGTCGTCGGCGCAGACGTCGTCGTCTCCGTCTTCGGGAAGAAACGCGTGTCTCAATTCGGACGCTTGCTGGTTGCTGACCGCCTGTCCCGCCGCCAGGGACGCCGTCCTCGAATACTTCGCCAGGGTTTTCCACGACCGCCTCGAACAGCACCTCTATACCCTCGACCACCAGGTATTTCATTTGTCAGACTTTTTGCTTTATAACGTTTCCGTAATGTTAATAATAAATTGGAGCAAATAATGAATTTCCGGTCTAGAAATTTATACGGCAATAAGTATAAAAACGTCGATTATCTCATATTTGACGTTCGAACAGTTGCGTATTTAAGATATATTGTATTTTTTTTACAGGGCGAAAACGGAAACAGTAGTCCTACGGAATCCGTTTCCGCAATTACTACCGCTTTGTGCGAATTGGACGCGCCCTGGGCTCAAATTTTGGCTCCGTGGAGTATTGATCTGTTGAAAGATCTCGCGAGCGGACATAACAATCGCGCAGGTAGAAGATATCAAAAATATTATAATAGATTAAATGTGTCATTAATGTAAACATATATATTTCTTCTATTTTTCAGCTCAAACTTTATTGAATTGCGAAGCCGTTAGATGTCTTTTGAACGTAGTCACAGTTTCTTTGAGCAGATTGAGCGGAAACGATAGAATCGAATGCATCGACGCAGTTCTAAGTGAGTGTCTGCCGCGTTTTCTACTATTCTATATTTTATCTAATTGTTTATTTATTATTTTTGTAGGTAGCGGACAGTGCGATTGGGTCGTCGGGCATGTTGGAAGATGTGATCCTTCTTTAGTTGTACCCAGAGCTCTCGAGTTGGCGCTTCGTAAACCTACTCAAAATATTGATCACGTTGTAGCTATATTAGCTCATTTATCTCCGCTTCATTTTAGTCACATAAGACAGGCTTTGTTAGATATGTTTGAAGTAATTTTTTTTTTAATATCTTTATCGTTTAGAATGTATTGGTTATTTTGTATTCGATTCAATTTTCATCAATATAGGATAGTCTTCACGGTAGCTCTGGAGATTTAGAGAGAAGAAAGGCGATTATTCCATATTTGATGCAATTGGCTTCTAAATCGGATGTCGTTTTGAAAGCTCTAACCAAAGATATAAATATCACATGTAATAATTATATATGATAATCTTTGAAATATTTGCGTTTGTCTCTATTTTAAATTTATTTATTTTATATAATCAGCATCCACTGAGGTTTTGGATGAATTATTGAAAGTGTGTTCTGAAAGTATACCAAGTTTCGAAAGTGCAAATACGAGGAATGCTTTAGTTGTTTTATGTTTAAGAGCTCAAGCTCCAGTTTTTCTATTGCTTCTTAATTGGGCGCCAAAAAATGTTCTCTGTCGTGAATTATTAGGTATTTTTTAAATATAATTAAAAATATATATATATAAAATATATTGGAATTAAGTTTTTTTTTGTTTAGAGAATTTATTGCAAAAAATGGAAGAAGATGTGCGTAGTTCTGATAGTAAAATCCCTTTATTAGACAGTATTGCATCTGATCTCACAAATATTCGTAGAAAATTATTAACTGGATCGCTTCTAGAGAAATATGCAATTGCTAGAGTGACTATTTTAATTGGTATTCATTATTATTTAGATTATATCTGTTTTCTCGTTGAATATATATATATAATGACTGTTTTTATGTAATTTTAGGATATAGATCATCTTCAATATTTGTCAACACAGTTAGTTATTTGTTACAAAATTCCCGAGATGACACAACTTTAGCTATGCTTGTGAGAATTATATCCATCACATTATCTATGAGAGCAACATTAGAAATCGAAACACAAACTTCTAATAATACGTTATCTTTGTTACGACAAGCTCATGAAAATGCTTTGAGAGAAGCAATAAATGCAAATATTTTTTCGATTCAAGAAAGTAATGAAAATGTTTGCAATGGAATAACATGCTTGGAAAAATATTGTTGTAATATTGCTACATTATTAAGGTAGGGACATTAATATTTTGAATTTAATTATTAAGTTTGTCCCTTTTATAGTCATTTGTTATTATTTTAGATGGGAAAAAATAAATAAAATTGCTTATTTACATAATAAACCTATCATGAAAGTTAGTGAGATGAATCTGTTAAAATTGGCTTGCGCATTTTATGAACAAGTCTCAGATACAAGTTATTCTGAATCAATGGAAATAAATGCATGTGTAAATCGAGTAGGATCAATGTCTGTATGTCATTCAATGGCAACAATGATCGATTTGATTGAAATACCAAACAATCAAAATATTCCAGTTAGCGTTGAAATTTTGCTGAAAATAACTAGATCAAATGTGAAATATTTTTTTAAATGTTTGCACGAAAAAGGTGTGTATTGTGTTTGGTTTTTTTATAGTTTAACTATTTTATTCTATTTTTTTATATTGTTTTTTGTTAGATACCATAAAGCAATTAAAAGGAACTCAAACAGCTTATAGAATATTTAAACGATGTTGTACAAGTAGTAAAGTTGCTAGATCTGTAGCTTTGAGAGAATTGTTGGAAACCGCTTTATTTAGAGAAGCAGAAATTTTTGGTTCCAAGATGAAAGATGATTTTCAAAATAACTATCACAGTGAAATAAATAATGAAGAGCTGTTGATGTTTCAAAATCATAAACAAGTATTTATTTTATAATATTATATATGATGTGTATTTAAAAGTATAATAAAATGTACCAATTTATTTATTTAATATGTGATTTTAGGGTCCATTGACGCAATTGACTCAGAGCCATACTTCTGTATTTCATGCGGGAATTATAGGAAAGGGTGCAAGAAAAGTTGTGAAAGATGATAAAGATAGTTTGAGCGAAAAAAATGCTACTGCAACACTTTCAAGAACTAGTCGTGAAGTAGAATTATTTTTAGGAGCACTTATGTCTTGTATGGTAAAGTGTTTTTTTTGTTTTATTTTTATATATTTTAGTTATATATATTAATATTTCATGTATATAATTAAAATAGGATAACAATGGGGTTAATTTGGATGCTATGACATCTGTTGCATTATTATTAGTTGAATTAGTTTCACCAGACGTCATGTATAATGGTTTGCCATGGCCAGATGAAGATTTTACAAAGGTTTTATTTTATAAAGGTTATATATATTTGTTTGTAAATATTCATCAGTACATATTAAAAATTATAATTATATTTGATTTTAGGTTAGTATTGAAAGAGAACTATATATCAGACAAGTTTTTGATGGATATCCACTGGTATGGCATGTGATTCGTCTTATTAGCTGTTTTCGACCCGCACTTTGTTATTGTTCTGTTTTGTTAAGAGCGGTAGTTGCCACTTTAATTCACCAATATAATGCTAAATCAGGTAATATTAAAATTTGTGTAAAATATTTTTTTTCTGGCGTTTAAATTGAAGATTTCCAATTTTTTATTTTACAATTTTTGTTGAATATTTAAATTAGTTGAAATAAAATATTTTATTTATTTGATAAAATTCAGAATATTATGAAAATAAATTAGAAAAATATCACAACTCAGTCTCATGCAAGTACACACACATATGCAATTTTTAATAATAAAACTTCAGTAAATTATATTTTGTTAAGTAATATTTATTATTTTTGTTATCTATTGATTTTTAATTTTCTATATATTTTTTTAAAATTTTCTTTGTTTTAGATAAGTATGTCGGAAGTGAAGATTGTGATTTAAACGAAGTGACTATACAATTATTAGATATAATGTATCGTGGACAATTATTACCCACACCTCTTAATTATATAAGTAAAATGGTGCCACATTTGAAACCAAATGAAGTATTTTATCAATTTAATGGTTTTTATAATTATTGTTATGTGCATTTTTATATGTTTTATAATTTACAGATAGTACAAATATTACGGGATTGTGTATGGAATTATACTCGAGACATAGTGCCATCACCAGAATTATTCTCTTGTGATGCATCAGGTATTTTGAAAAAAAAAAATAACCGAAGCGAATATTCGTCAATGTAATATAATATTGATTTCTGTTTTTTTAGGTTTATATTGGCGAGATCCAGCTTTATCAAAACCTCCACCTCAATACACGGACACCTTAAGAGTTTTAATACAGAAAAATATTGCGACGCTAGGACATTTGTATCCATTGATGTTTCTAAATTTAGAAAAGAATTAAATCATACTTTTGGAATAGTTCTAACTGTGATATAAATATTTTTATATATTTATAAAATTTATTTGTAGTAGTTTCTACAAAATATTTCTGATGAAAACTAAGTATTTAAATATTTTCGTTGAACTAAACATGATCAATTAATGTACCTAACATTAACGATATTTAATCTAATTATCATTTCGAAGAAATTTTAATGTGACTTAAATATACTTAATATTAAAATTTCTAATAATTTAGTTTTTTTAAGAAAATTATATTTTACAACATAGAAATTATACAAAGATAAGAAGTAATTAGATAATAAATTGGACTGTATTATGATGTAATATAAAAATATCTAGAAATAGATAATTTGGTAAATTTTTATTTTCTTAAATGATTTAAAATAAAATAAGGATATTTTTGCATTTGTATTTTTATACATATTTAAATATATCTCTATTGTTAAAAATAAAATATTTTTTATTATTAATATTGTATTGTTTATTGTATTTCTATAATAAATAATATAACCTTAATATATTTATTACTAATTAAATTAGTAGTCAATATAATTAGTGATATTTAATCTATGTGTATGACTAGCTTATTGTAAATATTAAATAGTTTTCGTTATAACGTTGCTATTTTCTAATATATTTGAATTATTGTCTTCGCTCCATGAACTTTTATCCTGTAAATAGTTTATAATTAATATATGTATAACAATAATAGTTTCAAATTAATTGGTGCAGATAAGGTTTTTTTTCTTTTTCAGTTATAATTGCTTTATTATTTGAACTTGATTTTGTAATTAAAGAAATGTCATAAATTTTCAAATGTTTGTAAAAGAATTTTCATTAATATTATCTAAATATATGTAAATGTTTTATTACCTGTAATCGTTGTAACACTAATTTAATTCTATCTCCTGCTGAAGCAATGAGCGGAACAGTTAAGCAACAGTCGAAGTCTACAGTCCTAGTTCCATTCACCTGACAATTTTTTTCCTTTTATAAATTATAATTACAAATTTTAATTTTCAAAGTAATTTATTTTAATTACCTGTAAAATTCTATCATAGGGTCTAAGTAGACCCACTATATCAGCGGGTCCTCCTTTTCTTATTCGATTTATATATACGCCTCTTTCATATAATCCATCTGATACAGAAAATCCATAATCGTCATAGATGACATCTTTGTACAGTGTGACGTGATGAATAGTTCCATTATTTGAGGTAGATTCAATATTATAAAAACCTTAAACATTATTATTATGTATTAAAAATAAATTTACATTGTTCTACTTCAAACATATTAAAATAAACCTAATATATCAGGATCATAACTTGGACATGATTCTAATTGATAATTTCTTGTTTCATAATTATCAAAGTTTAAACATTTTTTTTGATCATTGTATTGACTTTTTTCCATGACATATGCATGACGAGGTCTATTATCGTCAATGCTACTAACACTTTGATCTGATACTAATGGATCCAATTGCAAGTTTCGTATACGATTGGAATTATTTTGGTTCAGCTTTGAATATGATGGATTGATAATATGGAATGGATCGTGTTCGTTGCTGTTAACGTTTTCAAGATTTCCATAATTTTTCTTCCTATCCTCGCATTTAGCCATATTATTGTTTGTATTTGGATTTGATTCACTTTTAAATGTTCTCAACGTATTGATAAAATTATAATTAGGCATTGGCAGTTCGTTAGTGATCTTGGACGTGGAATCTGTTTGTTTATATCCAGATGCAAGTAGTTTATTTTCATCTGTTGCTAAATAAGACACTCTACTATCTATCGATATAACGTCTATGTGTTGATCCAATTGATTTTCTTTCTCTATAAAATTTATTATATTTAAAATGTGTATTACAATGTATATTATTTTATTTTAGATTAAAACCTTCATTATCGGTATTTTTCTTGTCGCATTTTATAGTTGAATTATCCCATAAATCTTCATCACCATTATTAGCAATATTACTGTTACTTTGATTATTGGAATTTGATGTTTTATCAAATTTACTAACTTCTCCACTAACATTTTTATTATGTGTTTCTGTAAACATTATATATTTTTTTTAAATATATTATTTATATGTATAATATAATTAATTTTTACTAACTTTCAATATTTCTCAATAATTTTAAGAAAACTTTATTTTGCGAATTTTGTAAGATTTTTATTGCTTCTGAGAGAGGTTTGTTTTGGACGTTTTCATCATTTATAAATAAAATTTGATCACCTATTTGAATAGAACCTAGTTTTTCAGCTACTCCGTCTATTGATCATAATTATTTCCTTCATGTAATATTTTTAATTCAATATTTTATCTAGAAAAAAAAATATACCTTTAACTAAACCACTAATTAGAATTGGTTGAGTTGCATCTTCACTTCCAGCTATGGTTAATCCTATTGATTCATTATTTTGTTTAACTATTTCTATATCTAAGATATAATAGCCATCTTCTAAATTGTTATCTATACTTTTATTTTGCATTTCATCCCCACGAAATTCTACATTATAAAGATTTTTCAGTGCTCTGCATGGAGTTTCATATTTTATGGAACTATTTGAACATGAATTTTCTGTATCACTATATGGAGAGTTCAACGATAACCCATGAAGATCTAACCAATTACTGGTTTTATCTGATTTTTTAATTGTTAATATTATGATATCATCGGGAAAATTTTGAAGAATATTGAAGGCGTCTTCCTGTAATATAAAATCACAATTATGAGAGAAAATTTATTATAAAATCGTTTTGCATAATAAATATTTTAGTACCAGCGATAGATTGCTTAATGGCTGCGAATTTATTGCAATAACTTGATCACCTATTGATAACGTACCGTTTCTATAAGCCACTGAACCTACTTTGATATTTGAAATCACCATTGGTTCTTCAGAATTGTTCGGATTTTGTTTATTTCCTATTATTAAAAAAATAAATAAAACGATATATTTTACATTAACTTCTAATTTAAATGAATGTTATTTTCAATCAACCTGTTATTGTAACACCCAATCCTGCTCCATATTTGGCAAGTTTTACATTGAATATTCCGCTGGATGCTTCAATATTATCCGCCATATCGAATTCTACTTTTATCGCTAAAGATTGCACTATATTGGTATCGTTTCTTTTTTGTAATATTTCGTTTGCTATTTGTACTGTTAAATTTTTAATGGAATTAATCGATAAAATTCGATCTCCTACTTGAAGACATCCAGACCTTCAAGAAAATAATTTATAAATTTAATTTTAAAATATCATAGGCACACACACACATACACACACACACACACACACACACACACATATATATATATATATATATATATATATATATATATATATAGTGTATGTGTGTGTGTTTGTTTGTATGCACGTATGTATATATTACTTATATGCTGGGGATTGATGGTTTATATGTGAAATTAATAATAAATCCCTGTCTTCATATACTGTAATTCCGCTATCTTGATTGGATGGAATGTCTAATTGTAAAGATAAAATTTCAGATCTACAAACTCCAACTCCAGTCACAAAATTACTGTGTGAAGTTTCTGAAATAAATTTTCAATTAATATTATATTATTAACTAATAAAATATAAATATTAATTGTATGATGTTTTAATGCAAAATTCAATTATTATATATTTACCTATATCTGCTTCGAAAGTTTTAGGCAGTGAACTTTGTCTCATTGGTTTGTTGTGTCTGATTGATTTTCTTGAATTCATTGTAGATAATCCCGATATTGGACTTGCAGGTTGTTTATCTATATATATTTGAATATACATAATTAAAAATATTTTATTAAATCTATTTTATTATAAGTTTTATCTATAATTTTATCATTACTTCTCGATTTATACAGTCTGTAATTTTTCAATAGTGTATGCATGGGATATATTTGAAGTTTTGTGAATTCTTTTCCAGAGTAGTTATTAATATAATGCATTATTTCTTCAGGTGTATACGATGCATTTTCCAATACTAAATCATCTACCGCTATAAGTTGATCGCCAGGATGAAGTGCACCACATCTGGTAAGAGCATTAGATATATAATTGAAAAGTGTTTTATTATAAATCAATCTTGAAAAAATAAATTACCGATCCGATATGCTCGCTGGAATAATATTCTCTATATAAAATCCATTCATTCCTTCATCAAACTGTGAACTTGTACCAACAATATAACTGTCGTCGTAATATTTATTGGTTAATATTATTCCAAGATTTTCATTGTTTCCACGTTCGATTTCGATTAATAGAGGACCGGTGGCATATTTTACAGATTCCATTATTGATACATCATATTCTATAGTTAAATTAGTTATTGGCGGACTGTTTTGCAAAATCTTATAGGCCTCTGTTAAAGTTTTATTCAATAAAGGAATCTAAAAATGCAAAATGACATTAAATATAAAGTTTTAATATTTATTTAATATTTTCGTTTGACTGACATTGTCCACTTTAATCAGACGATCGCCTGGTTTGATCCTACCAGTCGCATGAGCTGGACCTCCAGGTCGCACGTAAGTTATGATTAAAGGTCCCGAAGATCTTCCAATTCCGAGACCGTAACTTCTTGTTGAATCATCTGAATTACATCTGCTCAATTCTCCTCCTCTGAGAGTCATACCCAAAGAACCATTGAATTTTTCTACGCTAACTTGAGTGATTTTCGTTGTGATACATAGTGAGCTCTGAGAATCTTAAAAAAAAAAATAGCCGAAGAAAGATCGTCAATTATAAAACAATTTGTAATTAACCGATAGGAATCTAAGGGGGTCACGAAATTACAGAGGCACTAATTATGATCAACAACATCTCTAAGATGATTCTAATTAAAACATATGAATCATACCATAATTTGGCAAGTAGTATTCGACTTCCAACGATGCTCTTTCTTCTACGTTATCCAATAAAGCTAACACTTCATCATTCGTCAACCTTGCAGTAGCAATTCCGTTGATACTGCAAATTTTATCGCCTGGAGCAAATCTATCAGCGTCTTGAACGGTTGAATTTTTCTTGAATCCGACTATCGTTGGTAAAATTCCTGGTTCCGATCTTCCTGTAATTAATGATCATTTAGTATGTAAAGGTTATAAATTTTAAGTATATTTTCGTGGTATCCTTTTCAATGAAAATGATTATTTCAAGATATGATTTTATTTTTTTTTATATATTGAATGAAATGTAATTTATTTATTGCTATGTACAATTTTATTCTTAACCAAATTGTGCACATTGAAATTTCAAAAAAAATATAAAAAGTTAGATTTGATGGATTAAAAGTCAATTTTAAAGTAAAACAAGTTTTATATTTTGAAGGTTTAAATAAAATAAGATTTGAACTTAAGCAAAAAAAAACTACATTTGTTAATTTTGTCGTTTTTTGGAATATTTTAATATAAAGCAATTATTGTTATTAACTATTATACAAATATATAATTTTATTATTATAAACACAAACTTGTATATACATATATATATATATATATATATATATATATATATATATATATATATATATATATATATATATATGTATAAAGAATTTAATGAACATTTTTGATGGTAGTATCTTACGTCTACGACTTTGTTTCCCTTTATCGGATGCAGCTGGCGTCTTAAGAGATTTATTTATAAAGTCACTTAAACTCAATTTTGAAACCGAATGTGAATTATATTGATTGGGTATTTTGAGTCTTAATGTGGGCAACTTAAAAGACGAGAACATTTTTCATAATTATTGTTCAGAAGTAAAAAGAAACACGCGATGAATCACTGCGAAACCGCCGCAAGACAAATCACCGCTTTTACGACGGCACAATAACGATTATTTTTCAAAATTTAATTATGTTTCGACGAATTCGATATCATTTACAATATTATATAGGTCGAAGATTAACGAGCATGAAGGCATACAAAATATGCGCGAATTTCGCGATCAGAATATCAATATTTCGCGTTTTTTACAGATTTTTTTTCCACGTAATTTCAGACGTATGAAATGGTTTTTTTTTTGACAATACGATATCGACGGTTCAGCCCACTGTTTTCACTGATTTTGCTCTTCTTTTTTACTTATGTCGCCGTCGTCGTCGCTAAATTTAGTCGAGGTCTTCAGTCGAGAAGCGAGTTCTGAACCAGTGCCGAACTAATATAGTGTGGCACCTGAAAATTTCAATAAACTAACCTTTCGTCTTGTATCATATGAGCGTTTCAGATATGATTATAATATATGTGTTCAAAATAGCAATGCGATTAATTAATAATTTGCACCGTTTATCGTACATATTACAATGTTATAAATTTGAGCTTATATAGTAAGTATTATTTACAAAGTTTGAGCGGTATCAAATTTATCGATGCAAAAGTTTGAAATTCGGAAATAAGGACCTTTAAGACTCTGTGGTCGTTGATGTATTAATATTAAATTCGCTCAAATGGATGAAAATTGAAATCGTATTTAATAAAATATATTTAGAGAGGATGATAGATCTATTGAACTACTGATAGAAGGATTTTTATTATAATAATATTAAAATAATGATTACATTTATAGAATTGGAAATAAAAATCAGTAAAATATATTATTTTACTGTCAAATAAATTAAATCATTAGCATTGCAAATTGAAAATAATTTTCAACATAATTCTTATATGATTCAATTTTTAAACTGTAGTAAGCATGCCGATTTAAAATTTTACATATCTGGTTTAATTTCAAATTGAAATGAATCATTTAAAAAAAGAGAAAAAAGTAAAAATAGATCTATCCACCATTTTTTTTTTAAACATACTATATAACATAAATATAACGGATTATAAAGTCTACTCCGTTGGCAACCGTAAAAAGAACTGAAATAGAAATGTTTCACTGTTTTTTTTTTCATTATTCAACGGTATCAAATTTAAATCTAAATATAAACCAAGATCATTAAATCGATTTTCCGTCATTTTTTTTTCGTCGAGATTCTAAACAATATACGCGCGTTTATTCGGCAATACGGTCCTGGATCTAAATATATATATAAATATAGTATATGCTTATGATGTAGTCGAATGGCAGAAGACGCTTCCATCATCATTTATCATGAATGAATACGAAAACGCTTTTTGTGATTTTTTAAAAAAAATTCGACACTTTTCCCATCGTAAATTCTACACGCTTCTGTTCGATCGCGAATTTTGTGACAACATCTCAACATCTATAACAATATCGGTTCCGTTTCGGTAATCAATAATAAAATAAAATTCATATAAATTGAACATATCTATCCGTTTTCTATTTGTCTACACACCCATCTAACATAACACAATAGTTCCGGAAATACATTACCAATATAAAAAGAACTAAGGCATACTTATTTTTAGATGTAATGCCGAATATTCGTGTCTTCTTCTATATATATATAATATAATAAGATTTTTTTTCGTTCAGAAGTTTTAAATTATAAATAATTAATTACCTGCTAAGATGAATCCTAGTTCATCGCCTTGAAATCTGTCTAATTGTACGATGATACGACGAACTGTTCTATCTCCTGGCAATCCTGAATCTGGAGATTCGCTCATATGACGCTGTTGTATATCTATAAAATTGTTCATGTTTAATATTTTATTTTATTAAATGTCAGATAATTATTCATTTGTTTTTCATTATTTTTTTTTTGATTTAACAAAGGAAAATAATTATTTTATATATTAATTGTGAATAATTAAAAATACAATATACTTTAAGTTTAATTTATATAATTGTAATTTTCAATTATCAACTTAATATATCATTAAATATTAACCTTAGGTACTCAAATTTACTATTATATTGATATACTATATTCGTTATTCGCTTCTAGTGAATTAATTATAATGTATCATTAATTCTGTTAAATTATGAATGAAGTATAAAATATGAAAATTATGTATGATCGACAATATATATATATATATATATATATATATATATATATATATATATATATATATATATATATATATATATATATATATATATATATATATATATATATATATGGTATATATTATCAATTGTATACAATATATTTTTCATTGATATAAATTTCAGATAAAATAATGATAAGCGATCTTCGATTTAGTAGTAAAAACTTAATTCCATAGTTGGGTCAATTAAAACCTTATTCTTGATAATTAATCGGATAAGTCGTGAGCAACAGTAATTGAACGTAGCGAATTTACCACATACAAACGTTTAACCGCCTACCAATTCGCTTCATTCTTAATTACTTGGTCTACTTCATTTTGTTTCATCGAAAAGTAAAATGTATGTGTGTGTGTGTGTGTTGCAAAATTGTTTCATGATGACTTCTGCTTGAATATCGATTAAATATTTAAATAAATCAGTGTTGTCCCAGCCCTTATATTATATATTCTTATTTATAATCTAATGGTCAACTCTATATACTATTGTGATAAAAAAGTAAGGTGAAATTGTCATTTAAAACTCCCGGGCATTAGGAAAGTAGGTAAATTTTAATTTTTTTTCCTAGGTTGATAGAACTATCAATAACATTTTCCAAGTATCTGTTTGTCAAAAGGTTTAATTATCTCCGAGTTACATACACGTGTTTTTAGAACTCTTGGTTCCTTCATCACGATAATGCACCATGTTATTCTGCATTGGTTCTTCGTGACTTTTTTGCAAAAAATTTGACTCATATCGTTCCGCAACCACCGTATTCGCCTGATTTGGCTCCGTGCGACTTCTGGCTATTCAGAAAACTCTAAAAGGCCAATGCGGGGATGCCGTTTTGACACGATTGAAGAAATAAAAACTGAATTAAAGAAGGTCTTGAAAGCTATACCGGAAAAAGGCTATTCCGACTGTTTCGAGGACTGGAAAAAGTGTTGGCAAAAGTGCATTTTATCTGATGAGGATTACTTTGAAGGAAATAAAATTGATTTAGAAGAATAAATAAAGAATTTACATTTTATAAATAAATGCATCTCACTTTTTGTTTATAGTGTTAAAATGTTTATCATGATTTCATAAAAGTTAGATCAGAATTTAATTGTTAAAAATAAATGACATTTAGATGTTTTGAAAAAAACCTGAATAAATTAATTTGATTTTTTTATTTTTATATTCTTCCAATTTTTTTTAATAAATCTATTAATTATATTAAACTTAATAGAATATTAAAGATATTGATTTTATTCCTTTTAAAATATTTGAAAATGAAGAAATTTCGAAACAAAGAAACAAATAATTGATTCGTTAGAATTGTAGAGAGGAAAAACGTAAAAGAAAATAGAGTCAGTGCAGAGCTGAGAACCTTTATCCACATCCTGGTTCAATAATCTTCAGCATTACGAAGTCAAGATAATTGTCCACTATCAACTACACGATGATCCTTATTTTCCCTCTTTTACACGATTCAATAAATCACAATTATCTTTACGCAACGGATTTAAAGCTTAGTATTTTAAACAATTACATACACGTTATATATAAATACGTTTTATTGTAATTGAAATAAATTTTAATTGCGAAATGTTTTACGTTTTCAAAATAAGAATTACGAAATTTTAAACGATACTCGTATATATATATTTTTTTTTGTTAACATGTTAAAAATGTTATTTTGCACCCTTCTTATCCTTTTATGTCTTGACAAAAATCACTTAACGATAAAAAGTGTTAACATGTTGAACATATGATTTTTATAATCTTTGAAGTTATTTCTTAACGTTTCAAAGTAATTTACACAATAATGAAAAAAAATGCGTTCTTTGAAGACAGCGGTTTTCAATCATTTTAATTCTTGACGTCATATATTTTTAACATGACAATAATATTTTAGAATATGGAATTTATATTAGATTATATAATTAAACAATATCCATATGTTCATATGATTGATATGAATACTCATATTCCACGTTTGTTTTCAATATTTTTAATGTGTTTTCTTATTAGATTCCTTGGTAAATCATTATAACGATCAAGTTACCATATGAATATCTTCTTTTATGAATATGACATTAATTGTTTTTTTTTTACAAATTTCAAAAATATTTATTACACTCTATATTAATTTTCATATGTATGTGACATTTTAAGATTTGAACTCAAGATTTGCAGCATATTAAATAAACGTTCTACTTCCACGGTCATCACAGGTGTTCTAAATATAATATACACGTATATAAAACAGTTTCATCTCCTAGACAACATAGGAAAACAGATATGATTTCATTCATATTTTTACTATTTTGAATTTGTGTGGAGGCCAATTTGGGGTCTCTGAAAGCAACCTAAGCCTTTCTATCTGAAACTTTCCACTTTAAGTGGACATATTTACACGTATATATTTATATAAATATATGATAACAATATTGATATTTTAATCGATGCGGATGTGCCTGACTATTCAGTGTTATTTAGTGATTTGTCTAAATTTAAATATCCCGGTCGTGAAACCGGCATCAGTATTTTTATCTCCGGAACGAAAACAGAAAATGTGCTCATTTTCGGTAACATTTTATCTGTCGGCTAAACACATGTTCTTGATCATTTTAACCCGTCGCACTTTTTTGTCCTGAGAAATTCGTATCCTTTCTTTCGTCTGTTAAAATATATTTATGTCTGTACACGTGATTGCAATTAGACATCATCAACGACGATAAGTCTGAACGTAATAAATTATTACTTAGGAAATTTTATATTTTTAAATATTCATCGGAAAATTTCATAAATTAATGGCGCTTTGGTTTTTTTTTTGAAAAAGAATTTTTCTTTCATTTAGGTTTGAAAGTGTTGTCTTTTTATTTTGGCAGAGACAAATTGCCAATTCGGCTTTTATTTGAAGACGAATATAAGCCGCTGAGTTTTTTTTCTATATTCAAAATAAAAATATAATATGTATATATTAAGACGGCGGTTCTTAACCTGAGGTCTACGGATCTCTCTAGGGACCGTAATATCTTTGTGTGTATTATATTTTACAAAGGTTTAAGTAAATATTGCGACTCAGTTAATTTATTCCGGAGGAAACCTAATTTCACACTGCTTGAACATTTATTTTAAAATGGGGGATCACAGCGAAGAAATATGATGAAAAGTGGGTAAAATCGTGAAAGGATTAAGAAACAGTATATTACGTATGTAAAGATTTCAACGTGGAAAGTATATGAAAAAGTGATATAGAACGTGAGAGTTGAGTGTTTTAAAAGCTTATAAAACGAATATGAATATGAAATTTTTATTATAACTAAAAATAATTAGAAAAATATAATGGGATGGATTCATAATGTTGGATTTTTAAGAGACAGAAGATGATCAGAATTCTTTGTTATAATTTATTGTTTGTTAATCAATAATTTTCATAAGTAAACTTTATTTAATTTAAATTTAAATTAAAATCACAATAACACAACTCGAGCAATTAAAATAAAATTATGAAAGAAACGAAAGATTAACGGGTGCACGTGTTTTCTTCCATTGGCATCGAATGCAGCCGTTATTAGGAAGGGAAGAACGAAAATAAGTTTTCCGTTTGTATGAATTGAGACACCAGCGTTTAGGCGGGTTTATTGCATCCAAGTTTGTCAGATGTATCCCGAGAAAGTTGCAGACACGTTTCCAGGTTCTCCCCCCCTGGTCTATATTTAGTGACGAATAACATCCATTAGGGGGGCCCCGACATTGTGTAACCGCCAATGTAAACAGGCGGCTTCTGTTTTATTGGTCATCATATCGTTAAAAGACAACTAGCTCACCAATTGCATTAGTAACGGCTCTTTGGAAAATATCTTCGATTACAAATCGTTCGACATGTACTATATATATATGTATAAAAGCGTGAGTGCATGCTTTTTACATGATCTGTACCCAGAGCGGCAGTTAATGCCTTAACTCCCTTGTAATGCCATAAAAAGTGAAGCGAGATTCTCTTATTTGACTGTGTATCCATATTCTACTTTCTTCTTTTTCTATTAGTCTGTTGTTTCGTCAGTCAAATTTAATTAACAGTTTAAAAAAGACACTATCAAAAGATTCCGAGAAAGACAGGATATTTCTTCCATTATTTTCTTCATTCTATTCTATTTGATTTTATAAATAATATTAAACTATTTTTTATGAGTTATTTTTTTTCAGATTCTACATCTTGCTCAATAAATATAATAATTGCCTTTAGAAGCAATTGCTTTACCTATATCAAAGTTATAAAACATTGCGTAATAATTAAGACGTATTGATAGAACAATTAAAAGAGTAATGGACACGTTATAAAATATTGAAATTGGATATGATAAAACTTAAAATTTATTCCATTAAAAATCTTAGTAGTTAGTTATTAATTTCTTATCACTATACCAAATCAAATTTCAGATCTTTTCTGTATAATGACTTTATAATTACCATCGTTTATGAAATTTTCAAAAGGTTTTGTTTCAATTTAAACAGATTGCAACCTTTGTGTACGTTTTCCTATGTTCTTTGGTGTTCCGTCTATTTCTTCGAATTCAGTCTTAAATCTTTCATTTGGCGTTTCTTTTTTTGGTACTCATGAATCTACATGTTTTGATTCTTTTTTTTTCAGTTTCTTATAATGCGCACTCGTTTAGACAAAAAAATGATAATTACGTATATTTTCTTTTTATTTCATTTTTTTGACTGAGTAATTCGAAGACTGATATATCCTAGTTATATATAAAAGAAAACAAGAAGAAAGAATCCGAGAACCATGTTTTGTTCATAAGTCTATTTCACATTGAATTACCTGAACGAATGTAAAATATTTTTTAAACCTCGTAATATATATATAGTATAGTAATTATATTTCGGGCATTATTATTGCGAAAACGCAATTTGTAAACTTGACATCCATTGTTTTGTTTACAAACGCATCTGTTAAAGTTACCCTTTATGACTTTAAATCGGCAAGTAAGAGCAACATAATTAGGTTTCGCAAGCCTTTTGTATTCCCGTTTTGTTCGCTGGCGAAACAAGTTAATTGACTTCCTTACGGTTTAATTACATTTCTAAACGTATGTTACTCTAACCCTTTAAGCTGCTTATAGATTCTCCACATGATTAAAATTAGGTCAAAATTTTAATTCTATTTTCGTTTTTCTTTAGATCATTCGCGAGGTGTGGCATTTATACAATTCTGATTGATGAGCGATAAAAAAAAATCTAGGTCGATTGGTTAAAATTTTAGAAAATAAATAACAATTGTAGTATAGTGAAATGAATTTGTATTTTGTTATACATTATTAGATTTGAAAAATATAAATTAATAAATATATTCGATAGTCTTTTCATATATTTTGGGTTATAATCCCATAATTTAAAAATAATATTTTTATTTAATATAATTTTTATATTTGTTAATTACGATTTCTAAATTTTTCAATAATAATTTTAAATTGATAACGCATAAATTTTTATGATGCAAATAGACGAATGATATATGATTGAATTTTAATTAAAAAGTCGAGATGTCAACAGTTTTTCAAGGTACAATTGATGTAAATATATAATAGAATGAGAAACTCGCGTTTATAAATGCGTATTTAATGTACATATATAAAAATAAATATATAAATATTTTAATTACCTTCTAATTCAAAATTGTCCACTGTCTGATTTGACGACGTCAAAACCGAGGAAACCATTTTAGTGTCGTTGTTTTTATTAGCGGTTGGTAACTTTAATGTTTTCCACAATTTCATATTGGTGTATTGTGACAATGAATAATGAACTTTTGGATAATTCGAATAGAATTTAATATATTCTATTTATGGATGACGATGTTCATTTTGCATCCTTCATCTTGGGTCAATTTTGCTAGAATGATTCATTCCAGTTGCGCGACAACGAAACCATGACTCAAAAGAAAAAACGAATGAAAACTGGATCTGAAAAGCAATCGATTTTTAATACTATTAATGTGTTATCTTTGAAATAAATTATATTAAAATTATCATTAAAATTTTTTTTTCGGACGACGTCGATGTTGTTTAAAATTATGAAATAGAAATTGAACATTTTATATTTTTTGTTATGTAAAAAATATTAAATATTAAAAAATGTTAAATATAATAAATGCAAACAATATTTTAACTTTACTAAAAGTTTTAATATTATATCACACCGATAAAAAAATAAAGTACTGACGCTAAAGTTTCGATATCCTTGAATAATAAATTATAGTTTTGCGGCTTTGATAATAGGTTTTTTTTGGTAAAATAAACTGTATATTTTTCAATGTTGAATGATTTGATGCATCGCTTCTTCCTAATAATGTTTTAAAGGTATTAATGTTTTTCATGAATGAAATGTGAAAATATTCGATTTATATCCTAAGAATTTGATCCCGAGACTGATTTCATAATAAAGAAGAATGTAACTAATTAGGTCATAACGAGTATCATCATTAAGAAAAACAGATCCTCAGATTATTGTTAATGTAAAATACTTTTTATAATTGACAGTGTAATAATAATCTGCATTATACAATTGTATGCGAGATACATATCTAATAACGAGGAAAAGCTCCGAGTTTTATTTATGGACATTTGAAGGGTGGCGAACATTCTTTTGAAACTGCGACAAGAGGCTCAAGTATGCTTAAATCGCGAGAGCGTGCTTAAGTTTCCAATTTTAAGATTTGACGACAAAGGACAAATTTTGGTTACAGTGCAAAACTAATTATATACATTTAGCACTCGAAACAATCATTCGTATAAATATTAAAAATAAAAGAAATAAATAAAAATGACGTACATATAAATAAATAATTAAAAAAAATATATATATAATAATTTGTATACTCACATTATTTTACATTTGAAGTTTAATTATCGTTTTTTTATTTATATAAGATTTAAAACATTTTTAAACGATTGAAAAATAAAATAAAATAATAGAGAGGTGATTGAAGAAAGTAAATATCGTAAAAATATAATGGTTATGCACGTACGCGAACGCGACACATTCGACTGACGGCCAACGAACGTTTGTTGAGAATTCGTCCTGAAAATAGCCCGCCGCCCCCACTGTTTACATTTGGACGCGTTGCAAATGTGCGCGAAATACGTTTTATATTTTCATAGCCAACTATAATATGTTTCGGTCGTTTCGACGTTGACTATAAAGTCGTTATAACGGTTTTGTTTTATTTTGTGTGTGTGTGTGTGTGTGTGTTTTTTTTTCAGATCGTTTGTTAGATTTCATATTGAAACTCTGAAAATATTGATTTTTTTTATTGAATTTCAAAAATCGATTAATTTTTTTTAAAGTATTTTTATTCGATGTAACGAAGTTGAATCTGAAAAAAATATAGATTTTTTGAAAATTGAAATATTGTTTTGGTTAGTGTTTATGTATTTGTATATATTTTGCATTCGAAAACGGTGTTGATTTAAAGTTAAAATTTATGAGATTTGAAAGTTTCCTTTTTTATTTAATATTTGTTTTTTATTATAAAATTCGTTTTAATGATGTATACTGACAATACAAATAAACGTACACAGTTAAAAGATTACATAAAAATAATCTTACAAAATATTTATTTAAACAATATACCTTATTGATTTTGACATTTGATTTTCACAAAACTATGAAATATACTATATAAATAAATAAATATATATATATATATATATATATATATATATATATATATATATATATATATATATATATATATATATATATTAATTTTAAAAAGTAAAAAAGTGACGACAATTTTCTTTTGAAATGATTATAGATTATTATAAACCTATTTGAAAATAATAATAACATATTTTTCAATAACAATGTAAATACATAAATATATATATCGAGAAATTATATTAGTTAATATTTTATGTAGAAAATAATGTAATTTTTCATTATTTGTGAAAAATAATTGATATTAAACGATAAAATATATCGAAAAACTTAATTTCGGAAGCAAATATTTTAAATTCATTGACATAATATATATCAACAATTCATATATAAAATTTTCACAACTCTTCTACATAATGCATGTGAAATATTTTAGTTTTAGATACTAAAATAACGAATAGATTTTTTTACAAAAAAAAAAATAAAAACAACGAAGAGAATTATTTGAAGATTGGTAGCAATTGCGGGCGTTCCGATGCGAGAAAATTGAGATTGGCAGCAGTGGCCGGCACATTTTGACAGCGTTGTCGCACGTTAAGCTGTCAAGCGGCGCTCGGTCAGAGATGAACGGGGAGAAGCGGGGCCGAGGTCGCGGTCGCGGACGCGGTCGCGGCAGAGGCAGGGGGCGCGGAAGGGGAAGGGCCAAGAAGCCCATGAAGGTGGTTTCCTCCGAAGAGGAAGACGCCGACGCCTCTTCGCCGACCGATAGAACTTCGCCCGACCACGATCGCGACAGAGATAGAGACAGGGATCGAGATCGAGACAGGGACAGAGACAGAGACAGAGACGCCGCTTCTCCGGATGACGATCGCCGGTTGCATCATCATCCGCATCATCAACAACCCGAACACCCGCAGGAACATCCGCCCCCTAAATGTAAGAAAGACGTTTATGCATATGTTTTTTTATGCATCTTCGACTCGATTGCGCAATATATATTAAGATTTGATGCGTTCCACGTCAATTCCGGTATACGTTTTAGTTGGTATGAAAACATTTTTTAACCGATAGTTGCCGTGTTCTTAATTTAAACTTTAACAAAATCATTATATAAAATTTGTATTGATTATAAAATATTTTTTTTATAATGTATTAAATATTTTCGGCAGTTTTGTAGTTTAAAGGAATTAGTACGCAAGTCTAAGATTATCCGGTAAGTATAATAACAAGTTAGGTTAGAAATCTAGGTAATAATATTGTAAAAATGATTATGTTAGAGAAAATACTGCATTTTGCCAATTTTGTAATCTATTTTTTTTTTCATTTTTATTATTTGACAATTTTCATATTATCTTGCAAAGTTGCCATTTCAATGTGTATCACGGGTCAGATATAACTCTAGCAATTAATTATCGAAAAAACGTTTAAAATTCTTATTGTTTAAATTTTTATTTATTCGTTACTTTAATATGGTGCATTTTGTTTTTGTATTGTTTTTATTATTTTTTATTATCTACCGATTAGTATCATACGATGCGCTCGATTCAAAAATTTATTATACATTAACTAATTCTAAGATTTCTCTAATATTTACCGTATAAATAATTATTAAAAGTTTTTGTTTGTTAAATTTTAATATTGTATATTTTTTGTGTTTTTTGGTATGCAGTGGAAGTTCCCGCAGATATATCACAGCTAGAACCGCCAGTGTTCACCACTCTTCATAGAGGCCCTCCGGAACCCATGTTAAGGTTGCATTGGAATCATCATGCCACATTAATTGGTGAAAAAGTCCTAAATCCGATGATATATTGTTGTGACACTTGTCGAAAACCTATTTTAATATATGGACGTATGGTATGTGGACTTAATTTTTTTTCGTATATTTAGGAATATTTAGTTATTTCATGAAACAAATCTTTTGTTTTTTCAGATACCGTGTAAACATATTTTTTGTTTTCAATGTGCAAAGGCAGACCATGTTCATTGCCCTCGATGTGGAGAAAAGGTTTTTGGATTTATTAATTTAAAACATTTTTTTATGTTTTGTTTTATTGACTTCTTTTTTATAATAGGTAACGAGAGTTGAACAGACAGGTCTCGGAACTGTGTTTATGTGTACGCATGCCGGTACTCGCTATGGAAATGCCGGTTGTCGACGTACATACCTTTCTAATGTAATTGATTTATATAATATTTTACGATATTTATTAATTTTGTAAATATATTTAAAATTATTTTTTATGATTTTTAGAGAGATCTGCAAGCTCATATTAATCATCGACATATGCCATCTAGTGTAATATCAGTCGCTAATACAAATGTTGCGAATCAACAACAAAATTCGCATCAAGAATTTAATAACAAAATATCATCTGTAACTTCTACAGAAGCAAATCATTGTGTGAATTCTGATATACAACCCAAATCAGCAGCCGGTAATCCTTTACTTCCACCTATACAAGGAGCTATTGCCGTAGTTAAACCGCTTGGTGTTAGTATAACGTTTTATACTTGGTAAATTTTAAGATTAATGTATTTTTTTTTAATAAAATAATGTTTAATTTTTAGTTACCCAATGCTGCAGATCCTCGTGCACATGGAACGAATCATACACCTGCGTCAGTTTTACAAGGTCCACCTCAAAATATACCTTCTCATAATACTGGAAATATAAGTACACATATTCCACCAAGTCCTCAAAATGTGGGACCTGTAAATGTTGGAACTCACAACTTAAATCATGGAATGCAACAAACTATTCCTCATTTACCTGTGCGTCAGCTAGCGCCACCAGTGGGAAGGACTAATCTTATCACTGTTCCAATTCAGGATAATCATAGTGTTCCACCACCTACCCATAATATGTCAGATATTAATATTCCACAAAATTATCATTATCCGCCTCATGGATATTATCCGCCTCCAACATCGACAATACCACCACCTGTGATGTCTAGTCCTCAAATAAATTCAATGCCACCTAATTCAGCTCCACCATTGCAAATTAATACAGTTCAGTCGACAATTGGTCATAATATGTCTGTACCATTAGCTCCTTTTTATGGTGTGGCATCGGGCCCTCCTCCGGGTCCCCCAGTGTATCCTGTTCCCCCTGTATACGTGTCGCAAAATAATCAAATGGGAGTGCCACCGGTTGGGAATATGATAGTTTCGAACAATACTAATCCACCAAGAGTGTATGATCAACCTTATGGTGGCCCAACAAATGTTGGTGGAGGTGCTCCACAAGCTCCTTGGCCACCGCAGCCTACACAACCTCCACCACAGCCACATTATTATAGATAATTTAATGTTTGACATTTTGTAAAATTTTCATAAATATTAAATAAATTATATTTAAGTGTCGACTAATTAAAGTGCCTTATTTCGTGTAAAAATGTTTATAATACATATGTGAAAAAATATAATTACGGAATATATGATTGGAAATTTAAATGGTATATGTGAATGTGTATAAAGGTTAAGAATTTCAGTGTACGAGAATGGTTCATATAAATGTAAAATTTTGACATAAATGATAACAATTTTTGGGGTAAAAGTGTTTCCATCTGGTTTTAGAATTATACCATATTATAAGAATAAGTTCAATTTCAGAATTTTCTCATTTCTATTGGAAATTATTGTTTTATTTGCCAATGTTTGTGCATTATCGCATAAAAGTACTTTTTCTTATTACTGTGACGATAATGTTAATGAAGTAGGATATTAATTTGTTATTTTAATTAAGTTTTATGTTATACGAAAAATACCAGCATTATAACATATTATAATTTGATTGCCTTAAATCGAGAATCTACTTTTTTCTTAAAGTATGCTATTTGAAAAGTACTTAATTGGTGTAATTTATTTTCTAACAGGAACACAGAAATTTGGTTTTTAATGTAAGTAGATTCGAAGAATTGGAAAAGTTGTGTTGCTATTAAAAAATATTTACCTTCAATATATTATTTTTGTATAATGTATAAAAAGATGTTTATCTTAAAAGTAGTACAAAAAAAGTACAAATTTTCGAATATTCTTATGATTTACGTTTTTCGTCTATTTTGTGGTTTACATATGATTTTAAGATATTTTTATTGAAGATGAAAAACATGAATAGTAAAAATAATACGACTCACAAATTGTATAACGAAATTAATGTGAAGCAACTAAAACATTTTTTAAGTATTTTGCAGAAGCAAATACCTATAAGTGCTTGATATTTAAAACCAGAATATTTGCTGATTACAATTAAGTTTAGAACATATAGAATAATATTTTATATGATTTTGTTTTTAGTTTCAAAGATGTTTTTAATAATAAATATCTATAAAATAGGTTGTGAAAAACTCCTACTGTGGTGATATCATTTATAAAATATTAGAAAAAAAAATACTTATCTATCTACAACAAGAAATACACAAATACATATGTATTGTTATAATTATATTTATTTTGAATGGAAGACATTAATATATTAACTTAAAGGGAAAAGATGGATTATTTAAGTAAAATTATTATATATATTTTATCATTTCATGATTTTTGAGACAAGATTTATAAAAATTTTTGAAGCATTAATATTTTTATTAGATTTAAGAAATATGGTAATATTTTATATAATCAGTATTTCATCATGTTGTTAGGAACGTAAATAATTAACAGATCACAAAAAATAATTTCACCAGGTTATGGTTGAATATTATGCTACTAGGAAATTTTTGGTTTGACACTGACATTTGTTAGATGCACGTGTTTGATATGCGTGTTTAGGATTCGGCTTTATTATGTCTGACAGTGAATGTAGTTTTGGATGGGTTCCTGTAAATAATCAAGAGTCGTAAGTATTTATTTTATTTAAATTTTCAAATTTTTTAATCAAATGCCTTTGAATAATTTAAAAGCAAACTTATTATGGTAGAGTTTATATTTCATGAATTTTACAATTTTTTTATTTTTTAAAACTTATAAATAATGAGTTTTAAATTTTAATTTATCATTACCCTTTTCTTCGTGATTAATATTCAATTCATTCCAACCATTAACTGATTATAATATTTCATATATAATAAAAATGAATTATTTAGACAATAACTATGTAAAAATTGAATAAATTACACATATTTTTTATATTAAATATAATAATATTTAAATTTTAGAGACTACAGTGAAATTGATGAAAAAGTGGATTTACTAGACACAAATATTGATATTAAACAAGAGAAATCTAATTCATCATTTGAAGATGCTAACACTTCTCATTATAACTCAATACAATCTGCAGAATTTTCGAATGAAACTAAACCCAACGGTTTTATTCATAGTTTTAATGAAAACCGTAATGATGAAATATTAGAAACATACTTCAATGAACATCCACACTCAACACTAGTTTTTAATGGTCAAAAAGATATTTCATTGGATAATGAAGATTTATGGCTATTACAGTGTTCTCATGATTTTGAAATTCAATCATTAATTGGTATGAAAATTTTAGATAATCCAAGCAATAAAATTAAAATACCACATTCTAAATTTGAATGTAGTAAAATAGAAAATGATCCAGGTCAATATGTTACTATAATATTGCCTCCTTCTGATGTAAAGCCATGTACTATTAATGAATATGAAATAAAGGGTAAATTTGTTATAAGAGAAAAAATAAAAAAGGCATCAGAAATTCAGACAGAAAAAGAAGAAACAACTGCTGTACCGTTTCCATCTAATTTAAAAACACGTCATCCATTGTTTGGTGGTGATTATAAAAAGAGAATAAAGTTGTCAAATGAAATTGCTGACAAATTAGCAAATTTACCGAAACCGTCTTTAAAGCATAGTAAAAAAGACAAAGTAAAAAATGTATACCATGAAGCTGAACCTATTAAATGTAAAAGAAAACGAAAATCGTCTTCAGAATCAAAAAATGATGAAGTGAAGTCTAAAACAACGAAGCTCGAAGGAATGTGGGAAAATGAAACGACTATAGAAAAGAATTTATTTGAATTGCCAATTTCTAAGAAGCGTAAGAAGAGTCACAAGTGATTTAATATAAATTATACAAGTGAGATTGTTATTAAGAACATTTATTTGAAAGTCGTTTTTGTGTATTAATTTGTTACATTAAGCAATGTGATAATATATGACAGTTTTTTAATTAAAACATTAAGTGTTCAAATATTTTTTTTTTATAATAAAAACATAGTAAACATTTATTATAATTGCTAAGCATTTTATTTAATAACAAAAGCATATTAAACTCATAAAGCTCATAACCAACATTGATATAACATTCTGCTAAGCAGTAAATATAAACACACATATATAATATTTTATATATATTATCTATAATATAATTTTAAAAGTATACAAATATTTTATATTTGTTTTTATGGCATCATGAATATATTAATATCAATATAACTATATAAAATATAATTAATTCATTTTTATGTATCTATTCAAAATACATTATATAGAATGATATTAAACATAAAACTACGAATGAAATTGTATAACCAATTATAATATGGACAAAAAGTTTTTGCATTTTTTTTGAAGCAATCATTTTATTTTTCAAACGTTCTTCATTCAAATTCCTTATGAAAAGTAAAGGTTCCATTACCATGATATTTCCGCGATCTTGATATGACATCGTCATAGTATTGTTCATGTTTCTATTTAACATAGAAATATCGATATGTTTCAGTTCTTTGTTTATGTTTACGTTAGATATTTTATTTTTGTCATAATGATAATTATATGTTTTAATCATCTTTTTATCATCAGAAAACAGAGGTTTTTTCTTGTCAGAATAAATTTTCATTTTTGGTTCTGACTCAATTTGTATTAAATTTGTAGTAGGGATGTGATGATCCGATTTATACAACTTTTCATATATTTCACTGTTTTCTAATATCCTGTGTTTTTCGTAAATGTTATTGCTCCATCTGTTTATTAGATCGTCGTGTGACAAAGCAAAATCTGGTATAGGAAATTTAGAAATGAAACGTGTACCATAAAGTTGTCCGTATGAACCGTTTTTTTTAAACGCTTTCTTTTTACTTTTCATTTCGCTTTCGGTAAATCTGCTCAAGGAGGATGTACCTTTGTTAGACAATCTATAGTCAAAATGTCTTTTTTCGAAATATAAAAATGATTTGATTTGATTTTGAGTAATTTCACTTAGTTTAGAATGCGAGTATGCATAATCATCGTAGTCCAGTAGATCTTTACTGCAAGAAATCATATCAATTATTGGTTTATAATGAGGTAAGATAGTACGATTATATTCATATAAACGTTGTACATTTTCAATAACAGAATTATAATTATGACGTCTATCAGTGTAGATAGACATACTCATACGATCATAGCAATCAAAAAGCACACCACAACATGGAGAATATGGTTGTATAGCCCAACTGGTGAAAATTGGCATATAATGATACGTATGTATGTTACTATCTCTAATTTGGTCTTCTGATGGTGATAAATTGATATGATTGTTGCAATTACGCGTAAACCTTTTAAATAATGTAATGCAATTCAAGTCGTTCGCTGTGAATGATTTTGTTGGAATAATTTTAGTTACCAAGGTCATGTTATACAAAAAATATCTGTCGCTATAAACAACGCATGAATAACTATAATCGAAATTATAACCATAAAGAAGCTTATTGTAAATATTTTTGGATACATCTTTGGCGGCTTTGTAATGTCTTTGGCACATCGATTGAAATGTTGAGGATTTTTCCTGTTCAGTTTTTGTATTACATGCCTGTGCATCTGGAAAAATATTTTGTATTTTTCGTTGTTTTTTGCGAAAGCAAAAAAATAAGTTTCTTTTACTGTTATTCGTTTCTTTAAGATATTTGATTTTTTTGTTATTTTTGCGTTCACCCTTTTTGTTTTTGTTATGCTTTTTCTTTTTGAAATTTTGAGATACATAAGAAGGTTCTGAATATAGATTATCACATTCACTTATAAAACTGTGTTCACTGCTGCTGGTGTGTAATGAATATTCTTTTTGTTTTATTTTTTTATAACATTTCTTGCGTGATGAGTATCGAGGATATGGTACAGAATGGACTACGATGCGATTTTTATGTCAGTTTTCTTCTGTGGAAAGAATTACAGGTTGCTTATTTTCCCATTGTCTGATTTCATATAAAACTTCTAAGACACATCCCATACTCCAAGCTTGAGTACGACACGAATCTGAGCAGAATGAACCATTACTATTAGTTAATTCTGGTAGACCTCTCCAGTGTGTACTTTGTAGTTCTTTTAAATGTCGAGACAAAACAGCATGAGTTTCTGCTATTGTTTTACGCAAACAATTATTTTCCTGTGCAAAGTGTAATCGAGCTCTTAAATAAAATCCTATGGGCCAGACCCATTCTGGTCCCTGATGATAATTAAAACCGTGTGCTACTTTCGGATCATTACTTTGATTTGAATTGTCATAATCACCACAATATGCCCAATCTTCTGGATCTAAAGTTTTCATTCCTAAAGGTCCCAGTAATAGTGACTTCATATTGTTTAAAGCAATCCAGGCATGTTGTGGATCAAATAATTCTGGAGCAACAACCATAGCAATTGTAAAATTACATCGCAATTGGTGATCAGCCCATGCTTGTGTTGCTCCATAGGAATCTTTATAAATTCCTCTACGATGTATTAAATCTGGTCTTATATCGTTAGCTGCTGGTGTAACGTGAATCCAGAAATAACGTTCAAAGTTTTGTTGTATTTTGTCGGCCCATTGTACGAAAGACCATGTGGTTACCGCACCATCACGGTGTTTTCTTTGTACACCTGAATATGGATATTTTCCTTCTGAATTTAAAACAGCTAACCAACTTATAACTGCTTTCGATAAACCTATTAATTCGACTGCACTACCATCTCTAGGTGTTGCTGGTTTACCTCTATTACCTGCAGCATCAGATGAACCCATTTTATCCATCCATGTTCCACAATTTGCGTCATTACCTCCAAAAACAAATCCTGTCTCTGGATGTACACCTACTTGATTATTAAAACCTTTATCTGACATATGTGCGTCAATTGCTCGTCCAGCATTTCTTTCTCTAAATGCAATTCCTTGAAAATGTACATTTAAAGCTTCTTGCATTACATCTTGTAATAATTGATCTACTTGTCCTGGTCCACATGGTTGGGAATCATCTGTTGGAAAGACGCGCGATACTGAGTCTTGTAATATCGAATTACCATTTGGTACTTCAACGCAGTAACAACGAACACTGTATAACCACCACCATACAGCATCTCTGCAATTGAATCGAGAATTTTTTCCGCCATCAAGTAAATTTGGTATTAGGCCATGTCTTAAACAAGCTCCAAATGCCAGAATATTTTGACGTGCTTCTTGATATCTACCAGTTAAAATATACATTCCTCGCAACGCAATAAAGGTGTCACGTCCCCAACAACGCATATATCCTGTAGTAAAGTGTGGTAATCCTGCAGACATGGTTCCTGGGTTTTGAGGAAGACGAGGTGGTTGTAAATGAGGAGACATTGGGGGTAAAATGACAGAATTGACAACTCCCGTAAATTGAACGCTTCCAAGAGCAAGTGCTTTCTCAAATGATGTACCTCGCTTAATGAAATCAGACATTTGTTTATAACATGTTGTAACTAACACTTGGTATATTCCAATAATCATCATATCAAAATAACAAGGAACTAAAAATCTAGGAATTTCTTTCAAAGTATGTAGGATCGTTTGATACCATCGTGATAGATCTGAGAGATTTGGATATTTTTCTAATCTCTGCCAAATATAATCAATCATCCAGTTTCCTTCACGCAGATTATTGCATAGTGCATGGCCTAAATCATTATTTGGTCGAATTTCACTAAGAACAGAGACAAATCCTTGTAATCCAGAATAAAATAGAGGTCCATATCCAGGTATATCGTAAACTCCGGATCCTCCGTTATCTTTTTCTTCTTGGTCGCAAACATACAAACAAGCATTCAAATCTGTAAGAGTTAAATTACAAACAATATTGGACAGCCCAAGTTGACTAATCATTCCGTCGTAAGGTAATAAATGAAAAGCATCTGCAATTTGATGTAATTTTGAAAACGCTGCTTTGATTTCATCTTGCATTGAAATACGTATAGCAACGACGCTACCAGGAACAAAATCCTTAAATTCCAAAATAGTGAAAGTGCCTTCGTATCTTTCATGACTGTGAAAAACTGTAGATTGGTTTAACTGAATATTTTGCTTGATTATAGTTTCATACTCATTTAATCCATTAATATACACAGGATTTTTCATGTAAGATTTTGGTTTTTGGAAAAGTCGTTCACCCATTCTGTAAAAGTATACATTTGTTATTTATTATATTATTTTAAGATATTTCAAAATAAATAAATTTAAAAAAACCTAGATTCAGCATGCGATATGGTGGCTTCAAAAATAATTTCATCAAGTTTTCCTTCGAATTTTAGCGGTTTTATTGTACGCCCTGCATAATTTCGATCTGGTTGAGAAAATGCTGTAAATGCTACTAATACCACAGTCTATAAATTAAAATAATTTTCATATAATCAAGTACAATAACGATATACAAATAAGCCAATATAAATAATAAAACCTGATGAGATTTCGGATTGTGTCTAGTTACAGCGACAATATCAGTGTCCATTTGATCAACATATACCTGTGAAAATAAATGTGTTGCAATTAAAAAAAATCATTTTTAATTTGAAAAAATATTATAATATGAAAATCAATTACTTGTTCAAATCCTAAGTATCCTAATTCATAATGGAGTTGATTAAGCGCTTTCTTAGCAGCAATTATACCTGTTTGTATATGTACTTGTAATGGACTTGATTCCATAGGATTAATCGAATTTGAAACATTATATTCAGACCATTCAGAATATTGGCGGCATTCGTCTACTACGTGAATCTGTTGAATAGAAAAATAATTAAATAATGTTTATGTTTATATATATTTTTAAATTTTCTTTCATACGTGATGTGGAACTAATTCATCATATCCCCGATTACTTCCTGATGCACAACAAGCCATCGATACTAAAGCGGCTGATGGTAACAGATCATAAATAGATCTGAAGTAAATAAAACGAAGATTATGAGTTTGACTAAAAAAAAATAAATAAATTAATTTATAACGAACCGTTTGTCGACAGGAGATGGATTATCATGGGTGAGATCTAAGAATAATGCATGCGCTATTGAAGGAGTAAGTGGGCGCCTTGGCGGTTGAATAAATGCACCAGCTGGACTACCTCCATAACGGTATACCAATCGTCCTAATTCATGACTGTCCCAAGCAGACAATGCCTCTGACAAATAAATAGTTTTATTATATATATATATATATATATATATATATATATATATATATATATATATATATATATATGTATATATCATATTTTTATACTTTAAATATTTTTATTTTAAAAGCTAATATTTTAATTTTAACTTCAAGAAGTATAATATATAACATGTTTACTATTTATTAAAGTTATATTATGTAAACTAATTATAAGAACCTCTTATCAATGAAGTTATTCCAAGTCTATTTACAAATATATTGTCTGTTTGATCTGAATTTGTAAACAGTTCTGCAACAACATATAAATCAGGTTTTATTTTTCGTGCACAATCAAGTAGATATTCTGCGACCTGTAAAAAAATATTTAATTTATGATAATAGTAAAATTCTTATAAAATTGTTGACTTCAACTATAATCATAAATATTTTTTACATGTAATGGTGTTGAATGGCAATTATCAAGTCGGACTCCATCAAATATTTTAGCTGTAGTTTCTACATATTCCCTCATATGTTTCCAAAGAAAAGGTACATCTTCAGGTTTATCACCATATCTATAATAAGACAAAAAATAAAAATATAGTGATATTAATATAAAATAGCAATATTGATAAATTATTTTATTAATAAAGTAGTACCTTAATTTTACACTATCACCCCAAGCAATGAGCTCTCTGCGAAGATAAACATTTGCAATTCCATCTTTAACGTTAGCAAAGTCTATTAGAGGATCCGCATTCATTACCCATCCATTATGAGCCATCATGAAACGCCCATCAAGAGTGTACATTTTACTTTCTATTTCTTTCAAATTTCCAACAGTACCATGAAATGTGAAATATCTGTAAATATGGAAAAATAGTGAATAATATTTATAAATTGTATTATTATAACTATTTTTATACTATAAATTATTTTATTTTTTATAATATGAATGTGAATTATATTATTAAAACTTCTAAAATTATACCTTGGTACTAATGGATTTTTGATTGTAACTTCTTCAATTTTTGGTCCATCTGCCTGTATTCGAAAATATCTAATATTTAGAAAAAATAATTTATTTAGTAAGAGTATTTCGAGTTTTTAATTTTCATATAATTATTTATTTTTTGAATTCGTACCTCATACCGGCCAAACAATTATTAACAGCGTAAGTTAAATGTGATTGAATTTCTTCATACATTTTATGATTTAGTGATTCCAGCTCAGTTTTCAAATCCTCACAACATTTTTTCAAGCGTGTATCTTCGTCAAAACAATCTGATCTATAGAAAAATATTTTTTTTCATTAATTCATATTATTATTTATATATAATAAAAATAATTTATTATACCTGTATATATTAAAAATACGTAAGGCCAATTCCATGTCAATAGAAGATTTAAGACGACGATATTGAGAATCTTGAATGATTTTCAATTCTTTTTTTTCTTGCTCTAATGTGCTTACAGGTGGAACCCTAAAATTTTATATATATATATATATATATATATATATATATATATATATTGTTAATTAAAAATATAATTTAATAAAAAAATACTTGATTCTAGCCAAATTATGGAATTCTTGAACGATTTCGTTAACATTGCATAAATACAATTCATGAATTTTTGCCTCTGGTAAGAGTTGATTAAGTAAAAGTTGTTTTATTGCCTAAAATAAAAAAAATATATTAAAATGCAAATATAATTATAAAATATGATTGTAAAGATTGATAATTACATCTAAATGTTGGTTTTCAGTTACACGACTTGGTATTCCCCATGATTCATAATCGCCACGACCAATATCGTCAGTTAGTTTAGCCAAAATTGCATCTAAAAGAAATGCAGGTTTCAAATGAGGGCAATTATAGATGTTATAAGTAGCTTCTGGGTGTTCTAACAACCATGCAGATTCATTTGCTGTGTGATTTAATACGATGTCACAAATCGAAAGAACCTAAGAAAAAATGATTAAAATTTGATTTTTTTAAATTATTTATTTATAATAAAGAACAATTACCTTCCATTCACTTCTCATTTTATTTGCCAAGTTTTCTATATCAAGATGTGTAATTTCTCTTCCTGCTTCAGCACTAAATAATGGATTTAAACGTAACTGATCAGCTATACTATAACTAGAGTTGGATCCACCCAATTCCTAATTAAAGAAATTAATGTAATTGTTAAGCACTAGTTGAAAAACTAAAAGAAAGGGTTAATGATATTAATACCTGAATAGGGGTGAAATGAATCATGTTATATCCAGATTCTTTTGCAACTCTAAGTTTATTTTCCCAAGTAACAAACGGTCCAAGAGATTTACATAATACAGTTTGACACTGAATGCAATCTAATGGAAGAACTTCTTGATTGTTTCTTCCTAAACGCAATGTTGGTGCTACTTGAAAGAATCCAGATCCCTGAGGTCCTACAGTGTTGGTGCTATAATAGTGTTAATAATATATTATCTGTTATTGGATATGAGATTATTTCTAAATTATAATTTATAGTTACTTATTCTCATAAACAAAGTAGAAATGATAACATCCAGCTTTATTTGGTATAATTTCACAAAATATATCAGTATCTTGAACTATAATTCCAGTTCCAAGAACTGCATGGGGACTGCCTCGAATCCATGGCAAAGCATAGTACTGATTTCGAATGAATTCAGTTTGATCATTGTCTATAATTTAAATAAAGTTTAAAAATTTAAAAATAAAATAGATTAAAAATATAATTGGTCTTACTGTTAGATGGTTCTGGATAATTGCAATAAACTAAAACTTTATGACCCATAAGACTTGGACCTGGAGATAAATGTAAAATCCATCCTTTCTCAAGCCTAAAATCGACAGTAAAACAATATTAATATTTTAATTTATAAAGTAGAATACAAAAAAAAAATGATATACCTGAATAACGAAGAATCCAGGTGTTCACCATGATTAAGAGTTAGTACTCTAACTTGAGGCCCTTGTTGTTTGCAATTTAAAAGTGCAGGACTTGACTGCGGTGCTGGGATTTTTGTGCCATGCATGATAGGACTTGTTCTTCCGCGATGCTCTAACAAATCGCTCTGTAACTAAAAAAATATTATAAAAGTAACGACCATATTGAAGATATATAATAAATAATATACTTTTGTAAATGAAAGATTAGATCTTATTTTTAAATCTCTTTCCATGATGTTTGACAATATTTTCACTTTTCAAAATTTTAATTGAAGAAATTTAATATGGAAAAATATTTCATTTTCTCTAATAGGAGAATGAAAAATATTCAAAAACTGGGTAGTTTTGAGGAGATGTTTTGCCTGCATAGATTCAAAGTTAAATAACACGAAGAATACGAATAATCATCCTTTTATAAACAAAAAAAGCATCGTACCGTAACAATAAAAACCTCAAAAACAAGTACACAATTAAAATCTACTTTGAAATTCTACTTAAAATAAAAAAAGAGGTAACAGTTATGTAAATAGTGAAAGAATTCTGATGATATATGTTATATATCTATAATCATGTTATATATATATATATATATATATATATATATATATATATATATATATATATGATAATATACAATTGTAATCCAAATAAAGACCATAATTTTTGTATAAAAATATTATGTAGACTAAACATTTCACTTACACAAAACTGGAATAGTGTAATGAAATATTACACTTATGAATCAAATTTTGAATCAGGTTTTGAACAATTAAAGATCTTATTACATTTCAAATAAAAGACAAAGAGAGTAACATATATACCTCATTTTAAAGATTTTTAGTGAACAACATAAATTCAAATAAAATAAAATTTTAATTATTATTTTAAAATTATTATCATATAAATGAATAATTATCTATATATATTGTTTTGGAAAATGCTAATTATAATATCGATTATACGTGGCCTTTAGATAATTAGGTATTGATATGCAATTATATTTTTTATACCTTAATTGAGATATTAACGATGTTGACATAATAATATTATAAAATTAATGTTAAATATGTTATGATTGTTTAGATTCTATATAATTTTATAATATTTAATGGTTATTTAAATAAACAGTTATTTTAATTTATATACATATTAAATATATGATAATTACTTTGAAATTAATATAGAAAAAAACATGCTACAGACGATCAAATAAATATAAATTTTATTGTTGAATTATAAATAAGACTTTTTTTTGTTTGCAATCGGTTTCTAAATTTTTTACTTTATTTTAAAAGCACAAAATAATTTTAAAATATATTTATATAAAAATATACAGTTGATATTAAAATATTATTTAAAAATGTAATATAGATTGTAATGGAGTTCGTATTTATTTTATAGTTTGCAATATGTTTGTATTTTTTCTGAAAAATTAAAAATTCATCGATAGAAAGGTTATTGGACAAAAATATATTTATATCTTTCTAATTAATACTCGAAGGAGTAGTTCGTTTAATCATTACTGATTACTTTAATGAGATATTGAAGAAAACGATAGTAATAATAATAAACAATATTATAATGATCAATAATTATTTACAACAAAAAAAAATAATAATTTAAGAAAAATAATATTATTTCATAACGCTATGAACACATTTTAGTTGAAAATTTTATTAATATATTTTTATGTTTACAATTTAATTCGTGAATATTTTATTGCTATTTTTGTTTTTACATCTGAGAAAATTTCTTTTAATTGAAATAATACACATATTATCAGATGTATGATAGTGAAATCTAGTTTGTACATTAATAATTTCCAAGCACATACATATTTTGATATAGAACATTGGAAAACAGGTTTTTTTTTCCTAACTACAATTTTTTAAAGAAATATGTAGAACATATAAGAATATAAATAACTCACCGTGTTATATCGATCGAAAAGCACAAAGAACTGAGAGGAATTCGAGAATAAAATATTGGTAATGATTTAACTAGACGGTGTACTTCAGTTTATCAATAAAGCGAAGACGATAAGTGCGGTTTGGACATTAATTGTTATATAGTTGTCAGAAAGAGACAGAATGATACGAGATTAGGACGGTGTTAGAGCGAGACGAAGAGTTATCTTACTGTGCCGAGTCCTATTGGCAGCGCGTCTCGAATCGTTCTGAACTATTGAATCGAAACGATGTGTTCGTCTTTCGAAAGGTCACCTTTGCACGTAACTTTTGACGTTTCTATCTGTCAAACGTGCATATCACGTGCTAACTCGAGCGCCAAATTTAACTCTTCGTCAGAATCTCGCGTCTCTTTCCATTTGGTAAACAAAAACATTACGAAGGTTATTGAACGAACGATCGGGCCGCAGCGTTATTTTCTTTTCAGTCGTTCAAAGTTTAAAACGTACGATACACTCTTCAATGGTGTGTGTGTGTATGCGATTTTTTTTTTTAAAAGATACCACCAATATTCGAGAATTACGATAATTGTTTAATGGTAATAAAATTATGATAAAAATGGATTTATTGCGCAGTAATTAGTTGAAAATTTTTAAAGAATTCCATACTAGGTAGGATCAATATAGTTTTTCTTCTATTTGTATAAATTCGTTCTACTTTTTAATTTTAATAATAAAATTTTAATGCTTCAAGTTTTTGCTAATTATATCACATCTAGAAATGATTGAAATTGTATTAGAATTCGTAACTCATTTTTTGGCACGAAAATGATAATTGAATGTTGTAAGTCTTCCAAACATGTTGTTCTACTAAATGTATATATAATATATATATATATATATATATATATATATATATATATATATATATATATATATATATATATATATATATATATATATATATATAATATTTAAAACATTTAATATGACTTCATATATTTTAAGGCATTTTGTAGTATATAATGTAAAATTTTCTCTTATTTAATCTTACAAAGAATGAAGTAAGAAAATTAAGTGAATAATAATATCATTATTATATTAAGTGATATAGAAAACGATTTTAATAGTATTCATTATAATACAATCAAATTACTATAATAAATAAAATTCATTTAATATGAATGCAAATAATTAAACATTGATTACATTTTATAAAAATAAAATCAAAAGGTAAAAAAATGGAATACATCTATATAAAAAAAATGGAATATGCTGTGAAATCTTTTTTTAACAATTAACTTGAAAATTTCTATAATATGGATTTAGAATTTCTAAAGCAAATTATCTATATTGCTCTATAATTTGTTACATATATATATATATATATATATATATATATATATATATATATATATATATATATACACATACATATATATATATATATATATATATATATATATATATATATATATATATATATATATATATATATATAGATAAAGTTCGTTTTACAATTTGACATTAAACATTGTATTTAATTTTAGAATATATATATATATATATATATATATATATATATATATATATATATATATATATATATATATTTGTAGTTTTAAGAGGTTTCCATATGATGTAATTCTTCTTTTAATGTTATTGGAATCTCAGTTGAAATATCAGGTTCATCAACAGCTGCTTCCTCATTTGTCTGAGGTAATTCTTCATTATCAGTGCCAATTGCAGTTTGCTATAAAAAATATTTGTTAGATGTTTTTTATACTGATGATCGAATAAGAACTTTATAAATTTACCTCGCATTTTAAATTATTTTGATTGAACTCGTTTGTTTCCACAGCATCTTGTGGTAAGTTTGGAATTTCTCTCGGAACACGCGCATTAGTTTTGATTTCTTGCCATCCTAACTTAGATTCATAATAATTAATTATAAATTGGGGTGCTTTTTGGTTTAAAATTTTAGCAGGAATGAGGTCTAATTCTTCGCAATCAATCCTAAAATTAAACTGATTAAAAAAAATAAAGATCGAAAAGGATTTAAGATAAATAAATTGAATTATATACCATTTGATTAAAAACATAAGTTCACCATTGGCATTTGTAGATCCTACAATTTTTTCTGGTAATAAATCTCTATCAAAACCACGAGGTTTAGCTATTTCCTAGAAATTTCATATTATCTATTGAATATGTTGTCTTGTATAAATCATAATATTATTAATATATACTAACTTCTATAGAATGGTTTACTCTTAATTTGTCATCTGTATAACTGCGTTTTCTTCCTTTCTTTTCTTGTGCTTCTTTTTTCATGCGAGCTTCTTCATAAGCAGATATCAATTCAGGACAATCAAGATTATCTTCAGGTTCCCAAGTATTGTCGTCGCTTAAAATTAAATAGAAAAAAATATTATTAATAAATATTAAATGATAAATTTATACATATAATTTAATTATTTCATACTCCGAGTATCCTTTCCATTTTAGAAGGTATTCGACTCTATTATTTCGTATTCTCCTGTCTAATACTTTTTCTACAGAAAATTCTTCGTTTTTGGTAAGTGTTGTTGGTACATTTGATGATATTTCTGTTACATTTGGATTTGTTTGAATAACTCCATTGTTAGAATCTTCTTGAACGTCATTTTGCAATGGGATATCTGTAGTATTTGGTGTTGAAAAAATCTCATCATTGGTATTAGGTTCCAATTGAATGCGCGTTTCCGATTTTACACATTGTATAACGCTTTCGTTGATTTCATCGCCCATAGTGAAAATTCAGAATAATCGACCGATTCTAGTAAAATAAAGAAATAAATATATTAATTAAATTATTTTAGATGTTATATTATGAATTGATATAGTTTTTCATTCAGACTAATATTTTCTTAGTTAGTCTAATTTTTGTAAAAACACAGATTAGATTAAAAACATAAAACATTTTATTAAGTAAATAAGATATTTATCTCTTTTTATAAAGTTATTAAAAAATAATATTATACTTATACAAAAGATTATATGCGATTTAAATACATTCATTGGTAAAATTAAAATTACAGAAAAAAAAGATACATTACCTCGAAAATCATTTATAATAAATATTGAAGAAAATATTAGAAAGAAATTTATATTTTAAGAAGATTTACATTTAAAGTGTTATCGATATAAATAAATATACGTACATTCAAAACAAACTCGATAACTTAACCAATAAAACGTCAACGATTGGACGCCGCTAAAAATTTTGGTCTAAAATTTTTTAAATAACATGAAAATATTAAATTTCATTTTTAATTTTTAATGACTTACAGTTGACGATTTATTATAGAATTTATATTTTTATTAACTGTAATATTAAATACGATGAGATAAATTTTAAACATTATTTTTAATTATCAAAATATTATTTAAACTAAAATTTGCATTTTATTATCGTTTTAAAATGATTATCGACAAAACTATAAAATTTACATATAGTGAGAGTATAACATTTGACGTCCAGAAAGGGGCACAACACAAAAAAAAGAAGATTTTTTAATAACATAACGAAATAAATCTAACATTTTATTTCTCACGCAAATATATAAAATTGAATAATTTTAATTATTAAAAAAAAATTGACATTAAAAGTTTCCGTTTTGTCGATTATTTTTTTTGAATGTATTTTATAATTATTTTTAATTTTATATTCACGAAGAAAAATGAAAATTCGTCCAAAAATTGTATATTAAAATAAAAAATGTAATAAAACTATACGAATATTATTACATTTTATTACGAAAAAATAAATATAATAAAATTACGATCGATATTAATATGTAATTTCATTATTAACGATTAAAGTTGGTAGCGCTGTCGAAGTATAGCGCGTTTGTCGAGTTCCGTTCGCTTTCGGTCAATTCCGGCGGGCGAGTCTGGCGGTGCGGTCGTCTTCGGTCGTAATCGGTTGTCTCGCGCCACAGGTCGATCGCCTCGTCCGCCTTTCGGTTTGAAGTGTTTTTTTTTCTTCCGCCCGGTCATTATTCATCATGAAGCAAGAAAACGGCAACGACGATTACGTAAGTTTTATATTAATCCCCGCGATCGTTCGATAGAAGCGCGCGACCGGCCGGTTTCCGACGCCTCAATGTTTGTTCTTTTCGCGGCCGTGTCAATGTCCGATACGTATGGCGCCTTAACTTCGTTCGCATTCCTTTCGCTTGGTCGCTTATGGTTTTTAATCGAGAATTGTGGAGGAAATGATATGATGCGCGGCTTCCTGTCGCGGATGTGGTTCGATTTGCGACGCCGGTTCCGGAAACGTCGGTGGCCATCTTGCCGGCGACGCGTCGCAATTCTTTCACATTGTTATCTTGTAAACGTGGAGTTTCGTCGATTTATCTATTTAGAAATGTTTTGTTTCGTTTTTTTTCTATGTTTTTAGATGCGCGTACATAATTTTGAAAATTCACGCCTTTAGACACACGTGTTTGAAATTTTTGTAAGCGATGGGGGCGTATATTTTATTCGATACGCTATCTTTTGTAAATCGTTTCCGTCGGAATCTTGCATTTATATTAGTTTTTTCGCAAAATTTTGACTCTAAATATAATGGTCGTTTTTCTTTTATTTGGAGTCCATTCTTGGACTTTTTTGTTGTATATCTAAAAATACGCGTTCTAAAAGGTAAGAATAGGCAGTATTTTATAAACGAAATAAAAGGAACGCAAACGTTTTTGACGATGTCCGAAGGGATTTATTTAAAAATATTTTGTATGTCCGATATTAACGATTTCTCCGCCTTTTATTTTGCCGGGTCAGATTTTTTTTACTTTGATGTAGGAAATTGAGTTTATTTGTCGATTTGTAAGTTTTTGAAATTGCAATAAGGTTTTGGCGGGACAAGTGCGAGGCGGCAATTTGTCAAAATTCGATTAATATTGTCCGCGTTGCAATTTTTTATCGTGTATTTATCGCTTTCAGAATAAGGAGCCGGAGCATATTAGGAAGCTCTTTATCGGAGGTTTAGATTATAGAACTACGGACGAGTCTCTCAAGAAACATTTTGAAAATTGGGGCGAAATCGTGGACGTAGTGGTTATGAAAGATCCAAAAACGAAACGTTCTCGAGGTTTCGGTTTTATTACGTATTCTAGAGCTCACATGGTGGATGCCGCTCAAGATGCCAGACCTCATAAAGTTGACGGAAGGTAAATATATATGTATCTTTTTTTCTTTTTTAAAGGCCGCAGGACTTGCCCCATTCAGGATGTTTTCTGACTTGGCTTTTTAACGCTGCGGATAATAAAAGCAAGAGCTCGCTATGTTGATTTGGATTTCTATATCTTTATCAATACACTGCCTAGCGACATTTTTCACTATTTAATAATATGCGTCTTCTTTTAATTTTATTGTTTTATAACAATTTTATTTATCTGTAGGGTTGTGGAACCCAAGCGAGCAGTTCCTAGACAAGATATTAAAAGACCCGAAGCCGGTGCCACTGTTAAAAAACTTTTCGTTGGAGGATTACGCGAAGAACACGAGGTTGAAGATCTTCGCGAATATTTTAAGTCTTATGGTGAAATTATAGATGTTAGCATCGTGACTGATAAAGAGACTGGAAAAAAAAGAGGATTTGGATTTGTGGAATTTTCCGATTATGATCCAGTGGACAAAATATGTCGTTAGTATTTTTTTGTTATTTTTTGGTTTCTTATTTTGCAGTCCAGCTATATTTTGAATACGCGCTTTTCAAAATATCGTTTTATGCTGCATAAACTGAATCGCTACATAGCTTTACTTGTTTTTGAATATAGTTCTTGAACGTATTTGTCAGTAGCCACACTTAAAGTTTTTATATATGGATGTCAATAAATATAAGCATATTTAACTAATAGTTTATTTTTGTTTCAGTTCAAACGTCGCACTGTATTCGCGGGAAAACCGTAGATGTGAAGAAGGCAATATCGAAGCAAGAGATGGAACGCGGCGGAGGTGGAATGGGAATGGGTCGCGGTATGGGCGGCGGGGGTGGAGGCGGTGGCGGCAGTGGCGGCGGCCGTGGCATGCCTAGGGGTGGCGGGGGTGGCTGGGGTGGTCGTAACAATCAGGGTAATGGCGATTGGAATAATTCTGGCCAAGGTATTCATTACTTATTTCCCAAATCTACCATATCAAATATTCAAATTATTTTGAGTTTTTTTTGAAAATTACAACTTTTTACTAATATTAAATATGTGTTTATTTGCAGGATACAATCAAGGTTGGAATAATCAAAATCCTTGGGATTCCGGAAATAATTCTGGTGGTTCATGGGGCGGTGGAGGCGGTCAAGGCGGTGGTTATGGGGGTCAGGGTGGTGGTGGTGGTGGTGGATGGGGAAATCAAGAAAATTTTGGTGGCGGATACCAACAAGGTTACGGAGGTGGCCCTATGCGCAACCAATACAATCAGAATAGGTCTGCTCCATATGGCGGCGGTGGACCCATGGGTGGTAATAATCAGATGGGTGGTGGCTATGGTTCCGGTCACGGTGGCAACTATAGCAACATAGGAGGTAATATGGGCGGGAGCATGGGTGGGAGAAGATATTAAGTTACATGCATTTTTAAGTAAGTATGTTTTTCTTCATTCCATTTTAGTGTACACAATATCATTAAATCACACATAGATTTTACTTCGTCTTTTATGCATTGTTCAAATTTTGTCAAAATTAGATAGTCGATAGTTCAAAATGTCATTTTGTTTTAAGGTAGTTTGTACTCTTGCTTCAAATATTTTTGTGTGACTAATAGCTATCTTAAACCTATAGGTCCCGTTTGCTAAAAGGCTAGTCAGGCGGTCAGAAGTTCAGCTATGATTAGAAACATCTAGTTTAGTGGAAAAAGAATATCAGGAATCAAGCTAGTTCTTCGGTCCTCAATATCGCGTCTAGTGAAGCACATCTCAAACCGTAGAGGAAAATTAATTTAAATTGATTATAATTTTTAAAAACAGTCGCCTAAGCATTATAGGGATTAAAAAGTGTCTAGTGTATGTGATTTTTTTAATTGTAAATCGGATGTGACTATTTCTGTGTTAGGCAGATTGTTCTAAACTGTCCAGTTAGATTAATAACTTATTTAAGGCTAACAATTCAGGTTAATTTTCGTAACTATCAGTTACCCGTAAAGGAAGACAGGAATATGGCATATAGTCGAATATAGTTACATATTGCATATAGTTAGTTTCTCGAGCCACTATTCTGTTTCTGTTACGGATAATTTATGACGATATTTTAAAATGAATTAGCTAAGAATCTGCAATCCTAAATGTTAAGACTCATTATATATCTGTATTTTTAAAACACCTTTTATAACATATTTTTAATATGTGTATTATCATATGAATAGTGTAAGTTGATTAGTTTTCTCTGGGTAGCTAAGGTTATTTTGACAAATACAAGGAAAATTAACACTGTTAATGATTTCGTATATAATATATATATTTAACTTTTTATTAGGTAGGATATTTAGTTTTATGTTTATTTAACAGATGTTTAGATTATGTACTTTTATCAATAAAAGAAATTAAATACCAAGAGATCTCAGGAAAAATAAACAATGTTTGTTCGATTCTCATTTATATCCTAAGAATTCTGCATCAAATTTAATATTGTTTGTTTTGCATGAGGCAACCTGGCTGCGGCCTTTTAACATCACGATGTTGCCATGTGCCAGTCACTGGGTAAGTAATGCTGCGGCTACCGCCTGCGCGTTCACTCTGGGATGCACTGGATATCAGACGACTTCTGTCTACATTTGGTGTGTTCGTTTCACCTGATTCCTCCTATCTGGTTGGACATGTTTTTTTAATATAATTGCGGTTGTGTTTCTGCTTGCAATAATTTACATAGATATCCAATGGGTTTTGTGATGTTTTTCCCGCTCGCCTACCTTTGCAGGTGGTTTTGGTATGTATTTTTAATCTAGTGCACTTGGAGATGTCTCGTTGTCGCCCAATCGGTAAGTTTTATGACTGTGTGAATGGTGTGTATATATTGTACTTGGATTTTGCTGTGGAATTTGTGTTAAGGCCTAATTGAAATTGCAAATTACGTGTGATTTTGGTTCTGACTGAGATTGCGAGTTTCCTTTGTTTTTATTTCGATCTAATTTATAAGATTAAAACTTTCCATGTATTGAAGATTTTTCAGAATAAACGAATATTTTATTTAAATGCTGTTTTTTATTACATTCTTTTGTGTGAGGCTTTTGTTATATATATATTCAATGTTGATTTTTCGTAGGATCCGCTATCTGGTCAGATTTCTTTCGTCTTTATTTATATTTTAATTATGTCATACATTAAGCCTATAGAAGGGGTTCCAATGTCAAATATGTTATAAAGGATACTCTTTAGGTAGTTAAATGTTTGGGTTTTATGGGAGACTTAGACAAGTGACTGCAATAGTTAAGTTGTAGTTTCTTTGTTGGGGAAAGTTTTGGGATGTTCGGAAATTGGCGCCTCTGGTGCGTTCTCGGTGTTTTGGGAGGATTTGTGATTGCTATTTTGGATATGTTTCCGCATATAGGTTTTATTTGAGTTGGCGTAGTTTTATTTCGTCTGCTGCGTTTGGGGTGTAGAGCGCGCTCTTAAATATTTTTGTAGTTTCGAGCTCCGGTGCATATACCTGGTACTTATTTGAAGATTCATTTAAATGGATAATGGAATTCGACATTTAATTCTGGCGTTCTTTTTCTTCTAACGTTTTGCAAGTAATACGGGTCAAATTGGAGCAAATAGAATATAAACATATTGAAGTTGATGATGCTGAACAGTGGAGAAGTTCGGCATTTATGAGTTTTATTAAATCTTAGGATTTTATTACGAGCTTATTGGTGGGTAGAATCGGACTTTAAGAGTTAATTGTGTTTGTAACCAGTGTGGTATTTAGTATGTAAAAAACATTTTTTAAGTATCAGTAGAGGTTTTTTCGTGATAAATTTATTCCAAAGGAATATAATGTGAAGATGAAATTAAATATCAAAATAAGTCATACGAGGGTAATGAGTAGATTTTACATTATACGATTTATATATTTTACATTTGATTGTAATAAATAACGGTTGGAATTATGAGGGTTTAATGGTTACTATGCGGAAAACTTGGAAGAGATTAATTAAAAAGCTCTAATTTTTATATCAGTTTCTTGTGAGGGAGGGTCGCTATGTTGGTAAATAATTCACTAATTAAAACAGATAATTTCTATACGTATAAAATAAATACCAAATTGCAATGTTTTATGTAACATTTAATTAATAATAAATGATGAAGTTTGTACGATTACTTTAAGGTTTTACGGATAATATTGATTAAAATGTAAATTATATGTGGTGGGTAGTTGCGCAGGAAAGCCGTTTTTTTTGTCTTCATCTTGAACAAACAATAATTGAGAAATAAGTCGAAACGATTGTAGGGGAGAATACAAGATTCACGCTCGTTGGTTTTCTTAATCAATGGTGCTTATTCGCATTTTGCAAGGAGTACACGTCGTAATTTCTGTACCGGAAACAATTTGCTCTTCACATTCGTCCGAGCGTGTTTTTTTCATTTTTATTAGGGTTAGTGACTAGAATTTTGAAAACTTAATCTTGGCGCACTCTTCAATTCGTCAGAGTTTCCGCTTCCGTGGAAACTTTATCACCGTTAATATCCATTGATTTTGTTGTTTGTACTACGTAATGAATGCACGGTTCTCTTTTGTAAAGGCATAAACTGCACGAATTTGATGCAAAATTACTATAATATTCTGTTGGGAGGCCGGCCAATGCTCTGAAAATATAAATTATCAAATAAACAATCACATGATTGTATAATAGTTTACTACATAAGTGGTGAATTTATACCGATAATGATGATCTAGATGAGCTTTTTCGATTCGTTTGTCTTTAGCACGTCTGTTTTGAAACCATATTTTAACTTGGGTTTCTGAAAGCCGTAAAGCCGCAGCTAATTCCAGACGTCTCGGTCTTCCAACATATTCTGCACGTCGGAATTCTACTTCTAGTCTCAAAGTTTGCGCCGCACTAAAAGTTGTTCTTTGTCTTCTTGCTCTTCCTGAACCCCGGCGACGTCGAGATACTGGATATGAAAAAAAATAGATAAATGAAGTATGTTACAATTAACCCTTTGAACTCTATAGGTGACGTTTGGTGCATGAAGTGTAAAATGACACTTTTAAATAGAGAGAACATTTTCTTATTTTGATAATCAATAAAACAATCGTTTCAAGAATACGATTAAACTTTCGATATTTTATTAAGTTTGAATTTTGGCACGGTTTAATTGAATGAATCAAAAAAAAAAATTGTGGGATCATTTATCAAATAATCTAGAATCCCTATATATATTCTATTAAGTGTCACGCGAAGTTTCGTGCTACATATATTTAACAAATCCGACAACAATAATCACAACAATGGACCAACGAATCGATTAAAGCTGGGATGATGATAATGATGATGGAAAAAAAAGAGGGAAATAATGCGCGTGACGAGCTTTCCATATGACAAACATAAGGTGAATTCTCACGAAGTATTTCATATTTATAATATTTATATACGCGTATTTATTGTGTATTAATTATAGTAATGGAACGATAAGTTTTGAAAATTCAATTGGACAGCGTGTGAACTAAACAGGACGAGGAAGTCCTTTCAAGTGGACAGATGCCTTTCAACATCTGTTAAGTGTTATAAAAAAAAATATTGACCAATATTCTATTTTCTGCATGTCGTATAAGATTATTTTTGAAAGATAATAATAAATCATTTTTAAAAATTAAGAAGTATGAAAAAAAAAATATATAAATCATTTTGTTCATATTGTTATATTTTTAATATATATAATATGATTTGATCTTTTAAACGATGTAATTTATGTCAATATTATTTTACCATTGAATCACTGTTTAATAGATTTATATAATGGGGGGTAAACGAGTACTATGGTCATATTATATTAATGTATATTTTTCATGATGGGGTAAACTTTTTTTTATAATATATTTATGCATGCAATGCAGCTCAAGTGGCCGTAATTAATCGTAACCACTTAAATAAAAGGTTTCGCCGCCAATCTGGCATATTTCCTTTTTTGGGGACATATGTCGGTATCGATGATGATACCTTATTTTAAGATTTTCCCCTTCGTTTTTATAAAAACAGATTTGTTCGATGTAATCAAGCACACTTCCTAATTGCTTACGATCAATAATGACTCTTTCCTGTGTGAAAAGGATATCTTCGTGAGATTAATTATTCATATAGTCTTCATGTATATTCTAATTCGACACTTTCTAATTAGAATATATAATCGTTTATATATGCGAAATTCAATTAATATATTGACTATTAAATATAGTTTGAAAATATTTAAAAAATAGCTGACAGAAAATGAGTGATTCTTCAGATATTTTTAATGTCAGTAAAAATATGTAACTGTTAATTTATTCAGTCAATAAGTGATTACTAAATTATTTAGTGCAGGTTCAGTCAAGCTTTTGCTTCATGCGAGCTTTTGTGAAATTCAAATTTAGATGTGCTACAAAAAAATTAGTTTGGATAAAAATTTTGAAGGTTTTCAAAGAAAAAAAATCCAGAATATTACACAATTATCTCTGAAGTAATCATATGATGCGTCACATGTTGACTACCCCTGGTCTAATGTTTAATGAGAATTGATTGAATTCGATTTGAACAAAATTGATTTCATGCATACATATTAAACAACTTTAGTGATTTTCCATTGTTTTTTATTTATATACAAAATGAATATTCATTTGTTTGAAAGTCATTTAAAAAATTTATAATTAACAAATAAATAAATCATGTTATATATTAATCTTATTATTATTTTTTAAGTGATAATAATTATTAATAGTAATTAAAAAAATCGACAAAAGTGCTGCGAATAAACTTTCAAACGAGTTATTATCGCAATAATATTTATTATATATATGTATATTATAAAAAGGATTTTATACTCGTTGATTTCTTTTTATTCATATTTTGTATCCTTTTACCCATCCTGCTTGCATCTCAATTGACGTTAACGCCCATAGTATAATCCCCAAAAACAGCTGACGTTTCCCGATCCTCGTTCAGGGAAACCCTGTTCATTGAATATATGGTCCACTGATTTTGATATAGTTTATTCAATATTTGTTACACGTCCATTGACTTAACGATCTGAGTAATTTTAGCATTTATTTTATTATATTTATGGGCGTAATTTAAGCCGGAATTGCGGCCATATATGTATAATAAATCGATTTCGTATTCGGTCCGTTTAAATCTTTATTTTTTTTTTTGAATGATGCTTATAAAATTTATTTTCTATTTATAAATATTTTTCTTTATTTATTAAATTAATTAAAAATATAACACAATTAAAATAAGTAATTAATAATTTAATATATTTTACAATCAATGAAAATGATTATTTTTTGTAGCGATTTTGTTTCAATTTATATTAAAAAATTGCTCATTCAGTTATCTCTATATTAAATTTAATTTATTATAAATCGCTAATATTGTATTACAAGTGGATCCGTGTACGGATTCGCACGCGGGCCTACAGTGTGTGTTGGATCATTAGAAGTATACACCTTTTATTATATATATTTTTATTAAAATTGAATTGAAAATATTATAAAAGTAACATGAATTAACAATTCATCTAACGACCATATTATACTATATATATGTATGATGACGTTAGCGTGAGTCGTTCGGTGCGCGTCGTCGGCGTTGGCGTGCAGCGACACTAACATTATATATATATATATATATATATATATATATATATATATATATATATATATATAAGATAATTTAGAGAGTTTCTACTTTATATATAATGAATAAATATTGTAAAGCAATTATTTTTCATTTATAATTTATAAACACGCTTTAAACTCATAAAATATGAATTACACACACATATTTTTTTTTATATTATGATTTAAACGTCGTCTGTGCCGTTCACGGGTATAATTTTTTATTGGCGACGCTATCAAAACGTGAAAATTTTCACGAGTATTTTCCTTCACTGGAAATAATCGACGCGAAATAAGCTTCGTTTCCATCTTTTGTCGTCAATTCGACTGTTATTTATTGAAATTGCTTCCGAAATGTTTTTCCATTGTCGTCTCGAAATATTGTTCGTAAAGTATTTCTTTGACGATAATATTTATAATAATAATAATGATGAAGATATCTAGAGAATATATATTATATATATATATATATATATATATATATATACATATTTTTTTTCATTTATCGAAATGCGTAACGTTAAATAAATCGTAATATTTCGAATGTTTCACATTGTAAACGTTTATATTATTCAGAAATATAAAACGGCGTAAATACGATGAATATTATGGCAATAATAATAAATATGTTTGGCTAATCGCATCAGAGAGCGACAATGCGAAAACGTTTCATACAATAATACTCGTACTTTGGGAAAGCCTCCCTCTGTGTTGAGGGGGTTGATATCGAAAATGGTCATATCAATAGTTCAAAACGTATTCTATTTTTTTATTATATTAATATATATATATATTTATAATACTTAAAGTTTTGATATTTTTCGAATAAAATAAGAAAAAAATGGTTTTATATACATATATGTGTTACAATTTTAATATTATCGATTTGAATAAATAGGATTCAACTATATATAATTATTGTCATTATTTTTAATTAAATTATATGAAAAATACTATGTGTTAGTGTATTATGTGAATTTTAATGAAAAATCGTGACGTTAATGCTAACAATACGGTCGAACATGTTTTTGTGCGGTAGATAAGGACCGCAGAAAAAAAACGCACAAAAAAAATGCTATGAAAAATACATATGAAAAAAAAATCATGCGGTAGAGCCAATACAATGAGTCGTAATGTGATTTATATACCGTACAAAAAAAAACGCATACAAAAAGACCGCACAAAAACAGGTTTAACTATATTTTTACAATTCAAAATATAGATTTTTATTATGCCAATTTTCAATTCGTTATTATATGATTTCATGTAAAATATTTCAGCATTTACGATTAAATTTTGCTTCGATTTTGTCAAATGATATACCATACTTTTCGCCTGTACAATTTTAACACAACAAAACAATACTTTTCATCACACGGGTCTACTTGTATATAATAAAAATATTCAAAAAAAAAAAATTATCAAAATATCCCTCATATTGCTACTTAGCGCGTGCGGCTCGTCAAAATAAACATACGCTGTTTATTATATATAAATATATATATTTGTCATTATTATTGAGGCGGTCTATCATTGTGTAAATTCGCCCGTTATTCAGAGTTTTCCCCTTATTTGAATGCGTCGTATGTTTTAAGTTGTTGATGTCAAAGCAAGCGGAAAAACGCGACAACAACAATTACAATGTTTTGTCGTTGTTGCGAGAAAAACCACCGCTTTGTAACTCGACGTAGGAAATTGCGAGAGAGAGACTTTCAACTTCGCGTATTTCGAGCTTCGACGATTCTCATCATCGGTATTATAATTATTTACATTTTTATTACTATGTACAATTAAATAACGCTTACGTATATATTATTTATTTTGTTTGTAATATGTAATTATTATTTTTTACGTATAAATATTTTATGTACAAAACTGAATTTGCATAGTCGGGTCAGTGGTATGGACGCGGCTTTATTATAAAGTAAACTTTGACAGTTTACATAGCGACGACGATGTAAAACGACTTCAATGTTTATACCATATATTGGTTATTTGTTGACGAAAATTAGCGAAGTCGCGATAATATGTCGTTTTTCAATTTCCATGTCACTTTAGCGTGCGCTCATTAATTAGTTATTTTTGAAGAAATCTTCCATCTTTAGGTCGGTTTGGAGAATTTTTAAAGTTTATCTTGATTTTAAAATTATACATATAAATTTATTATAAGGTTATGTCATATTTATCAATGACATTTTTGAGGTGATTTGTTGGAATTATTTATTATAATGTATTTTCATTTTGATTCATACAATTCTATTGAATAACAGAGTGAAATATATATATATATATATATATATATATATATATATATATATATATATATATAAAATAGAAAATAAAGATTTTTTTTCGGCATAATAAAATTTTTAATCGTTATTGCTAGGTAATTTTTATTTAAAAAATATTGATTTTTCTACATCTAAACACAATATAAATTTTAAAAGATTTCTATAAAAATTAATCTAAAATAGATTAAAAAAAAATACATAATATTGTACACACAAAATAAAATAGATTAAAATTAGTCATTTTCATATTTTTTTTTCGCTCAATGAAAATCTTAATATAAAAAAAAGGACGAAAAGTATATAGGCGAATTCGCCGAATAGACGTTTCGTTTTTAAGGCAATATTTACATGTTTTTTTTTTTATTGTAATAAGATTTCAAGATAAGCTCGGTGTTTCTATGGAAATTTTCACTTGAAAGAAGGCTTTTCTTTCATTTTATTGCAGCTTTTGATCCCCGAAGTCCGGCACAATTCTTATCTGGATTCATTTGAATGGAAAATACGAGACATTCAACGGTATTAAATATTAATTCAAAGTGTATTCTATTTATGTTATCGTGATTTTGACGTTTTATTATATATTTATTGAGTAAATTTCCTTTTCATTCATTTTTTTTATTTCAGTAAATAATTCTTCATGTTTTTACCTACTGATAATTTTTATATAATATCATTCATATACAATGAGATATTCAATTATTATAATACGATTTGACAATAATAATATATAAATTTTTTAAATAATATAAAATTTACTGAAAACAATAAAAAATAACTTTCTATAAAATTTAATTGTTGATAATTTTATTTTTTTCTGCAATTTTTTATCTTTATTTAAAATTTAAGAATTTGATTGCTAACTTTATATTTAAAGTGTTAATTAATACTGTATTATTATACTAAACAAATTGGTCGTCTTTTATATAAATTAAAAATTCCTCGAAATATAACAAAATGTTATTTCGAAACTGCGAGATTTTCAATCATATATTTGGATTTGTTTATTTTTAATATAAAAATATCTGACACATTTTATCATCGGTTTCTGATACATTTTTCGATTATTATTATGCATATTTATATAAAAATATAATATTTATTCGTAGTTATATTTTTGTTTATTTATTTAAATTTCAATATTATAAACATATTTTTTTATTAATACTTAACAAAACAATGATATTTTTATCCCAATAGTTGAGATAAAATTCGTGAAAATTGTTGTAATTAGTTAGAAAAAAATATTTTCAAATATATAAAATTTTAGTATATAAAAATTATCTCGAAAATATTTTATAAAAATATATTTTGTATTTATAAAATAATTTGAACAAAATAAATTTAATTCAAATTATTTAATCGTTCATAAATATAAACAATATATTAATCGAATTTTTTTTCTTAATAAATCAGTTATATTGATAATATTATAAAATTTGAAATGAAATGACTTACGGAATGCAGAAAATCCCGAATGTATCGGCATATCTCCGTTGAATAAGAACGGCGGTCTAGGCGGCAGAAAACTGGGCAAATTGGAGAAACCGGGAAACGGCGGAATCCCGGAAAATCCCGGAAGTCTGTTCGCGATCGCGTGCTGATTTGACTGCATCGGCAAACTGGCGGCAGCAAGCTGAGCGAGGGTCGCCGACGCCGACGACGATTTATCATCAAGGAAACCATTTTCGCCGATATCCGAATTATAATTGACATTATTCTGATGACGTTTCGCGTCGGATTCCGTCATTTTCAAACGATTCCTTCCGTCGTCGTCGAAATCGGACGACGAATCCGTGCACGATGCACTTTTCGAATCGGTCTCGTCCGTTTTGTTATTGTCCCGCGTTATTTTCGTTTTTTCCGATTCAAGGTGTCCGTATATCCTGGCGAAGAATTCCCTCGGCGACGACGGTGTCGGCGTTATCAGCGACGTCTTTTTATTGTTATCGGCGACGAGCGATGTGTGTCCATCTTGGTGCGCGTGAACGATGGACTTCGGCGTTATCATATTTTAATTATATAATGTTGTCCAAATCGGGTGTAAATAAGGACTGTCAGGATAAAATGTTAAAGGTTCGCTATCCTGCCGTTTGCACATTTTCTCCCACCCTTATATTATATCCGGGCCACGCCCCGTTATGTTATCCTGTTGTCGAATATTGTCAAACTTTATCGACAATTTGATACCTTAATCAAAATCATTATTTTAATTCTTATTATATATAAAGAAAAAAATATTTTTTTATATCATATATTTTATAGATACATAATTGTATAGGTTATATGTATAGTTAAACCTGTTTTTATGCGGTAGAAGGGGACCGCATAAAAAAAAACGATCGGCGGCAACTAACTGAAGTTAATAAATGACCGATTATGTATTGAAATAGGCTGCAATATGTACATACACATTGATAGTAAAAAAAAAATGATGCCAACACTTTTGTAATTCAATGAGTCGTATTTGTGATTCATATACCGCACAAAAAAACGCATACAAACATATCGCACAAAATATATTTTAATATTTTAAATGAAGAAAATTTATCATTTTGATAATAATTTTATTGTTAATACGAAAAAAAGTCTAATTTTTAATATTTTTTTTTATATCAATATTTTGAATTCGATTTAAATAATAAAATACATCAATATTATGAATATTATTTTTTTTAAAGAAAAAGTTTGAGAATCATATTTGTTATAGGGGTTGGGAGGCGTGGTGAAATTTTTGGGCGTGTCATGGCTCTTTAGAAATCCAATCCTATGGCTATTAGAATAAACGTCAGGATTATGATTATCTAATTAAATATTTAATCCACTTGATTATAAATTAATTATCTATTTTTATTCGAATATTGCTACGTTTTAATCGATCATTAACATTTTATTCTTTTATAATCGAAAAATATTGTACTATTATTTTATAAAATGATTAACATGTATTAATTTATTATATATTTAAAAAATAAGATGTTTATATCACAAATAACTATTTTTATTATATAAATATAATAAAGAAAAACAAAACGAAATTATCCCCCATTTCATAGCTTTCAAAAGAACATCAAAATATCGTTAAGATTTTTTTTCAAGGCAACTAGGCTTTTATATGCGAATAATAGTTTTTATGCGTGCAAAATATATTTTATTGTGTTTAATCTATTATTTGTTTGAGTAATTTTTTGATTATATAATATATAATATATTGTAACATCACGCGAACATAAAACGAAATCTTTATTTGATGAGGGTTGCATCGGGAAGAATATCGCTTTTATTATTATTAAAATGTTCGTACAAATATTTATATTTTCTATTTTTTTAATTGGAATTGCGCTTAAAAAATATAAAATATATTTATTATATATAAATAAAAATTCAACAATTTTATTAAATTAAAATTATTTTTTTAATACATGTTTTTTCTGCTATAAATGAGTAAATGGATAATAATAATAATATATATATATATATATATATATATATATATATATATATATATATATATATATCTAAAAAAATATTATATTATATATATTACATAAGAAATAAATTTATAAATTGTTCATATAAATTTAATACTTAAAAATTGTATAAAATAATTTTAAGAATACTCAAATCAGAGGTTCAAGCTGAAATTGCGCCACTAATTAATTAATTGAATTATTTTATATATGATATTTGTTAACTCATTTTTATATGAAAAAAATATTGATTTATTATTTAATAAAATTATGTTTTATAATCGACACATAAAATGCGATATATATATATATATATATATATATATATATATATATATATATATATATATATTATTGAATATGAAAAGATCGAAATATAATTTTTATAATTATAACGAAAAATTATAATTGTTCAATATCATTGGATATTTATTGTATATTATTATATATATATATATAATATAATATATTTTTTTTAGTTGTCATCGTGTTTGATCGATGCGATTATTGAAATTTAACGCCGAACGAGACGAACGTGTCAACAATTTTCCACGGAATTGATTGAATCAATTGATTCGGTCAGTTAGTTCGTGGCGGACTTCCGAAACGTTCGGAATGCCGATGGATCTTGGAGTACATCCATGGAATATCATCGTCGGCGTCATCGATATCGGAGTCAGCACATGAGAGTTTATATTCGATGCCGTTTCTATATATCGCCGTCGATTTTCAATATGAGGTTTATTTATTTATTTTTTGTTCAATTATTTGTATGTATTTATATTCTACGATTTACTATTGATTCATACCTGTATATATATATATATATATATATATTATGGTGATAAAAAAGTTTATTTTGTATGGATTCAATTTTATATAGAAAAAAAAAAGTTGTTTTAAATCGTATTTTTAATTATTGTGATATAATTTGATATTTTATTTTTATAGTAAATTAAAAAAAAAACAATTTTGAATGTTATTAAAAAATTCATAAATTAAAAATTAAATAAAAAAATTTTTTTTTTCTATATTAAATAATAATATTTTTTACGTAAAAATATTTGCAGTGATTATTCGAATAAAATTTGTAAAAATATTAATTTCTAAATTAATAAAAATAATATTTATTTTTTAATTGTTCGTTCACTTTTGCAATATTCAAAAGAATTTTGAATAAAAATTATATATTTTTTTTTAATAGTGGTATATTATTTATAATAAAATTGTTACAAGTTTTTCCAAACAAATAAATTTTATGTAAAAATAGAAATTATTTTTATAAATGTATCGTTGTAAATTTATATATATATATATATATATATATATATATATATATATATATATATATATATATATATATATATATATATATATATATATATATATATATATATATATATATATATATATATATATATATATATATATATATATATATATATATATATATATATATATATATATATATATATATATATATATATATATATATATACTAACTTATGAAATATTTTGAACCGTTTTTACATTATTATGTATTATATTTAATATTTTATCTGATTATTGAAAATAAATCGATTATATTGCGCATCCGTTCAAAGGTTAAAATTACGAATCGCACAACGAAACTTTATACAAAAAAATGGGATCACACACATTTTTTTTTCTATCAACCAAAGAAATATTTTTATGATGATTGTCTATAAGCATAAATTTTCAGATGAAACGTCTATCGTTCAAAAATAGTTATACCAAAAATATCGAAGTCGATTTCGTATCAGTAAATATTAGATCGCTTTTAGAAGCTTTAGTTATACGTTATATATATATATATATATATATTTTTTTTTTCGTAATAATTCGGTTTGCGAACTGTCCATAAAGCATCTGGAATTTAATATATGATAAATAAATCAACATGTGAATGCGTTTCATGGACATATCGAGCCATTTTTGCCAGCGTTAAAAGCAAAAACAAACATTTTGAAATTATAGAAATTTATTGACGCTCGTGAGAAAATATGTAAAACGAATCGTTTCCGTTTTCCATTTTTAGAGGTCGAGATCGCGTTACTCGAAATATCGTGTTGTACGAATTATACGCATATTCCAAGTGAAGCGGTTTTCAAGTTGAACTAAATAATTATTTTATTATATAATATATTTATATATATAAAGTTTAAAACGTCTGCGTTAGATTCGTGATTAAGTTCGAAAAATTATTTTATATTAGATAATTCGGGTAATTTATAAACAATTTTTCAATAATAGAAACAATGGAAAAATTTATATAAAAAATATATATACTAACAATTTGAAAAAATACTGCTGTAATCAAAAAATAAAGTGAAATTGTCATTTAAAACTCCCTGACATCAGGAAAGCAAGTAAATTGTAATTTTTTTTCTAGGTTGGTAGGACTGTCTATAATATTTACCAAGCGTTTGTTTGTCTAAAGATTTAATAATTTTCGAGTTACACGTGTTTTCATCACGATAATACACTATATTATACTACATTGGTTCTTCGTGCCTTTTTTGCTGAAAACTCGGCTCATGTTGTTCCGCAACCAACGTATTTGCCTGATTTGGCTCCGTGCGACTTCTGGCTATTTGGCAAATTCAAAGAACTAATTCGTGGATGTCGTTTTGACACGATTGAGGAGATAAAAACCGAATTGAATAAGGTCTTGAAGGCTATGCCGGAAAAAAAACTATTCAAGAATTGGAAATAGCGTTGAAAAATAATAAATTAAGAATTTACATTTTATAAACAAATTTACTTTACTTTTTGATCACAGTGTTATAATGCAGATTGAAACGTTTAGTGATTGCTTAGATTATGGGTTCTTAATTTTTTTTAATATAAAAAAAAAATTAATTATTTTTGTCTGAATTTTAGTTGTTATTAAGTCGTTATTAAAGAATATTTGAACTGTGATACCGTTTAATATTAATATTTTATATGTAAACATAGGAATGATTCTATAAATAAAAATTGTTGAGAATCGCCGTTATTCAGGGTAATTTTCCACAGTTTTTTTCCCCATTATATTTTTAACACATTTGTGTGTCTTTTCGCTTTTAACGAAACGCGTTAATGTTTTAATTGCGAATAATTGGCGGTTAAGTGGCGAAATTGGCGACCGGTCGACTTGTTTATCATTCCAATCTACGTAACACAATTATTTAGCTATTATGACTTATTTCGGACGATATTATTGACGAATTATTGATTTTTCGTGATCGTTCAATTTTTTTTTCTTTTCTAATATGAAACATTACATTAGTATTATTCAACAAGATTTTCAGTTAGTATATAATATTTTTTTTATTGATATTTTGAATCAATTTTAAATTATTTAACAAAAATATATAAATAGATTTTTTTCTTATATATATATATATATTTTTTTTTTTTGGACTATATTCGATTTGATTAAATATTTCATAAATATATGTAAATAAATTTATTTTACGTCAATAGATATATCTGGAATATAAAGAAAATATGGTAATGTTGGAAATTTGATATTTAGAATTACAAATAATGACGGTCAATTGAAATTTGTATTTTTGTGGTGGTAAATAATTTGACGTTTTTCTAATATATATATATATATATTTATTATGTTTAAAAATATATTTTTTTTATAAATATAATAAAAATTAAATATATTTTTTTCCTATGAATTAATATTGAATATTTTACGAATTTTTCATAATAAAATTTTTACTGCATTCAAAATTATATCGCAAAAATAAATATTAGAACAAAATATGCGCACGAACCGCATTTTATAATATTTTTAATATTTCCTGAACGTTATATTTTATGATTGAAACACAAATTAGAAACTGTTTTATTGCGAATGTATCATAAAAAATATTTTCTAAATATTTACGCCTAGATTTTATTTTGATTTTATTTTATTTATTTTTTATTTTTTTGTTATAGATCTTTGCTATGTCTGTGGTGTTGTTTAATAGCAATTGTCAAATGTCAACATAGACAATCTGAATTTTTGATAAGAGGACCGAATCTTCATGTTTTAACACGTCATCATTTGAAGACGCACGATCTGCAACATTTGTTAGTGTTTAAAACTAGTTAAATTATCATAATTATCGATAACTGATTGGAATGTGACATTATTCACCACGAATAGTCATTTTAAATAATGCTCATTTAATGAAGGCTAATTGTTTTATTTATCAATATTATAATATATGTAAATAATAGATAAAAAAATTGTGATATTTTATTGATATTAATTCGTGTTGATTGTTTAAGAGTTTTGAATCATTCATTTTCTACTAGATTGGATCAGCATCTCTTTTTTTATTTATGTAATTATAATTTTTAAGGATTGTTTTGATAATTTGAAAGCTGTTTTTAGTGATCAATATAATTTGAAAAAAAGTGTTATGAATAAGTAATATAAAATGAAATATATTTTCACTATGAAAAATATTAAAAATTTTCTTTGACGAATGAATTTTTTTAAAAATTTTTGCATTGAAAACATAATATATTTTGAATTTTACCAGCTGATTATTTGTATTTAAGTGATAATTGTCGAAAATTTGTGAATTTTACACGATATTTTTTTTCTCGTATATATATATATATATATATTTTTTTTTTTATGTAACGTTTATTTAAAAATCTTTTTAATAGATTTAAATATGATAATGATTGTAACTATGTCAGCGTTTTCAGTCACGTGGATTTTCATAGAACGTGACTATCATCTATCTGATGATAATAAAACAAATAATACTGTTAAATATTCTAACATATTTTCATACATTATTAATTTTTAAAATATAAAATATTTACAATCGCAATATTCTGATTAAAAAAAAACAGTCTTATTCGAAGGGCAATAAACTCGTGTTTATCCTTATAAATGAAAATATTTTTTTTTAATATAATTATATAAATAAAAATATTTATTTTGACGTATTTTAATCGTTAATTATATTTTTTTTACGAATAGATCTCTTGTGGATGTGTCGGAATTGCGTGGATTTGAACCAGGATGTTTGCGCGATCTTAAACACTTACATTCCTTGTAAGATTTTATTTTTTTTTGCTATGTAAAAATTAAATTATATTAATTTATTATATTTACAATATTTTAATATTTTGATAGATATATTTGGGGGGCGCCAAAATTGAAGAAATTGCCGTACGAACTCTTTCGTCCTGCACCCCCCCTTTTTAGATCCTTGTAAGATTTTATATTATTTTTATATACATAATATAATTTATTTAAAAATGATTATTATTGTAATTTTAGGAGAATCGTTAATAGTGGACTCAAAGAATTGCCAGATTTAAATTCTTTAGCTGATGAAGCACAATTAATGCACATCGTGTATATATTTAATATTTTTAATTATTTATAAATATTTTTGATCATAAAATATCGATTTTTTTTTTAGAGATTTTGATGGAAATAAATTAGAAAAAATTCGAAGTAGAGGAATACGCGTTAGAGCCGATCAACTGTAATCATTTTATTATTTATATTTATCGTATTTATTGTAGTTTATTGAATTTTGAATATTTTATATTTATCACAGTATTTTAGATAATAACGAAATCGAAGAAATAGAAGATTTCGCTTTTGAAGGATCAGAATTGGCGGAATTGTATGACAAATAATTATCACTATTAAATTTTATAAAAATAATAAGAATATATTTTGTATATTATATTTTAAAATTTACAGAAGTTTAAAGGGAAATTATTATCTAAGCGTGTTGCATGAAAATAGTTTTGCGGGAATTTTAAGCATTCGCGAACTGTATGTAAAATATAATGTGTATATATATTATATATATATTTTGACTTATTTTTTAAGTTACATTTATTAAAAGTTGAGAAAGCAAACGAATTTTGCAGAGATATTAGTGATACGTCAATAATTACGCTTCCAGCAGCCGGTCTCTCTTCAATGGAAGTTCTTAAAGTGCAGAATGTGATTTCAATGAAGACTATACCGTCAATACACGAATTTAAGGTAATAATAATTAATAAAGGGATAGTAAACCTTTTTTTTTATAATAATTTATATTGTATATAGTAAAAATTTTTTTTTGTACGATTAATTAATTTTTATTATTTGCTAATTATTTATATATATATATATATATGTAAATAAAAAAAAAAAAATTTACATTTAGAATCTGCGCGAAGCTCAATTGACTCATCATTTTCATTGTTGCGCATTTCGTTATCCTGAACTTCACAATCCTAAAAGACACGAACAATATCTTGTATATGTTTCCAAGTTACACGAGGTATTTATTATTATTATTATTATCATTATAGAAATGATGTATAATTTAAACGTTAAAATTTTAATAATATCGTATTGCGGATTAAATTTAACGAATAATAAAAACAGTTGTGTTCAAGGAGAGATGACAGAAATCGAACTAGAAGAAGAGTCAAAAGAAAAATTGACTATTCATTGACGACTCAAGCGAATTTAGATAATTTTCCCGCAATAAATTCGCACGATGATTTATTAGAACCATGGAGGTATTTTAATATATATATATATATATATATATATATATATATATATATATATATTTAATAATTATTATTTAAAATTTCATTTTTATCTAATGTTCATATTAGCGAACTAGTCATAGATCAAAATGATAACGGTGATAATGAAGAAATCACCGAACAGTACGATGAAGATGATGATTTTTATGATGGTGTCTTTCATCAAACACCAGCCGCGATCCCCACTAAGAGTGATATAACGCTTGTATGCAACAATGATACTAAATATTTAATAAAGTAATTAATACACGAATATTATATAAAGAAAAATATTTTTTTTATTTATATAGCAGTTTATTCGACATATATATATATTATATAAAAATGATATTTCAGTGTTGATAGATGGCGAGAAGTTAAATGCACACCAGAAGCTGATGCATTAAATCCATGCGAAGACGTATTGGGAAGTGTTGAAGCTCGTATTATAGGTTGGGGCGGAAGTATTGCAGCAACTATTGGAAATTTAGGGGTTGCTATAGTATTATTAACAAGACCTTTAGCACCTCCGAGATTATTGTTATTATTATTAGCCGTGGCCGATCTAGCAACTGCTCTATATTTATTATTAGTGTCATCTGTCGACACATATACCGCTGATAATTATTTCAATTACGCCTACGATTGGCAATACGGTTAGTAATTTATATATTTGACGAAATTAGAATATTGAATAATATCGATATAAATATTGTTTTACAGGTTTCGGATGTCGCATTGCTGGATTTTTAGCAATTTGGGGAGCTCAAGCGTCTCTCTTGGCTTTGGCAGCATTGACTTTGGAAAGATGGCTGGCAATAACCAGAGCCATGTCACCTCAAAGACGTCTATCACCACGTGGAGCACGTTCAATTATATTTATATCTATTATATATTCAATATTTATTGCTTCAGCTCCTCTTTTTGGTGCCAGTCATTTTTCATCTACCAGGTATGTTCAAATAATCCATTATGACAATTTTAATATATATATACATACTATATAATTTTAACATTTTTTTTTTCAATAGTATTTGTCTACCGATGAGATGTCAAAATTGGATCGATATACTTTATTTAACATGTCTATTATGCGGTGGTCTATTTTGCGTTTTTGCCGTCATCGGATGCTATGTGCATATTTATTTTACTCTAGCAAAAGATAGTTCCAGTTGTACTATTAGATCCGGAGATGCGCACGTAGCTCATAAAATGGCGATTTTAGTAGTTTATAATGCTTCTTAAATATCAAAATCAATATTTACATATTTAATTCATTATATTTTACAAAAAAAATTGTTTTTTTTTTTTTAGATAACGACACATTTATCCTGTTGTGTTCCTGTGGCCGTTGTTGGTTTCGGAGCTTTAATTGGTTATCCTATTATCGGTGTACACGGAGCTAAGCTCCTTTTGGTGCTAATATATCCTTTAAACGCTCTCGCTGATCCTTTTTTATATGCGATTCTTACACATCAGTTTAGAAGAGATTTGTATCTTTTATTAGAAAGGTATTCCGTTTATATTCTTTTTATAGATAGTCGACTTGTGGCTAAGATCGTTCATAAACGATTGAACGTAAGGCGATTTAGACACAAGTCTGATATTTCTATTTATATATATATATAATATATATTATTATTTTTTACGTTTATATCTATAGAAATTTTGTTAATAGAATGATAATATTATCAGACGTACGATTGTAAATTTGAACAGTAGAAATTTGTGTCTTTGGATTTTTGGGGTTTACTCGAGTAAATTAATTGTTTTTTATATATAATTTTATTATTGTTTGATATATATATATTTTTCAGATATGGTATTTGTACAAATAAAGCTCAACAATACAAGTTGCCCGGAGTTGTTGGTCGTAGATCTCGTCGTAGAGCTTCAAATTCACCGAAAAATCGTAGACCTGACGGCTCATTGACAACAGGATACGAAGATTTACTCGTATAACAGTTATATAATATTTATATATTATTAATTTTAATTAAAAAAAATATATCTAGATTTATATTTATTTATAAGAAAAAAATATTATAGGTTAGATGTAAATATTCATATATTATTTGTTCGATTGTAAGTTTTAAATATCAATGAATTTATATTTTGTAAATTTTTTTCTTAATATGAAATAAAATTATTAAATAATTGAAAATTTGATGAAAATTCTTTAATAAAATTCGAATAATGTTTCAACAGATGTCACAAATTTTCACGGGATGCAATTTTTCACGGAAAATTATTTTGAAAAATATCGTCAGATGTCTAAGTTGAAAATGATTCGTGTTTTTCTTTTCATATTACAAACAATATTTTCTTTATTTTATAATTATTTTTTTTTATTAATAAAATCGAAAAAACAATTGTCCATATAATTGATATTTATTTTATTTATAATTTTTTATATATATTATTGCATTTCAAAAAAATCTCAAAAATTATATTTGCTAGGTATAAAGTGTATTTCTAATTAAAAATCTTATTTATATTTTGTATGTAATTTAAATGAAAAATTTATATTATTTGAGTAAAATTTCAAATTAACAAATAAGAAACTAATATATAAATTCATTCTATTCACAATTCGTTTTTATTTATATATTGAATTAGAATTTTTTAAGAAACGTTAGGCAGTTGCAGCATTTTCCTATCGAATTTTCCGACCATTGTTCGGCAAACGAACGTCCTTTTTGTTTGTGATAAATTGATTTGTGTTGTTTATAAATCAGTTTCGATATCAACCGGATTCGATGCCCACAATAAAAATGTCAGATAAATACGCAAAACATTTGAAGAGAACACATACAATATAATAAATAAAAATGTCCGATTTGTTTTTCCTTTTTTCATTGTGCTTATACGACGAATTTCCCGGTTATCGTTCCAAGTCTTTCGAATATTATTATTATTATTATTTTTTGTTTCTCATTTCACTCGATATAATGCGCGATTATAATAACGTATCGATCTGTCGGTTATTGTGATCATTTGTACGTGCATTCCGCTTTTATTATTTTATTTATATCGGGAATCGATTCTTTAAGGAAAATTCGTTTTAACGACGCGAATAACTTGAAAAGAATGAACACGAATAGTTTTGAATAATTTTCTACTAGCATATATTTTAATGACTGTGAAAGTATGAAAAACAAGTCTTCATACCATTTTATTTGTATTACTGTGATCAAAAAGTACGGTGAAATTGTATTTAAAACTCCAGGTAAATTTTAATTATTTTTCCTAGGTTGGTAGGAGTGTTTATAACATTTGCCAAGTGTCTGTTTGTCAAAAAGTTTAATTATCTCCGAGTTACAAGTGTTTTTTCAACTCTTAGTTTCTTCATCACGATAACGCACCATGTCATACTGCATACTGCAACCACCATATTCGCTGGATTTGGCTCCGTGCGACTTCTGGCTATTCAGCAAAAGCTAATACGAATAGAAGAATGTCGTGAAGGCATTAACCTATACCCGAAAAAGACTATTACGACTGTTTCGAGGACTGGAAAAAGCGTTGGAAAAAGTGCGGTTTATCAGACGGAGATTACTTTGAAGAGGATGAAATTGATTTTTTGATCACAGTGTTATATATGTTATAATACATAACAAATTATATAAAAATAATATTCGGTCTGATATTAAAACTCTTATTTATATATGAGGCAACAGATGTGAATTAATAGATATCACCAATTTCTCGTTATATATCTTAGTAAAATATTAATTATATTTTTTCTGTAGTATATATACATATAGAATATCGATCTAAACTTTTTCGCAATTTAGCTCAGTAAGTACAATTTAAATAAAACAAAGATTGATGTCATATCATTCTCGTCACGAATTTTTGCTTAAAGTAAACGAGACTCACCCTCAGCGTTTTATTTGTCTTGTTGCTATTTTTGTATTAATTTACATGTAAAATACAGAATTTTCATCTGCAAAATAAGTTAAATTGACGAAATGCGAAACAAAACACAACGAATAGACACTGTTTGTATATTGAAACACAAATATTTGTGATGAAAGTAAATTGTGAAACGTGGACAATATAAAGTGTTGTACGCATTATTAAAAATATTGCTGAAATTATTTATATCAATTAACTATTTTGTAAAAAAAAAATTAAGCAATATAGAATTTAAGAGTGATTAATGTTTTAATTTTTACAATAAATTAATTATAGTAATTGTGGTTATAATATGAAAATCATTTCTCGTTTAATTTCGGTCGAGTTTTCGCATACACGAAAGAAAAATAGAACGATAAATATCCGCGGTGGAAAACTCGGAAAATTCCATCGACTAGTTTCGTACGAACGTTTTCCAGTTTAAATACAGTATACATAATATATAATACATTATATAATAATAATAATATTATATGCGAAAAGTACTTTATTCACTTTACGAATAAAAAAAAAAGAAGAGACTCGATCGTTTCCTTTCATCGAATTTCATAGGATTTAGGTTCTGTCGGAAAATCGGCGAAATTTTCTTTTACCGCATAAGAAAAAAAAAGCATATCGAAATTCGTCTCGTAATAAAATATAGCGGAAAAAAAGAAAATTTCAATTTGCATTAATATCTTGGATACGTCAAGATTTATTTAAGTCCTGTGCTTCATGACCGAGTATGACGGATTACAGTAGCTTATTTATTTATATTATAAGAATATATATATTTTATTCAATATTTATAATTTATTTTGTGATTAATAATATCTGATATATTTTTATATTTTATATAAATTCAAATATATAATATTAAAACACTTTATACGCTATGATAACAAAGTAAGGTGAATTTGTTTAGAAAATGTAAATTCTTTATTTATTCTTACAAATCAATTTCATCACATTCAAAGTAATCCTCGTCCGATAAAATGCACTTTTCAATTCTTGAAACAGTCGGAATAGTTTTTTTTCCGATATAAATCCTTCAAGACCTTCTTCGATTCGGTTTTCATCTCCTTAATTATGTCAAAACGGCGTTCTCAATTTCTTCTTTTGAGTTTGCTGAATATCCAGAAGTCGCACGGAGCCAAATCAGGTAAATACGATGGTTGTGGAACGGCATGAGTCGAGTTTTCAGCAAAAAAGGCACGAAGAACCAATGCAGTATAATATAGTGTATTATAGTGATGAAAACACGTGTAACTCGAAGATTATTAAATCTTTAGACAAACAGACGCTTGATAAATATTATAGAAAGTCCTACCAACCTAAGAAAAATAATTACAATTTATCCGCCTTCCTAATGCCCGGAAGTTTTAAATACAATTTTAACTTATTTTTTTAACAATCGATTTTATTATATTACTATTTGGGTTGAAATATTATTTAATAGATGTACGATAAGAGTTATTTAACTGATTTATATTCATAACAAGAAATGAATAATTTATTAAATTACCTTTTTGTCAGAGAAGAATTGCTCTTATGACGCTTTTAAAAAGAGGAAATTATGATTTTAAGATAGCTATATACTATGACGGAATTTTAGAACGTACTTTGATATGCCACGGATCACAAAGAAAAAATTACAAAACATTGATTTAATGTAATTTAGTAATTTTCAATATTTAAAAAAAAAATAATTCTAAATACTATAATCCTTTTTATACAAATATATAACTGAAAAAACGTTTTTTTTTTATATATATTATTTTCTTCGTTTCAGAAAATGGTACGAATTAAAATTTAAAAAAGACCGCAAACGGTCCACGGCATACCATTTGTAAACCGCTGGATCAATTTTAAAATATAGAACATTATGTTGACATTAGGATGAAATGAAAACGATTTAAAAATAATAATGCAAAGAAAACAAATTAAACGATATCGATTTAATCAATTTTATCCAAAAAACGGATCAAATTGTTTGCGCACGTTTTACTACCGGAATCCATACATAATGGTACAGACGATGATAAATGAACGAATAATTGTTCGGTAATTGCTAAGTACATCGGTATATATTATTCGGAAACGTTTCATAAATAAATAGTTAGATGTTTGTTGTCTTTTGCAATTGCAACATTATTATTATTTCGTTTACAAAAGACCGTAGTGCACTTGATGTTCGAGTCATTACGGGCGAAATTGAGTTCAAACTTAAATTGTTTTTCTTCGTAATACTGATATATAAATATATATAATATTATATTATAGTACGGATATTTATAGCGGTATATTGTGAAATTTTTCGTGTAATATTTTTAATTTTGTAGAAATGAACGTAACGAAGTATAGCGCTTATTTTATGTAGCGATTTGAACCGTAGAAAATGAAAATATACTATATATATACCATATATATATTTCAAGACAATTTATCACGATTGTGTATTTTAAAAAATAATATTTTATTAATATATTAAATTTGAAGCTTTTAAATTTCATAATAAAATTGTAAAAAAAAATAAATGTCAAGAATATTTAATTTAAAGCATAAATTCGTTATAAGATTGCAATTTATGTATATTTTCAGTTAATAGAATTGTTTTTTTTTATTTAGAGTCAAATTTGAATAGTTGTTACTAAGTGGACAATTTTTTTTTTTTGGCAACAAATATTGTATATACTTATATATAAAATAAAGGCAATATGTTGTCGAATTTTCGCTAGATATTTGAATATTAAACTAGCGACGTTACTAGAATTGATATAAAATGATCCAATATAATTTTATTTTATTTTCTATGTTATTTTTCCAGTATAATACGATTTTATTATATTATTCGTAATAAGAAATTTTATAATTTTATGATAAAAAAATCTGATATTTTCAATATATTTTTTTTAATTTATCATTTTATTACTTAGTCGATAGAATTAAAATATTATTTCGTTAATAATAGTTTATAATTAATATCAAATTTTTCATTATAATTTTCAATGCTCTATTAATTTGTTAAAAATTAAAACAATAATTTACAAGTTTATATAAAATTCGTTATTGGAATAATTGAATCACAATAATCATAGTTATCTTAAATTCACTTAAGATTTCACGAAACACCGTTTGGGAAACGCAAACCAAATAATATTCTACCAAATGAGAGAGAGAGAGAGAGAGAAAGAGAGAGAGATACTAGGGATAAATTTACTTTCAAAAGTTATCCAATTGTTCCCTATTATACCACTCAACCTTGACTGGACAAAACAACCAGCTCAATTTAGACGAGCTTTTAAATTAAAGCTCGTTTCGAAGACTTGGCCCTTCGTCGAAGAAAATACATGTAATACGATGAGAATCTATAATATTTTTCATACGACTTTATATATTATATATATATATATATATATATATATATATATACATATAAAAAGTATAAAAAATGCGATAATAATATATAAATGAATCGTATCGAATACAAACGTGTATATGAAACAAAGCATTTTCACATATAATATCATTATGCGGCTGAATAAATTTCACATGTTGTCCTCTGAAAGGGACCGGATAAACCGAATAAAAAAGCTTATGCGGCGAAGAGACCGATACATATATATTATATATATATATTTTTTTTTTCCCATGTTGCAAATGTGTCGTCATTCAAATTTATTATACGCCCTCGTATCGAATGATGAGGGCTGAAGGGTTTATAGAAAAATATGTGCATATATACTGCGCATAAGGGATGAAATATTTTTCCCTTTACATGTTTATCTGATCGTTTTAATATCGTCGCAAATGGGGATGCTAATTATATCCGTGTAACGATTCGTGAAACTTAAGTGGATTATTCGATATGAACCCAGTGTGTCATTGAAACTTTATATATATATATATATATATTAATAAAAAAGTGTAATTCGATCGATTTATAGAGTTATTTTTCAATTGTTCAATCATTCGTGTATTTCTAGTGTCATTTAGAATACTTTTTAGAGGTTTTTTTTTATATTATTCAATTTGTAAAAAAGAATAATAACATGTCAAATTTTTCAGTGAAATCGAATTTTTTGAAGATTGACGATTGAATAGATCTCGTAAAAAATAAATTAGTACCAAAAGACACTTGAGTTGAAAGATTCATAATGGAAAATTGTTGTAGTGCCTATATATATATATATATATATATATATATATATATATATATATATATTTCTATTTTCAAATTTTATTGTATATTTATCGAGATAAAGATTGAATATTTCGAGTACATTTATTCGCAAATAGCCCTGAAAATAATGTATCGTTTTATTTTGAAAAAAAAATACTTTTGCTATTATATATTTGTTTGTAGTGCTTTATATTTATTATTATGATATAAAGATTTATGTCATATATATATATATATATATATATATATATATATATATATATATATTTTGATATTATTATATCGATTTTTTAAAGAGGACAAAATTATATTTTTAATTAATTAAAAAAATATTTCGATGAAAAATATTTTAAAATCTATGTTTTAATACAATGTAGTGAATTTCTATAGTAATTACATTATCGTTGGATGTTTCTCGAGAAACGATTTAAAATATTTTATGCTACTTCCTGAGATAAATTTTCTAGATTTACTTGTTATTTAAATAAGTTTAAATTCTGTTAATATTTTATTACATAAATATTAAACAGATAAATATTTAATTAAATTTAGCGACGAATATATTATTTTAATTTACCATAAAAATGTGATTATTTTTCATACTAACTAGATTTGTAAAATTAATAAAAAAAATGCTATATATTAATAAAATATTTTATCCAACTATTTTTTTTATTTTAATTAACATATAACATATTGAAGTTATTAATCTTGTGTTAAATTTTTTAAATTATTTTAATTACAAAATTTAGTTTTTATTTTATTTTTATTATAATATTATGAGTTTAAAAAATTTAAAAAATTTTACTTAAAAATAATTCAATGAACTTCAAACATGCGAATGTTGTAAAAAAATAAGGAAAATGTCACGAAAAATAATAACATTAATACTTTATAACTAAATAAATGATTATTACAGATATAACAATGATCTATAATCATACTCATGATTTATATTTTTCAACAAAAATATATTTTATTTTATATTATATTATAAAAAAAATACTTAACAAATAATCTTTAAACTTTGAACGATATACGATAATCGATAACGATGAATAATAATAAAAAAATACAATTTAGAAGCATCCGTCAAATTTTGTGAAAATAAAAAAAAACAAACTATCGCAGAAAAAAAAGAATAGAAAGAAAGATAGAAAGAAAGAACGAAAAAAAAGTCAATTTTCGCCATACAGAACGATCTTGGTAAGTTTTTCCGATCAGTGGTTCCGCGCATGTGGTGCGCGTCGCACGTACCCACAGTTTGATTTCGCGTTGCCGTTTGTTTTTTTTTGTTTTTTGTTCTGTTTTTTCTTGTCGTTGTTAATTATTTCTTTTTAACACTTTTAATGCCTTTGTCAGCTAAATAATAATAAAATTTATGATTCGTCTTTATTGCATTCATATATATGGTTAATGACGCAATTTAATTATATATGTGAGTATTAAAATAATTTTAATATTTAAAATAATATATAATAATTTTTGATATTTGTGATTATATTATATTTTTATATAATTATTAAAAAAATATTATTATAAAACTTTCAATGTCATATTTGGCTAAGTGAAAACACTTAATGTTTTAATGGTACTAAAAATATTTTGAATTATGTATTGTTTTATAGAATCATATATTTTTTCCTGAAATATATATATATATATATATATATATATATATATATATATATATATCCAATATACATTAATTTTAAAAATCACAATTCAAAAAGTATAATTATTATAATAAGATATAATTTTATTTCATGTTTTCAATATTTATATTTATGGCCACTTTTTTTTTTCAATCGAACAAATACGATAATTTTAATATTTTGATATTTTTTATATATATCATAAATCGAAATATGTTATCGCAAAAAATCAAACAAAAAATTATTGATGTTCTTTTAAAGCTTGACGGAAATCGGATTTATTATTCATTTTATTTTTATAATTCAATTCAATACAATATATTTTTTTAATATAATATATTTTTTTTTATTATCATTTTTGTTTATATTATGTACAAAATTATAGAATATGTTACGTTTACAATGTCGGTTTAAAAATAGATACTTTAAAATTAGACGGTTTAAATCATTGAACTTGAACTAATTAATTTATGAAATGACTTCATCAAGAAACCCTTCTAAAGTTATTGTTGAGGTCACCTAATATATATATATATATATATATATATATATATATATATATATATATATATATATATTTGATGAATTAATTCGATTAACTAAGGTCGAAAATCGAATGAAAGTTTTTAATGAATGAAAATGACGCATTTACTATTATTATATATTCGATATAAAATATTTTTTATATTATAAAAAATTTACAAAGCAAGTCGATTTATTTTATACACGTTAAAAGGTGAGATTTTTTCTACATTACATATATTTTTATTTATATCTCTATAATTAAAATACATTTTTTTTGCTGTAAACTTAAATAATACAGTTTACTTTTCACTTTGAGTTATACAATTTTTTGACTTGTTTATATTTCAATTTTTAGTTTATTATTATTTTTTTTAAAAATTTCAGTTCTTTATGAAGATTTACTCTGTCATGTTAAAATTAAATAATATATATATATATATATATATATATATATATATATTGCGGAAAAACTCATTTATTTTAATTAAAATAATATCCGAACGAAGAATACAGAAACCGTATAAAATATATATATAAATTAATCTTCTAAAAATCTAGAATTTATTACAATAATTTTATACTTTCATATATGTTTAAAATTATTTTTATTGATAAACTTGAAACGTCGTTTTATTTTTAATTACGTGCATTATTCGTAAGAAAAGCATAATCATCTTCGATTAAAATTTGCATAAAATTTAGGCTTTGTGATTCTCATTTATTTTCCATTACTATTTTTTTTGAAAATTTTAACGATTGCATAAATTTCACACAGAAGACACTATTTGAATGAAATTCAAATGAATTTCTCGATTTACTAGTACAAGGTTTGTCACTGTTTTTAATTATTTCTCCCGGAACGATAATTTACATAAAATGAACGAGTATTTTCTTCTAAAATGCAGATTAATTATTACGTCACAGGCTTTAAGTCAATACTATATATATATATATATATATATATATATATATATACATGTAATATTAATACATTTTAATACATATATATTTATTTTTATTTTGCATATAATCGACAAAATTGGCAAAGATTTCGCATCATCGGTTAATGTTTGATATTTTCTCGTTATGGCAATACATAAAACATGCATAAGATTCCTAATAAATCGATGTAAGTAATAAAAATTGTCCTTCGTCGTCGACGATAATTTTTTTTTATTATTCGTAAGTGCAAATTGTTTCATGTTGCTGAAAAATTTTATGTAACCACTCGCGAACATTTAATATTTCAGCAGTTTTCTTCGATTTTATGCGCGACGAAAGGACGATAAAAATTATTCGTGTTACAAAAAAAAAAAATACATACGCAGTTATAGAAATAAATAAAATGAAAAATCGGCATTATGAAAGAATTTTTGAATTTGATATTTTTTTTCGAAATTATACACTTTGATTTATTTTCATAGATAATCAGAATTCAGTTCAGTACATTCGATTTTTTTTTAATTTGATTCAATATTATATTATATAACACTGATCAAAAAGTAAGGTGAATTAGTTTATAAAAAGTAAATTCTTTATTTATTCTTGAAAATCATTTTCATCCCCTTCAAAATAATCTCGGTTCGATAAAATGCAATTTTGCCAAAGCTTTTTCTAGTTCTCGAAACAGTTGGAAGTCTTTTTCCGGTATAGCCTTCAAGACCTTCTTCGATTCGGTTTTTATCTCCTCAATCGTGTCAAAACGGAGTCCCCGTATTATTGGCCTTTTGAGTTTGCTGAATAGCCAAAAGTCGCACGGAGTCACATCAGGCGAATACGGTGGTAGCGGAATGATATGAGTTGAGTTTTTGGCAAAAAAGTCGCGAAGAACGAATGTACTATACATGGTTATAGACAGTTCTACCAACCTAGGAAAAATAATATTTAGCTGCGATGTCCGGGAGTTTTAAATGATAATTTAACCTTACTTTTATATTTTAGATAACATTTTATATGAAAATTGTACATAAATCGATATTTTATACAAGTGAAAATGTACGTTAAAATATAATTTTTAGCGTGTTATCATTTTTATTTCGAATCGTTATATTTTATATCGGATGAAAATTTTAATTTTTCGCTTGCAGATAAGGTCAACCATTCAAAAAAAAAAAAAAGTACAACAATAGAATTATTATTTAGTGTTGATATATAAAAGCGACAATTGAAAGGACACAACGATCTAATAGAAAATTAAGCGCGGCGACGTTCCGAATTTTGAATCTATTGTTTAAATTTGATAAAGAAAATTAACTGTCTGTTTCAGGAAAATATTATTTCGGGTCATTTTTGTTTGAAAAACAAAATACTTATACTCAGGCTGAAAATATTAATTTAATTTTTTTTAATAACGTTTATTACAGTATTCGTCATACTATTGACTTTTCGATATTGAATCTACGATTATTTTTTGTAGGCAAATAAATTGTGTCAAATATTGTATTATATCATAAATATATATATATATATATATATATATATATATATATATATATATATATATATACGTAATAAATTTTTATCATTTAATTTACAATTCTGTCAAAAAAAAAATATTTTAATATCGAAAATTTAATAAAAAATATTGCGAATGCTAAGATTCCAATAATGAATTATATTATTTGAACCTTGTAAAAAATATATTGAAAATAAATAAAAAAAAGGTAAAAAAACGAACAAAGTGAATTTTTTCTTCTATTTTTATGAAATAAATGAATATTTAAAGTATTTGCATATAAATTGCTATTTAGCTATCGACCTTTACAAATATTACAATTAATAAAAAAAAAACTATTTTCTATTCTCTAGTGAAATTATTGTTAATTGAAACAATTATATTTATATGGTAGAGATGGAAAAAATCAACATGATCAGTCTTAATTGAGAGTTAAATCTTTGAACTATGATAATAAATTAGAATAATAGTTTGTTTAATAAATAAATCCTTTTTAATATTTCATTTTTTTTTATTCGATAGATTAAATAGTAAATTAATTATACGGCAAAAGTTTAAATAGCTATGTTTAAATAATGAAAAAATAAAAGAGTATATTTATCTTTATTAGTCATTGTTAATTTATTATTACTATATAATTAAATTTTTTTGTTCATCCGAATATGGGTTCAAAAGATCGACGATTTTGATTTTTAGCCAAAAAAAGTGTAGCAAAAAGTAAATTTATAACATTTATATATATTCATCAGTTATATCTAGAAATGATTTGTAAAATTTAAAATATATACATTTTACTGTATGAAGTTTTATTTGGTTATAATTGAAGTAAAATCATTTAAACTACGGTCCGCCACGGACCTTAATTTCTCAAACTAATTAAAAAAAAAACACTAACATTAATTTTCTTCTTTAGAAATCGGTTTATTAATCGCGATTTTTATACAAAAATACCGCATTATTGCAATTTAATATATATATTTTTTGTCATTTTTATATGAAAAATGTATCATAAGATTCAAACTCGAGATTTTTCCGATTAAACTAGTATATTTTTTTATACGATATTGACAAAAATAATTTTTGATATAAAAACGATTAATTTTATAATATTTTTTTTTAACAATATTAAAATTTTGAATTCACTCTAATAATATATATATATATATATATATATATATATATATATATATATATATATATATATGATCTTAGAACATTTTTCTATTTTACTCTATTGAAATAATATGCCGATTCATTGAATAAATCACGCTTAATTTGTTACGGCAATTAAATCGAATATTACAATCAGCATATATTTTATAGATATTATAATTCATAATATGAAAACATAACCATGATGAGATAATTTTATATTTTCTTTTTATTACATATTTTTATTTACCATATAGTATTTTTTTTATATGAAATAATTTTTTTTAACTATGGAAATTATGAATTATAAATTTACGTATTTTTTAAAATTCGTATAAAAATAAAATTTAAATGTTATATACACACACACATACATATATATATATATATATATATATATATATATGTATTTGTAATATATGAACGGATATTTTATTTGTCGGTTATTTGTTAATTTTAAAAGTGATTGAAATTGAATGATGATTGCGTCTAGTTGTCGTAATTACGAGATAGGCAATATCGTCGTTAAAACGAAACGTCATAATATATAAATATCGATCGATTCTAATGGAACGACACGTAATATAATTAATGTTGTTTTATAATGTCGTTACAATAATATTTATATCGGTTCGTTTCAATAACAAACGCTTATAACGAACACGTGCAAAATGCATTTCTCGGAATTCAAACTGAAAACAATACAACGGATTCTATTATAAATCACTAAAATATTCGAATAGTGAATGAATAAATGCGTTGTTTTATATTATAATAATATATATATATCGATTGCGAATTTTAGCATAATTTTCGATTCGATTTTATACGGCATAATACCGTTTACGCTCCGGAGAAACGGTTCGGATAAACTCGTAGTCGATCCATTGGAAACAGTAAACAAGCTAATCTTGTTATTGTGAAGACGCTTTATGAATACAAAATTGACAGGTTATCATGTTGATACAGAATAGATATAGAAAAAAAGAATGAAAGTAAAAGAAAAGAAAACTTCTAAATTCCTTCTTCGATAATGTTTCGAACGAAACGTATTTTACATAAAATTATTCACTCTTTTCTATATATATATATATATATATATATGAGGTGTCTTTTTATGTATTTTTGTGAGCATTCTTGTTTTTGTAGTATTTTTTTTATTATTTAAGATTTCAAATAATAGTTATTTAAGATGAATTTTTATTATTCAACGCGACGAAATGATAAGAAAAAGAAAAATCGCTATAAAGACAATTCGATATTTGCGATTAACGACATCAAAGATTGAAAATAAAAATATTTTTAAATAATATTTATATTAGTGAAAAAAATAATTTGTATCGATAAAAATATTCTAAATATACTTAAACATAATTAATGAAAATTAAATAAAAATATAAAAGTTTTCAAATAATAGTTGATTATGTGAATAATAAAATTATTATAGTATGAATATAATGGAAAAAAATAATCGGATTTTTAAACAGAAAATATAGAATTTTTAAATTGAAAAGAATTTTTTTATGCAAGAAAATATATATAAAAGTTTTTCTTGTTGGTCTTTTATAAAGAGTCAAGTAATCTCATTTTAATAGATATTTTTAAAGTACTATATTATATGTAGAACTATATAAAATGTTGGGTCTATTTTCTGATATTGTTTTATAAAGATTATTTTTTTCACTTTATTAAATGAGCATTAACAGACGCTTTTGAAAAAAAAAACATAATTAATAGCATTTTCAATATAATGAGTTTAAAAATAAATGTAGAAAAGAGTTTTTTTTTAAATATTTTTTTTTACGTTTTGAAAGATTTTAAACGGTCATAATTTTGTCTAAATTGTGGATTTTAGAAATTTAATTTAGAATAATATATTTTTAGCAAAATATTTTTTTAGTTGGTGACTTTATAAAATAAATATTTTTAATGAATTTATTCGTATTTGTGACCTTTTTTTACCCGCAAATATAAAGTATTCGACCATTATTTAAAACAATTCTTAATTTATTGTACGTTTTATATATTTTCAAATTGCGAAATAATTTAATATTTAATTAAAATATGTATATTTTCAAAATATCGATTATTAATAAATTTTACTAATGTGAATAAAAAGAAAATTAGTATAAAAAAATATGAATGAAAATTAAAAATTATTCATAGTTCGAAGAAAATTTATAAATATTTTTAAATTTTTGAATATTGAAAATCGCCTCAAAAGTTAATATCGTAAATTCGCATCGTAATTAAAAAATAATTAAACTTCACTCGAACCGCTACATTCCATTCGAAAAGTTTCAACATTCATACATATTCACTATGGTAATTTTCGTCGACACACAAAAAAAAATAATAATAATAAAACCGAAAATAAAAAAAAACTTTAATAGGCAAAACGCGTAATTTATCTTGTAATTTAATATTGGCAATTAATAAGCTTTGTTCGTAATTTTGAAAGCAACATTTTATATATGCGAGCGCACGTGGTTAACGAAGTGAACGAAATTAGAGCTTTTAGAAGCAAAGGTACGATAATCAAGAAAAGTTTGACGATGAAAAAGGGTTGCCAACGCACTACAAATATAAATTCTGTATAAATAAATATATAAACGAAAGGTAAATAAATGAGAAAAATACAAATAAATCGGTTACTATGTGTATTTGTGCTTTTTTTTGGGAGATTCAGTTTCATCCCTTGACGCAAGTTCATTTTTATGGAGATTGACTCGTTAAATTTTGGACCTTTCGTTGCATTTTTTAATAATTTTACAATGAAGGTGCGTGTTTTTTATGAATGAAAATTAACATAAACGTTACGAATTAGTGTTTAACTTTGGTACATTTTATATGAAATAAACATTTATTTACATAAATGTTTTTTTTATGTAATTAAAAAAATATTATTTATTTCTTTTTGCAACCCTATATATATATATATATATATATATATATACCTTACATTTTAAATTTTTTTTTGTATTAATTTTATATTAGAAAATGATTTTTTGCATGTTCGTATTTAATTATATATAAAGATATAATTGTGAAAATACATATAAATAATAAAAATAAATTCCACTTTTAAAAGTTTTAAGCAAATAAAATTGTAGTTAAAATTCGCAATTTGTCGTTCGGATAATTATAATAATATATAAAAAGTTAAATTAATGATTTTATTATTATTTATAGAAATTTTTCAATTATGATAAATCAAAAAAAAATGTATTATCTTGAAGAAAATGTTTTTTATATGCTTTCTAAATTAATAGACGATTTATCGAATTTTTATTTATATAATTCAAAAAAAAAAATGTCGTTAGCTTTATATATATACCGATTTTATAAAATGTTCGTATAATTTTATCGCAGAAATTTAAAAGTATGTTTATTTTACCTTAATATTTTTGTGTTTAACTTGTCAGAAGGAATATTTATTTTTGTTCAAAAGCATTTCAAGGTAATCCTAATTTGATATTTTCCATATAATGCTTAAAAATATACATATTATATTTCGAATTTTATTATTATTATTTCACAAGTAGAGTGACACGATAATCCTTTTGGGTCTGAGATTCAATTTTGAGTTTTGATTTTCTTGAAGTTTCGTTATAAAATTTATATACAAAATATAAAAAAAATAATAATATATCGTATATATATATTTTTCTTTTAATTTAATTTAATATATACGTAAATATATACGTAAGTTAATTTATCTCAATCTTTAAACGTGATAAATGATCTTGATAGAACTCTTTTGTCTTATTATTTCTTTTATCTCTAATAATAGAAGTACGAAAAACTTTTCACTTTTGTGTTATTGGATATTATTCTGATATCAATTTTTCTTATAAAAGTGGTAAAATTCTGAGCGAAAAAGCAGATATTACATTACATCAAATTAGAGAAATTTTCAATTAATGAAAACATTTCTGAAGGTTTCGTCGATAATATATATATATATATATATATATATATATATATATATATATATATATATATATATATATATATATATTAAACAATACATTTTATTGAACAAATCAGATTTCATCGCGTTTTACATAAATATATAATGTATGCAATCGCGCAATTCGACAGCGAAATTAATTATGAAAATATTTACATAATCTGAATTATATTTGAATATAAACGGCGTTTGCAATATTACGCAAACGTAACGATAAAGCGAAAGCTCTCATACGAAAGCTCTCTTCCTATCGATTATCCATTATTAGGCACATCTTTAGTCACGATTGAAGCGAAAACAAAACAAAACAAAAAAAAAAAAAAACAATAAAGCGCAATAATAACATCGAAAGGCCAACTATTATACGGACAATTGCTATAGTCGGCTAAACTTTTTCTTTATATTTTTTTTTCTACTTTTTCGACATTCGACAAGAAACGATGAAAAATAATGAAAGAAATTTATTTCCTTTTTATGTGAGAGCCATCTTATTTGTTTCGATGAGAACGCACTGCGAAAAATACGCACGTATAATTTCGGATTGTTTGTTATTCAAACACACACACATATATATATATATATATATATATATATATATATATATATATATATATATATATATATATATATATATGATACGTTTGTTGGTTGAATTCCGATCATTCATTTAAACTTTGTCTCAGCTTTATTAGAAAAAGTCACTTTTACTTATACGGCGAATGTATTTATGAAGAGAACAAAAAAGGAGCGTATAGATAAATTTCGACGACCAAAAAAATTAAATAAAATATAAAAAAAGTTTATTCCGACAGTAGCGAACCGGTAACTTTAAATTATTTTCGAATTGAACGCGGGGGAGGGCGAGGGAGCAACATATATATATATATATATATATATATATATATATATATATATATATACATAATTCAACAGTATATAAATCATATATGTTTATGTGAAAGTTATGCGAGTCGCGTATGTGTCGCAGTGAAAGTTACGGAAGTTCGATTGTTTCGATGACGCTATTTTAGGGTCGTATATAGAAAGGAAAATCGTGAAAATGAGGGGGTCAAGGGTGCTCTATTTTTTTAATATTTTTTATTTATTTTTGTTTTGGTTTTGTTTGCGCTTGTGTTCTGTGTATTGAATGTTATTCTATTTATTTTTCTTTTTCGTTAGTCATTAGTTGGTTACTGGAAAACGTCATTATTAAATTTGAGTATATATATATATATATATATATATATATATATATATATATATATATATATATATATTAATATACAAAAAATAGAACGACTCTTCATATAATTGAATTAGAGCAGAATACAGTTCATATAATAAAAAATAATTTGGACAAAATTTTAATATATTCAATTCAATAATTCAAAAATTCAGTTTTGCAAATTCAAATTGTCTTACGCTTTACAAATTTAAATTTGATCTTTTTGTGTTTGCATTGTAAGAGCAAAAAGTAGATTTATATATATATATATATATATATATATATATATATATATATATAAATATATATGTTCTGCTAATTTTAAAAGATAAAAAAGGGAGAAGAATATATATAATGTATGTATGTGTACAAATATTTATAAAGTGTCATTATATAATTTTCTTATTGTACAATGATAATTGAAAAATTCTTATTAGATTATGACATCTTTGATACTTCAACATATCTTTTTCATGTAATTTGAATTCTTCTTATTGAATTAATTCAGTTAAAAAAAGGATATCTAAAGTTCAAACAAAAAAATTCAGAAGTTAAATTCATAAATATAAAATCTATGAAATCAATTTATTTCTATATATATAAATATATTATATATTCTTTCGCATTTTCATTTCACACATATGTTGGTATTTTTTAATAAAATATTGAGAATTATTGAAGGTTATTTGTTTTACGACGTGTTGTAGAAATATTGCTGCATACTTGGAAAATTCTAACCTTTGACTTTCCGCTATATTTTCATTTTAAATTCGACATGAAATTTTATAAAACTGAAATATTCCAATAGTTTATATGACATAATAGCTTATCGAATGTGAATGTATTATATACAATGTAAACAGATCGATTTCTGTTTAAACAGCGTTTCTTTATAATAATTCTTTTTTTCTTTCTTGTAATATTTTTCCAAGCTCACAATATGTATTTAAGGATATATATATATATATATATACATTTGAAGCGGAAAACATATAAAAGTTTCGATACGAATCGGAAATTCATTTGCTGAAAGAATGAAAAAAGTTGTATGCGAAACGAGATATATGAGATTTTGCACGAGTTTCTATAAAAGCCATTACACTATATTACAAAAACGTCCATAATTGTCATTATTGTGTTCGATTATTATGAAAAAGATTTATGATTATAATTCTATTCGAAAAAAACATCATCAATATGTATACTTATTTATTGATCCGGATAATGTATCTTAATTTTTAGATTTTAGCCTAAATAATATGAAAAATGAGTAACGATAAGTTATTTAAAAAAAAAGTGTTTTTTGTAGATTTTAAAAAAATCGGTTGATTACTTAAAAATATATATAATAATTTCAATGGAAATCTGACAAGGTTTTGATTTGTATTTACCATATATTATTGATGAAGAAAAATTAATGTCATTATATAGGAACAAAAGATTTCACTTAACATTATCAATGCCGTCGTTAAATTATTTATATATCAAATTTTATATTTAAATTCATAATGTAAAAACGGGATAAAACTTTCGAAAAGTCAAAACAATTGATTATTCAACACCATTAAAAATTACGGTAATAATAATCGAACAAGGGTCAAAGCTCCAGATTAATAAATTAGCTATGTAAATTATTATTATTGAATCACTTAAATTTTCTTTCAGTGGAAAAAAAATATTTTTCCTCTTTCTCTCTTAAAATATGAATATCACTGTTTTTTTTCCTCGACACAAATATTAATTAAGGTCATATGTCATTGTCTTCCATATAAAAAATATATGTATACATATATTGTAAATTATATGCATTCATATAGAAGTACAAATATATGTATATTATTTATGAAAATACTTATTATAGTAGAATTCTAATGTTGTTTCTTTTGCCTATATACGCAGTTTATTAATATTTAATATGTTGTTTTATGCGATCGGAAAATATTTACAAAACTAGGATTTTATTTATTCAAAACGACTTTACTATATGGCAATAAAATAATGTTCATATTATGATTTCGTTTATTATTTCCTAGAAAATGGACTGGAAAATATCATATTGTATTATGGAAAAAATATTTTTGAATTTAAGAAAGTGTATTTATTTTTATATACAACACTATGATCAAAAAGTAAGGTGAATTTGTTTATATAATGTATTTTTTTATTTATTTTTTCAAATCAAATTCATTCCTTCAAACTAATCGGAAACAATCGGAATAGCTTTTTTCCAGTTATAGCTTTCGAGACCTTTATCGATTCGGTTTTTATCACTTCAATCGTGTCAAAACGGCGTCCTCGCATTGGTCTTTTGAGTTTGCTGAATAGCCAAAAGTCGTACGGAGCTAAATCAGGCGAATACGGTGGTTGCGTTTTTGGAAAAAAAGTCGCGACGAACCAATGCACTATGACATGGTGTATTATCGTGATGAAGGAACCAACAGTTGTAAAAAACCGTGTAATTCGAAGATTATTTAATTTCTAGACAAACATTTATATTTTATATAATATCAATTTATATTTTATATAATATTTATTTAAAATTTATAAAAATTAAAATATTATAGAAAAAATATGTGAAAAATGAAGTCGCCTGTTAATTGTAATATAATAGTACAATATTATTATTTTTTATATGAAATAAAAAAATATCATAACTATTTTTTTTTTGTAAATAGTCCAGTTAAGTGTTTCACTTGTGGTTTATCATTTAGTTAAAATCGTGAATATATTCGTTGTTCAAATATTATGCGAAAATTAAGCTGCGATTACATTAACCGAGCACTCGTGCGAATAATACAATTGCACAAAGAGATACAGAAATACAAAGCCTGATGAGAAACGCGATATATATATATATATATATATATATATATATATATATATATATATATATATATATATAAAGCTGCGAACACATTGGACGAATGCGTGATTCGCGAGAGAAGGTTCAAATTTGACGCAATTGATTACGTTTCAGAATTACATGTCGTTTATATATATATATATATATATATATATATATATATATATATATATATATATATATATATATATATATTATATCGTGTTTGTGAAAATAATATGAAAAAATATATGAAGAATGAGTTAGGGGTTGATTTTTGATTGAAGTTTTTGAGAGATTGAAATTTTGAGAGCTTTTTTTGTTAAATTTGAAGCATCGTTTTTTGTGACTGAATATTTGTTATGTGTAGTATTATTTACATATTTATTCAAATTAAACCTTTATTTGTAAATCGATTTCAATCATTCACACGTGAAAATTCGTCCTTTTTATTATATATATCATATTTTAAATGTTGATTTATAATTAGTGATTCTTTTAATATTTATTGCAATCTTGATATAACGCGATCGATTCGCACCTCGTTAACACGGAAATCGAGTTGAGTGAAACTCGGAATAAAATTACTTGTTAATCGATTTGATAAAAATTCAATTATATGATAATTGCATTTCAAAGTATCAAATTAAGATGCACATGCGAAAATTTTAAAGCTACATATATTTATTACTTTATAATTATTTAATATAAATTGTAAAATTAAAATGTATGAAGCACGAGAAAAATGGTATTTTTAATCTGAAATGTGTCCGTTGATTCAAAAAACTTTCACAATTAATAAACAATATCGTTTATATTTTATCGACAGGTTGACGGACGATCAGCTCGATTGTCCTTCTTCGATATGCGACGATTAGAGCAAACCATCATTATGCAGAACGTGGAGCAAATGGGGCGAGATATTGACGTGTCAACATGTTGATACGAATTCACCACAAATTTGTAACATTAGACAGTGACTTCGACGAAGATGGACCGGCAAGAGCAGCAGCAGCATCAGCAGCAGAACGACAGCGACTTCTCATCCCTATATTTCGGTTCAATGTTTCCGATAATACATTTGAATCAATCAATCGATTATGAAACGTATCAGAAATTAAACGCCACAGTTCATAGTCTGTTGAATAATGGCGATTTATACGAAGTGTTGTTCAAAAATAGGACCGGATTCAAATTCACAGTGCCCACTAGGGACTCTTTATATTTATTAATACCGTTAACTACGATTTATTTATTGATATTATTGGCGGGCATTGTAGGCAATATTAGTACATGTATAGTCATAATACGTAATAAGAATATGCATACGGCTACAAATTATTATTTATTTAGTCTGGCTATATCGGATTTATTATTATTATTAAGCGGATTACCGCCGGAAGTGTATAGGATATGGTTTCCGGAAGTTTACGTTTTCGGCGAAACTTCTTGCAGAATGTTGGGTCTGTCGTCTGAAACGTCCGCGAATGCAACAGTTTTAACAATAACCGCGTTCACAGTAGAAAGATATATAGCAATTTGTCATCCGTTTTTTTCGCACACCATGTCCAAATTATCGAGAGTGATCAAATTCATTATAGCCATATGGTTTTTGGCTTTGTGTCTCGCTATACCGCAAGTTGTACAATTCGGTGTCATATATATGACCGAGGGTGAACAGGTTGTGAGCACGTGCACCGTAAAATGGGAGATGATGGAGCACGCATTCGAAATATCGGGATTCGTCTTTTTTGTCGGACCAATGACGGCAATCACCGTACTTTATATTTTGATAGGAATCAAATTGAAAACGTCCCGATTGCTCAGATCCGCCAACAAGTCATCGCAGAATAGTCAATTGGAGAGCAACGGGAGCGCCAGGAGTTACAAGAACGGAGTATCACAAAGGAGAGCCATAAAAATGCTCGGTAAGATATATATATATATATATATATTATTATTTTCTTTTAATTACGCTATATTGGCTATCAATTAAACTGAATGAATAATCGATATTTTCGATTAACGTTGGTTGTAAAATCGGCGCCAGACTAGTGTACATTTTTATCGATTTTATATATATATATATTCATCAAATTAAATTAGATTCAGTGATGAATCCGAGACGAAATTTTAAGATTCTGAAAAAAAAAATAAGTGTTATTTCAGATTTTTTTCCGGTATTCGAGGAAATAGAAAAGTATTTCTTTGTAATTGGACCATATTGTGTTTTGTTTTTCGTTCTACATTTCACGAAATAACACTTTCAAAATAATACAATACAACAAAAATTACTATTTGGGAGATGAGAAAACGAGACCTTTTGATTCCTTTGGGTGCGTCAATGTTTAGATGTGTTTTTATAAAAATCTGTGAGATTTTTATGTTAAATAAATACAATTTATTATTTTAAGTAATATGTTATTTTATAATATTAGTAATTCATTAATTTGCCAAGAATTAATTATTTTTGAATGTTAATAATTGTTTTTTTCTATATGGAGATACGTGAAAGTCTATTGAGTGTTAAAATTTTTAAATATTTTTTTTATAGAAAAGGTTGAAAATCGCTGATAATATATATATTTTACTAACAGTAGTGACTTTATCATTCAGTAAATTTCCAATATTTATATATTATTTACAATTGTACCAGTAATAATAGTTTTGATTTATATTTATAGACGCGCATATAAATTATACAATTTTATTATGCAAAATAGCGGTAGTAAAATCTTTGTTTTTCTCATCTATTTAAGGGAAAATTCTCGTCATTCTCGCAGAAATATGATTTTTTTTTCATCTAATTTATAGCTAACGATAATGACGTCTCACGACGGCAAAACTTCGACTTTGATCAGTTCTTTTGTTACATTTTTCCCACTCGAAAACTTTTTCCGAACTTTTCGCAAGTGCTTTTACAGTCTTGTTCGAGAGCGCAAAAATAGTGTCTAGTGATTTTTTTTTCCTAGATTTTCCAGCGAAATCTTATACGCGTTCGTTCGGGAATTATCAAATTATTGCTTTAGTTTTAATCGCAGTTCTGTTTTATTGCTCGGTTTCCCTTCCTATTTTACTGGGTCGAGTTTATTGTTCGGAAAATTAAATAAAGAGGATTTTTTTTCCGCGTGATAAATGCGAAAATTCCGTGTTTACAATATATGTATATAAAAAGGGGGGGGGGGCAAAAAAATACATATATAAAGAGAAAAAAGAGTAGAAATAAAAAAAAAACGATACGCGGAAGAAAATGAAAAGCATCGCGCGTCCATCATTCAATTTTATTCGTATCGAATATGAGATAAAGTTGTATCAAAAGCGAAGCAATCGAAGCATAAACATGATAAAAATCAGATGTTTCGCGATCGCAAAACGATGTCAAAAGACTTATAAAAAAATAAATATTCGAAAATATTTTATTCAAAACGCTTCTGATTCCGCTTATTGCTAGAAATTGCGCGATTCTACGATTCGTCACAATTATATATAATTTTAATAAATATCAAGGATATTTTTTATGTTTTTTTTTCTGAGTGTTTAAATTGCGCCATCTACAGGTCAATGTATTATAATACAGTTTTCTTTATATGTATATATATATATATATATATACATATATATTTCATATATAATTTTATTTATTATGAAATTATTATTTTAATTTAAAAACGCAAGAACATTGAAAATATTAATTTTAACTATAACCTTTATGAACAAAATATTTAATTTAATTTTAATTAAAAATATATGTATATTCATATTAACGCACAAATGATATATATATATATATATATATATATATATATATATATATAAATATTAATTATTTATGATATATTTAGATTGCTTCTTGGCATAAATTTGTCTTAAAGTTCAAATGTAATTAGAGAGTTGTTATTTCGCTTTAATAAAATCGTTTTCATTTTCCCTTTATCAAAAAACAATTATGAAAATCCTTTAAATGGTAAACGAATTAAAACTGGCACTTTTGAAAATGCTATCAAAATGTCGGATAATATTAAAAATTGTCAATTTCCTTCATTTGATTTATTTTATTTTTTTTTCAGCATAGAATCTTAATTAAAAAAATGACTGAATCTATTTATTACTGAGATCAAAAAGTAAGGTGAAATTGTCATTTAAAACTTCCGGTCATGCCAAGTAAATTGTATATTTTTCCTAGGTTGGTAGAACTGTCTATAATATTTGTCAAGCGTCTGTTTGTTAAAAGGTTTAATTATCTCCGAGTTACACTTGTTGTCACAACTCTTGGCTCCTTCATCCTGATATTGCACCATGTATAGTGCATTGGTTCTTCGCGACTTTTTTGCCAAAAATTCGACTCATATCGTTCCGCAACCACCGTATTCGCCTGATTTGACACCATGCGACTTCTGACAATTCAGCAAACTCAAAAGGTCTATGCGGGGACGACGTTTAGTTACGATTGAGGAGATAAAAACCGAAAGGTCGTGAAGGCTATACCCGAAAAAGACTATTCTGACTGTTTCGAGAACAAGAAAAAGCGTTGGCAAAAGTGCATTTTATCGGACCGGGATTACTTTGAAAAAGATGAAAATGATTTGCAAGAATAAATAAAAAATTTACATTTTATAAATAAATTCACCTTACTTTTTGATCAGTCTTATATACTTTATCCAATTTTTTAATATACACTTTTTAATTTTAACAAAAAAAAAATGATTATAGCTATGAAAAAAAAAAAAAAATATATATATATATATATATATATATATATATATATATATATATATATATATATATATATAAAGTCATAGTCTAAAAACATTTCAGCTAGATTTAGAACTGTCTAAATCTATCTATCTGTCTGTAAAAAGTAAAAACTTTTAAATAAATTTAACAAGCTTAGTTTTTAAGCGTTAATAAAATTAAAATCTATGCAGAAAACTTAATTTATGACAATGAAAACTTGTGCATGCATTTGTACACTGTAATTTCAATTAAGAGAACGTTTCATGAAAGTTCACTTGGCACTAGAACTATTATCATAAAATCAAATTGCACCAGAATACGAAACATTTCAAGTTATATCTTTTATTATAGAATATACAATACGATATAATTTAATATATATAATATATATATATATATTTTTTTAATTTATCAATTTTATATATTTTAATATAATGAAATAATTTTCATACTTATTTTTCGATATGATGAAAAATTAATATTGTAAATTGGTTTAATATAGATTTTATTTATTTTTCGTAAAATAACAATGATGTTTAATTAAAAAATAATTAATTTTCAGTTGCTGTAGCCGTGTCATTTTTCATATGTTGGGCACCGTTTCACGCTCAACGTTTATTAGCCGTCTACGGTACAAATGTCGAAGAACCAAGTTTAATATTTTTTCAGGTAAAATTTATCGTTTTTCTTCATAAATATAAGCAAATTAATAAAAATATATATATAAAAACTGAATAGTTTTCTGCGTAATATAATATTGATTTTTTTTATTGTGTCCTTCTATAATATATATGTAAGTATTATTTTATATACTAAAATATTTTTGTCAATATTCGGATTGAACAAAATGTCATACGATATGAAATTAATCAAAGTTGAACGTCTGAAAAAATCATTCAGTCGAAACTTTTCAGAAGCAAAAAAAAAAAGTTCAATTCAGATGTCGATATTTAATATTGAAGATTTCGCCATGCAGTCAATTTAATGGATTTTTTTCTCTTCTATAGAAAAATAACGACATCAATTTTTATTTTCCGAAATAAAAAAAATAATAATATGTTATAAAGTATAAAAAGGTATGAGGAAATTTCAGGTAACGTTCAAAGTCTTAAATCGTATCTAAAAAAGAAACACAAAAAAATATTATATAAAAAAATCTTTTAACATTCAATATAATAATAGTTTTACACTTTCAATATTTATTAGACAGGTTGAATACGATAATTATATGTTTATCAATTTATTCACTTTAAAAAATTGCGCTTCTTGTCTTTAAATATATCTATATAAAATATTGAAAAATTATATATATATATATATATATTAACACATATTTTTTGAATATTTTCAATCATACGAATATATTAGTATTTACTGGTTTTCAGAACGATTAAACATGACCTATTTTACTTCAGGTTTATAAAGCTTTGACGTATTTATCCGGCGTACTGTATTTCCTGTCTACGACTATTAATCCTTTCTTGTACAGCATTATGTCGAACAAATTCAGGGAAGCGTTTAAGGTATTTATTTTATATATTAAATCATTTTTTAATTTGTAAAAATATTTCAGTTTTGCTTTTCAATCGAAATTATCGAAAATAAATATTATGTTTTAACCGACGACGTACATATTTTTTTTTTATAAATAATTTAAATTAAAATATTTTATAAGATCATATATATAATTTGAATCATAAATAAATATACTTAATAATGAAAAAGAATATCAAGGGATGCCAATCTAAAATATATGGAATTTTTTCATACACGATTTTTAACAAATGATATTTTATTAAATATTTTTTTAAAAAATTAGCATTTTTTATATTGATTTTTTATTTGAAGCATTATAACAGAATATAAAAAGAAATGCAATAGAAAATTCTACAAAATAGACTTAAAATCAACTGCTAAAGTCTTTCATTTCTAAGAACAAAACGCATTTTAAAGTATATTAGTATAAAATATAAAGTATAATAGAACTTTATTCACTACTTATAAGACTAAAACAGTTGAATTATCAGATAACGTTTTATTTTATTTTATCTTATGATATATTAAAAAAAAATGTAAAACATTCTTGTAAAATCGTTACTTTGTATTTTGAATATGGGAAGTTTTATGTAGATTTTTTTTGAAATGAAGAGTTACACTTGTATCGTTTGTACTCTGATCGCATAATATATTACGACACAGCCTCGGGTCGAAATATGACAATAACTCGAAGTTCGTGTTTACCAAAAGGAAAAAAAATATATATTTATATATAAAATATATGAAATTCTATAAGAGTAGAGTTTTCAGGAAAAAAAGCTTTTCGGAAACTCATTGAATATTCATACAATATTCGTTCACGCACATTCAAGTCATAGTTAAATGTTTATACTCAGATCATGGCCTGTTTGCGAATAATATATATATATATATATATATATATATATATATATATATATATATATATATATATATATATATATAACAGTGTCAGTGGCAAAAGGAACTAAGTAAAAAAAAAAAGATATGTTTACGTTTTCTACGTCGAGTGTGTTATTGTTGACTTTTTACTTTTTGCTCTTACTATTCAAGTTGTCCTAATCGGATAGTACTATATTTTTATTTTTTTGGATAATTTATAAATACATAAAAAATCTAGTATTCTATTGAAAATCGGTAAAGGCGGCTGGAGCGGGAGGGGGGGGGGGTTAAGGAAAAATCGAAAGACAGCGATTTATGGACGTGTTATGAATTTTTAGCATACTTATTATTATCGTTTTATACGTAGTTTTTTTGTAAGATTTATATGTATATTTTTTATTCTTGTATGAATATTGAAAGAATATAAATATTTTAAATGATCAATATATATATATATATATATATATATATATATATATATATATATATATTATTATTAAATAGCTATGATATAAAATATTGAAAATATTATAGAATATCACATACGCATACGTGTGAGTGTGTGTGTTTAACATCTTAAAGTTTTTAATGGCGCTTTTTAGTCATTTATACTCGACTTTGATCCAATCAAATCGTTATTGAAAAGCACAATGCTGTTATCAAATTACATCGCGAAGCTTAAATTTTATAATGAGAAACACTGCGAAAGTATTTATTAACTTTATAATAATTCAAATAATCATCCATCATTTCGTAGAAACGCGAAAAAAAAATGCTGGAAATTAAAAAAGAAAACCGTTCTTTTTCTTACAATTAATGTTAATATACTTTAAATTTGCGTTTTTACAGAATGTTTTAATGTGAATATATACATTTGAATTAAAATGCAGATTGTGAAAAACCTTTTCCATTAGTGACTCCGATAGCTCAGTAATGTCAAATGGGATTTTTCTTAGAGGCAGGATATTGTTGGTAGTAAATCCAATTATCATTCGCACAGTTCGTTCGCTCCTGAAACATTAGGGATTTATTATTCAACGCATAGCGAGTAACTTTTTAAAACCATTCATGTATATATGTATATCTATATATACAACAAAACATATTAAATATTATTTATAAAATAGAAAACATTATAACTATATATAATGATAAAATATTGAAACAGCGCCATCTGTGTATAACAATCTCAATGAATATCAATCAATTATCGAATTTATTCAAATATTTAAGCAATCGAATTTGGTAAAAAAAAGATTTAAATTTCTAAATATAAAATTTTATTTTTTTTTGAATACAGTATTTTGATAAATTTAAAAATCACGTAATCGTTCAAAAGCATCCCTCAATCTTCAACCCTCATTCGGTTCGTTTACTTTGCGGTCGCGTAATTTTAAGTATTGATAGTTAAATCAAACGTAAGCGATAAATTCGCCATCGCAAAAGTGATCTAATAAAATTTTCCATTTTATATATTTTTTTTCTTTCCCGATGGAAAATCAAATTTTAAACGCACGAAAAACACGATCGTCTACAAAATCGGCACGTTTTCCCTTTCTATGCGCTGAAAGGGCGAACTTTCAGCCTGCGTTCAGGTAGAAAGGCGTCGAATTATGTTTTCAGCTAGCGTTCTTTAAATTACACTTTTGCGTCTCTACAGGGCGAAATCGTACTTTAAAAAAAAATCACTTTGTATATACATTATTATACAGTGAAACCTGTTTTTGTGCGGTAGATAAGGACCGTAGAAAAAAAATTGCACAAAAAAATATTCAAAAACTTCGTATATAGCTATAAGAAATAATTTTAACACAAAATATGATTTTTTTTACGCGGTAGAAGGGGATCGTATAAAAAAAGATGGTGCATTATGTATTGAAATTAACTGATGCAATATATGGATAAGAATATTGAACATGACTAATGAAATAAGCTGATGCAATATGTACATATTATGATTCGTATACCGCACAAAAAAGGAATCGCACAAAAAACGCATACAAAAAGATCGCACAAAAACAGTTTTGATTGTACACCGTATATATATATATATATATATATATATATATATATATATATATATATATGAGAGTGTGAACGCAGCTTTACGATTTTGCGTTAGTTCCGCAAATTCACTTCTTTCGCATGAGGATATGCGTCGTTCATTATTAAGCATTTTGAAAATATGAGAGGGTATAAAATGTGAAAGGTGACATCGTTGTTAAATTGTTCGCATTTAACGAATGTTCTAGTTGTATTATATTTTTTGACATGTTCACGTGTTGTACGACGACTATAAAATTAAATTATGACTGTCATTTTGTAAGAATTTGAACGTATATAGATCTATAATAGATTATATATGACATGTATTTTATTACGTATAAAATGTTGCTTTGATTTAATCCACATTTCTTATAAGAGAATAAAAATGCTATTTCTAACGAATCCGACGATCGCGAAATTATTTCAATAATAATGAAATCGCAATTTCGTCATTTGAAATGTCGTTATGAGTTTTTGTCGAAGCTGAAAGATGAAGATTTTTTTTTTCTATTGAAAGCGAAGAAAATCATCTTTCACTTGTGTTTTATGAAATTATTCAGAAAAATTAACAACCATTGTAGTCAATTGGCGACACACTTATTCGTTCGCCTGTTTGCAGATTTACAAGTCAAAAGTTTCATTCCTAATAATTTAGTTATTCGTTTAAAAAAAAACATATATTAATTTTAAATAATTTATTTATTTACTCGCGTTCGATATTTTTTATTTTATCAAATATAAATCTGTATAAAGGATAGACTTAGTGTATATTATTATAATACAAAATTGATTTTAAAATTTATTTTATATAATAATTTTATTTATATAGTATGTATTTATATAATTGAAAATAGAATTTTGCCATGTCGTGAAAATTTTTAGGTAAGTTTTTCCCTTATTTACGTCAAGAATTGGGTCACGAACGTTATCGGCAATGTTTTCCCTGTTGTACGCGTCTTGTTTAAGTTATTTTTTATATATACATATATATATTATATAATACAAAACATATGCTGATATAAAAGTGTATATATATATATATATTGTTGAATTTTTTAAAAACTAAGATGAATATTTTATAAAATAACACCGAGTCGAATTACGAAAACTACTTTATATTTTGACGGCAGATTTAGACGACGCTTTCAAAGTATAAACATGTTAATAAATACGCTTCATTGTTATCGAAAAAAAAATAAAAATAATAAAGACACGAATAAAAAGGAAAAAATGCTTACACGGACAATTTGGCTGAGTAGAAGATTTATTATGACATTTTATAAGATGCGAGCTTTAACGGTAACATGTACATTATATATATATATATATATATATATATATATATATATATATATATATATATATATATATGTGATACATGAAAACGATAGCCATAAATAATAAATGAAAATTAAATCAGTGTTTTTTTAGAACCGAGGGAGCTTTTTATTAAATTACAAAGCTTTTTAAATTTTATTATATCAAGTCTATAACTCTATGTTAAACTCTTAAAATTTGTTCATTATAACTCTATCTTAAATTGATATGTCAATTGAATTTCCGTGATTTGCTCGATTCATATTTAGATAAACGAATTTAAGTGTAACATAAATTAAATTTTCTTATACTATATAACACAGTGATCAAAAAGTAGGGTGAATTTGTTTATAAAAAGTAAATTCTTTATTTATTCTTCTAAATCAATTTCATCCCCTTCAAAGTAATCCCCGTCCGATAAAATGCACTTTTGCCAAAGCTTTTTCCAGTCCTTGAAACAGTTGAAATAGTTTTTTCCCGGTATATCCTTCAAGACCTTCTTCGATTCGGTTTTTATCTCCTCAATCGTGTCAAAATGGAGTCCCCGCATTTGCCTTTTGAGTTTGCTAAATATCCAAAAGTTGCACGGAGCCAAATCAGGCGAATACGGTGGTTGGGGAAGGATATGAGTCGAGTTTTGGCAAAAAAGTCACGGAGAACGATTGCAGTATGACACGGTGCATTATCTTGATGAAGGCACCAAGAGTTATAAAAAAAACGTATAACTCCAGTCCTATTAACCTAGGAAAAAAATACAATTTATCTGCCTTCCTAATGTCCAGGAGTTTTAAATGACAATTTCACCTTATTATTTGATCGCAGTAGTATAATAAATTATCCTTTTATATTGTATTTAATATAAAAAATAATTTTAAGAAATATAAATGAATTTAATATAAATTTCAGAATACGATCGCGCATCGATGTTGTGGTAATAGAAAGAGACAGACGAATCCTCGTTGTCCTGAAAATTTTCATCAAAAACCATCTCATATAAAATCTTCTCGTATCAAATTGGCTATATTCAGCAGTAACACAACTAAAACCTGCAATGGAAAACGCAATAATATCGTACACAAAACTAAAAAAGTTCAAATGCAAGATGGAAACGAAGCCGACGGTGAAAATGACATGAAAAACGTGCAAGATCCCACCGTGGGACTATTTAATTCTATCACGGATAAATTGTATAAAACAAGTAGATATGTTTTCAGTGTAAAAGTGGATTCCATAGATGAAACCGATAATATTAAACATGTTAATAGTAGAAGAATTCAGTGTGAATCCAGTGAAACCGGTAAAAGTCATTCGTCTATTAGTAATTCCAGTTTACAAATTATGGACGACGACGAATATACAGGAAAAGAATTAGCTAATTTTATGGAACAGGTCAATAATAATATTTATCAATGATATTAATTTTTCGTATGATAATGATAATTCTATGAAAGTAAATGTTATTGTAAAAAAAAAACTTTTTTATAAATGAACAAACGTAGAGTCTTTTCTTATCTATTTAAAGTTTTTGAAAATCTATTTATTTTTTAATTTCCATTTATTTACATTATAATAAGGATTCAATGAAGCTTGGAATATTTTCGGATCGGAAAATATATAATTAATATATTGTTTACGTTATTCAGATTTATAAAATTCAAATCTTCAGTTTTTTTTCCTAAAAGTTTTATACTTCAATTTAGCTTGAATTGTGCTTTCTTTATAAATATAAAAATCAACGATCATAATAATATAATAATATTGGATAAAAGAATTTTTCATGAAGAAAGCATTTTCCAAAACAAATAATATAATAAAAAAATGTTTTTTTTTCTATACATAATGTAACATAAAATTACAAGATTGAGAAACACCGATATGTACTGTAGAAAATGATTTTTTATTTAATGTACTTAATATTCCATCGATATTTTTAGAGCAATGTATTTTTATATATTTTGTATATAAAGTAATATATATATATATATATATATATATATATATATATATATATATATATATATATATATATATATATGTATATATCATATGAATTGTGCGTTTTGCAAATTTCTAGTCATTAATGTTTATATTATATGTTTTTTTTGTAAAATATAAGTATAATTAAACTATTTATAATTTATACAAAGTATATGTTATTTACCTTTAATTTCATTTAAATATAGTGAAAAAAAGTTGTATCATAATTGCGATTGTAAAATTGGTGAATAGTATATTTTTTAATATATATATATATATATATATATATATATATATATATATATATATATATATATATATATATATATATATATATATATATATATATAAATTATACTTATATATTTTTTTCATACTTATAAATGGAGCAAATTTATAGCAATTTACTGTATCGTCCATAAAGTGAAAATTTGCCCGTCTAAAAGGGTTCTTACAGAAACCATCAATAAATCAGACCTTAACGATTCACACGGGAGTAATACTGAAAGATTTTCAACGAAATATACAATTATAATACAAAAAAAAAGAAATCGCAAAATAAATTTAGCACGTGTGAAATACGCGCTTTAATTATATATATATATACATATATATATATATATATATATATATATATATATATATATATATATATATATATATATACATATATATATATATATATATATATATACATATTTTTTTTTAAATTAATGATAATGTTAAATATCATGTATTTGTAGTAATAATAAAACGTCATTAATAACAAATAAGTTTAATCGAAAGCGGTTATAATAATAGTAAAAAAAAAATAAACAAATATACATTTGTACAATTATACATAAAATTGAACATGAATAAAAACAAACGGTAACAACTTGATAAAGAAAAATGACGAATCAAATAAATAAAATTAACAGATAATTATATAAAATGATACAAAAAATAAAAATAATAAATGAAAAAATCAATAAGCTTTATTAAATAGATCTATTTAAAAGCCATGATTTGATGCTTTCTTCATGAGTTGCTAACCATTTGATATTATTTTTAATGTTCTCTTTGGCTTGTTCTCTTGCCGTAGCACCGGCGCCAGCATCGGGATACTTCTCGAAGAATTGTTCCATCTTGAATTGAATAAATTTCTATAGTAATTATAATTATAAAACAAAATGTGTAAAAAAATCAAAATAATGAATACCTCATCGAGTTTTAGTTGTGTAGCAAAAGTTCTTGTTATTCCAGGTATCATTGTGCCTAAAGTGCGACTATTTAGTGTATATTTTTTTACTAAATCATCCCATTTTTCTCTAACATGATCCCATACTAAATCGGTTCCTACAGGATTCGCTGATATGTATTGTAAAACACTTAAATGATCCTGAGAACGAATGTATTTTTCATCCCATGCAAGGATAAGATATCTGAAGTATAAAATAAAATAAATATATTAAAAATTAACTAATCGCGTTTATGAAAATAAATATCAAATTATAATCTGATAAATTCAAGGATCTCTATTACTTTTTAATTTAAATACATTTTAACAATAACGATGCATTATTTATATGTTATATTGATTTTTTTAATATAAAAATACCGTTTTAAAATTGATACATCAGTAGAAGCAGCAAGAGCTTGCATTAATTTGGATTTTTCTTGAGCGTCAATTTCATTTATAAATATATTCCATAATTGTAGCCATTCTTCTTCGCCAGTTTGTTGAACGCCTGGAAAATGTAAATGTGGAATATAGTAAAAAAAAAAATATAAAAATCGAAAAAATTGTAAAAAAAAGTATATAAAAATACCATAATAATAAAAAGTGCTTCTTAAATTAGAATCGATTAAATCTGAAGAGTTTTGTAACCAGTTTCTAAATGCGTTTTCAGCTTTAGAAAGACAGTCTTTATGGCCCATAGAACATGCTAAACTATAGATGGTTGATTGGTGTAATCTAATCAATGATAATTATATATTAAATATCACCCAATAATCAAATTTTATTATACTTGAAAATGAATAAAAAACCTTTTGAGTTGATGATCAGTGTCAGTAACAGATTCCATTTCTTTATATATAGTCTCTAACAACTCTCTGACGAATATCTGAAGCAAATATTTGTTACAATACATTTGTAATTTTATTGCAATACATATATATTATAGTAATATGTTAATAGTTACTTTAAACTCTATATAAGCAATAGAGTTAGACATTATGTTTTTCAGTGATGAAAATTGAGATGAAGCCACAGACCATGGAACGTATTCTTTTTCATTGTTCAAATATTTAGATAAATTTAAAGCTAGTTCATAGCTTTCATCTTTCGCAATAGCAAGCGTAAAAACATCGTTTAATATATTTGCACGATCGGAGGCAGTCAAGAATGTTTTGTCTAAATCATTGAGATTCATTTCTATAGATTCCCACATATTTAAATCATAACTGACTCTATAATATCCAACTTGGTCGTTGTTTAATTTCAAAATATCTTTATTTGGACTGGGAATTTCAACTAGAAATTTTGAAATAAAATTTCGAAAAAAATAATATGATAAAATATAGTAAAAAAAAGACAAATACCATTATCCATATTATCGAAAAACCATATTAGTTTACTGGTACCATCTGTCAAACGATATGTTATTGGAATTGACCATTTATCACTGTAAATATATAGCAGTCAATTTATTTCAAAACTTAAGGGTTTAAAATATTTTATTAAATTATTAATAATTCATATTACTTAAATTCAGAAGGAGATGGCGGTTTATTTTCAGGATCAGCTAAAAATCTCTTTTGAGTTAAAATGTACGCTTTTTTTGAAGAATCATAAGTGCAATGCACAACAGGATATCCCATTTGTTTAGTCCAAGTGTCCATTATATAGCTAAATAAATAAAAAAAACTATAAAGTAAATATAATTTATATTAAATATTACAAAAAATATACTACTAACGTCACAGTTTGATTTTCTTTATTAAATACCAATTCCAATTCATCGAGTAAATCTTGAGTTATTGTATTTCCATAAGCATTATTATTTAGGTAATTTGTAACTCCTTTTTGAAACTCTGCTTCACCAACAAAATTCTCCAACATTCTTATTATAGCTGCACCCTAATAAATTAATAAGATATATATATATATATATATATATATATATATATATATATATATATATATATATATGAGAATAAACCTTATTGTAAGTGATGCTGTCAAAAATTGCAGTGATTTGATCTGGGTTTTCGACTTTTTGCACAATTGGGTGAGAATTAAGAGTACTATCAAGCGAAAGTATGCTGTGAGTATTTGCTGTAAGAAATTGGTCTAGCTGAAATTGTAAGAAATATATCAATTTAAATATGTAAAATTATAAGCATATAACAAGATATACTGCTGTGTTGAATACCATTTTCCATGTAGGATCAAAGTTATCAAGTGCTTTATATTGCATGTAAGAAGCGAAACCTTCGTTAAGCCATAAATCGTTCCACCATTTCATAGTAACTATAATAAATAAATTTTGAGATATAATTTAATCAGTGAACATACACATAAACAAACACACACACACACACACATATATATATATATATATATATATATATATATATATATATATATATATATATATATATATATATTTATATATATACAAACCTAAATTTCCAAACCACATATGTGAAATTTCATGTGCGACTACTCTAGCAATGTTTTGTTTATTGGCTGGTGATGTAGTTTTTTCATCATAGAGTAGATTAGTTTCTCTAAATGTAACAAGTCCCCAATGTTCCATAGCACCAGAAACGAAATCGGGTATAGCAATCATATCTAAAAGCAATTAATCATATTTGAAATGTGATGATAAATAATATGCAAAAATATATCGAGGAAATTTTAATATATTAACCTAGTTTCGGCAATGGATAACTTATGTTAAAGTATTTTATATAATATTCGGTAACATGTTTTCCAACTTCTAATGAAAAATCAACTTTATCAATTTGATCTTTGGTAGCATAAACACTAAATAGGAAATTGCCGTCGTTGTTATTTTGTATGGTGGCATTTTTTGCTATAAAATCGCATACTATGAAACACGCTAAATAAGTGGACATAGGAACACTTTCATTAAATTTGAAAAGTTGATTTCCATTTTCTAAATTTTCAATCGTATTAACCTGTAAGAATAATAAGTCAGTTATATTTTTTAAGTTATAATTTCCATTTATAAAAAAAAAGATATTTTAATAAAAATACTAACGTCCATATTCGAAAGAGCTATATAATCTGCTGGAGCAACTAATTCTACAGTGAATTTTGCTTTCATTGCCGGTTCGTCGAAGCATGGAAAAGCTTGTCTGGCATAAGTTGGCTCAAATTTTGAAGTTGCTATGGTTCTAAATAAAAACAAAAATTATTAATTCTGTAATTATTCTAATTGTAATAATTAATTAGTATTAAACCTTCATAAGTGTATAGATATATTGGAAATAAGCTAGATTTTAAGAGGAAGATATGATATATATTAAATGTGTTACGATAAAATAATGCAAAATATTTTTATTTGCAATTTTTGAATTTGAAAGTAACGGTATGAGTATAATAATTTTTATTGTATTGTAATTTTTCTAATAATACGGGCATTATATTAGTAATGAATTAAAAAATAGAAACACACACACACACACACACATATATATATATATATACGTTTTTTTATAAAATAATAATTATTAAAAAAAATACTTGAAGAAAAAGGGAATACTGTTGCATAGAGAAAATATAAATTTAGTTTTATAATGTTGGTAAAAAGATCGACGAGTAAGTTGGCAATAGTGACGCACCTCTCGCGTCCGTCCGCGGTTTTGTAGGAGCTGCGGTAGAAGCCGACTATGCGGTTCTTGAGATCGCCGCTGAAATCCATGGACAAAGTCAAGTTGCCGCGGGGCAGATCCTCGTTTGCGATCGCGAGCAGCGTCTGTTTTTCGGGAATGCTGCGGAAACTTTCCACGGCGATACTCTTTCCATTTTCCAGACGGAGTTTCAAATTGGAAACTCGAAGATCTTGAGCGTGCAGCGTTAAATGGCGGACGGGATCGCGTTCCACTTTCGCGTCTATCTCGACCCGACCCGAAAATTCTCCCCGTTGCAGGTCCGGTTCCAATCTTAGCCTGTATTTGAGGGGGCGGACGCCCTCGTCGAGCCGGACACTTTCCCGAGAAGCGCTCGCCATCGTCAAAAACAAACCGAGCAGGCTGGCCAATCGCACGCACCGGTCTCTCATCCCGTCGGGTGGCGCCACCTGCTTTATCGATAACGTTTTATCTTATCCGTTATGGAATCGAATTTCCATTTTTAGCAATATAATTATTAAAAATTATATAATTTGCAATGCAGTCATTGCCTCATTTGTTATTAAATTTCCGTTAAATTTTATATCCGTTAAAAAATAATCCGTTATTTTGAATTAGCGTCTCATGTTAAAACGATCATAGTATATATATATATATATATATATATATATATATATATATATATATATATATATATATATATATACATATATATATATAATAAAAATTATGTTGAATTAGTCAAAGTTAACGACGATAAGTTTTCTTATTTTATTTATTGGGACTTAAAATTGGAAGACGAAACTTTTATGGTGGATCGTCATAGATCGTAATCTCAACTAAAAAGGTTAAGAATCACTCGTCTAAATTTTGATTACATCGAGAAAAAAGAATGTTATAAAACAAAAAAAAAAATGATATTGAAAAATATTAAGAATCAAATACATAAAAAATCAAAATGAATAAATATTTAAATATAAATATGTAATTTTGATATTTTAGAAAAAAATAAATATATTTTTTATTATAAAGAATACAAAATTTGTATTTTTTTATTCTTTTGAATCTAATGATTTTTCTAATATAAAAATTGAAACCTATTTAATAACATTACGTTCAATTATTAGATTACGATTCGATTTTTTTTAATACGTATAGTTTTATTTAGAAAGCAACGATCGCATTATGATTTTTTTTTTAAATTTTATTTCTAATAATATTTTTTGTAATATAAAAGTCTAAATATTATAATTATGATAATCATTAAATACGAATTAATTACGATCGTCGTTAAATACGAAAACCGGGATATAATTATAAGTTTATTAAACGAGAACAATGATAAAGGTTAATTATTATTGTAATTTACGAAATGATTATTTACATTTAAATAATCATTCAGAAAGGAAAATTTGTCAGCATCATTGTCATACGTTGTAAAGAATAAATTATTTAATTAAACGATAGTACATTTTTTTTTAATTTGAAAATTTATATTGCATTAAATAATTTATAAATAATAAAATATTAAAAAAAATAATTAAAATCATTTTTACATACAGGTATTCCGATGATAATCAGAGGGAAACGTAAGGAAAATTGGCGTTGTGTTAAGATATTGTCGATTTATGAAATCACCGTTTATTCGTTTCACTCTTTAATCATATTTATTTATTTTTTTTATTGTAAATATATATATATATATATATATATATATATATATATATATTAAATTGATTTTAACGTTTTATTATTTTTAAATGGAAAACAACGCGTGTAAACCGCTCGGTAAACTTTATATAAATGCTAATAAACACTAACGTTTTGTTACTAAACATTATTACATTCACTTCGAATAAATTATTAACAAAATTTTATAACTATTTACGGCGGGGTATTTTTTGCATTTTTTTTTATTTTTCCAGTTAACATTAAAAATATTTCGAGAAAAAAAAACGTTTACTGTTATTTTTTAACGATAATGAAGCAGCTGAAAAAAATACGATAATAGATAGATATGTATAATATATAATAATAATAAATTAGTTAAAATATGAAAATATAACATTATATCAATAATAATTATTTAGTTTAATTTAAAGAAAAAATTTTTAGTAAAAAGCTAACGTAGAAAAATAACATGACTTTATAAACGTTATGTTATTATTTTTACGTTCAAAAATATCTTAATATTTATTTAATTGAAATTTGATTTAAAATATGAATTCACAGTGAAAATTACATTTTTTTTATTATATTTTATATTAATTTTATTTGTCAGTTTATTGTGTTTGTCATGCAATGGTTAATATATATATATATATATATATATATATATATATATATATATATATATATATATAAATAATATAATATAAAAATATTGTGTAACTATTGAAACAAACATTATGTTTCTTAATAATACGTTTTTCGATTGCGCCATATTCGAACTAAACACTTGCTTGATTATCGCACTCTGGCACGAATAATATCACAACTTAAAAAAATGTAGTTCAAAATTTTTAGTATATATATATATATATATATATATATATATATATATATATAACAATTAAAAAAAGTTATTTTTTAATTGTTAATATTTTATTTCCACATTACTCGAAGTTTTAATTTATCGTGTAAAATTTAAAACTATTGTTTTTTCCTGAATTGTGGTTTTATTTATTTTGAATTACGATATTATGCATAAGTATTTAATACACTTTCTAATCCAATGACAACGGAAAATATATATATATATATATATATATATATATATATATTTTTTTTTTATTGTAATTTGTCAACTTTCCATTTTTACCTTCGTTTCTCAGACCGTAATAATTGTATAACGTAGAATAAATAAATACGTTATAAAGACGTAAACGTAAGTTTTTCAAATATTGTTCTTATGAAAAATATCACAATATTATTAATGTATATTCAAAATTTTAAACACGTGTTAATTTATATATTATCTCACAGTTTTTATTTTTTTATCTTTTTGGGTTGCTTTTTTTAAATTAAAGTTTTCGTATTAATTAATTAATTAAGTGTATCGAGATATTATTGAATACTTTCGTAGAATATTAAACGAAAACGGTGAATTATTCTGAAGTTAAATTAGATAAAATTAAATTATTCTTTTATATTCGACGGTTCCGATAACGTTAATTATATTATAATATATACTTTGTAAAAAATTTAAACAACAATTTTATATACCGAAATATTTCAAGATTTTTATTTAAATAAAATATATTAAAAGATATATAAATTTTAGGGGAGAAAAGGATCAATTTAAACTTATTTATATTGAATAATTTTCCTAAAAATTGTTTCAATCGATCCCACAAACCTTTAATTACAAATATTTTACTATGATAAAACCTCAACCTACGCATTTGCCAATGACGTCACCTAATATCAAGCGTAGATTAATCTGTCATAAATAACAATATCTGATGATTTTATCGTGACCGCTGGCGGTGATCAATTATAATTTGATTTTAGCTACAAATATAATTCTTAATCCGAATAATACTTATATAAAATGACATATATATTATCAATAAATTTATTAGGAAAATCCGACAGCTGTAAATAACATACGATATTTTTTACAGCAATTTACGGCGATTGCTTTATTGTATTTTTATGAAGGGTAAAATATTTATATTTATAATTCACAAAAAATACTGTATTAATTAATGATAAAGTTAATAAATGCAATGATATGATATTTATTTGTACTAACATATGGTAGCTGTTTTTATTGGTATATCAAATTATATCTATAGTTTTATATATTAATATGAATTATATGAATTTCATCTATTTAAAGAAAAATTTATATATTTTTGTTTTAATTCAAGATTGAGAACAAACGTAAAAATTACAAATTTTAAAAGGAATAATATTCTATAATTTATGAAATATTTTATATAATTTATGAAATTGGTATTGAAAACTCCTGGATATTATTAATAAGGCAGGCATTTTTTTCTAGGTTGGTAGGACTGTCTATAACATTTGTCAAGCGTTTGTTTATCAAAAAGTTTTAATTATCTCCGAGTTACACGTGTTTTTACAACTCTTGGTTCCTTCATCACCATAATGTACCATGTCATACTGAATTGGTTCTTCGCTACTTTTTTGCCAAAAACTCGACTCATATCGTTCCACAACCTCCGTATTCGCCTGATTTGACTCCGTGCGACTTCTGGTTATATTTAGCAAACTCAAAAGGTCAATGCGGGGACGACGTTTAGACACGATTGAGGAGATAATAATCGAATCGAAGAAGGTCTTGAAGGCTATACCGGAAAAAGACTATTCCGACTGTTTCGAGGACTGGAAAAAGCGTTGGTAAAAGTGCGTTTTATCGGATGGGAATTACTTTGAAGATGAAATTGATTTGGAAGAATAAATAAAGAATTAACATTTTATAAACAAATTCACCTTGATTAGTGTTATGTAAAATTAGTGTTATGTTCATTGATTAGTGTTATGTAAAATTGTTTTATCAAATTAATTATAATCTATAATGTTGAAGTATGACAAAATAAAAAATCAATGTTTAGAAACTAAAATAGTATCCATTTTTGCTAAAAAAATTCTCAAAAAAAAAAATAAAGAACTAATTTTACTCACCTATTTTCACCATAAGTGCTTCTGTAAAATCCGACAATTCCTTCCATATTTCCGACGTATTCCATTTCCAGAGTGTAATGTCCTGGATCCAACGGAGTAAATCCTCTAATATGCAAAAATTCAGTATCATTCTGAGCTACATCAAATTCGACTCCAGTCAAACTGGTGCTATCAATTCTCAAATCCATATCGGTTATATTCAGACCATTATTGTGCATTATGATTGAATCGGTCTTTTCTTTTACTTCCAAATTGACAATGATCCATCCTGTGAATGTGCCATTATCCAAATATGGATGCAGATGGATAAAATAATGTAGGGGAACGACATTTGATGGTAGTCTGTAATTCTACAATATTAAAAAAAGGTATATAAATACAATAATATAATGAGAAAGAACGATGTTTTCATTATAATAATGTAAACATTTGTTAAACTTTAATTTTAAATACATATCATCTAGATATTCCTGCATATAAAGTGTTAATATATTTTTTTTATTCAACTTCAAATATATATATATATATATATATATATATATATATATATAATATAATATAAATTTATTAATTATTTTAATATACATAATTATAACTGATTTTATTCATAGATGTCACTTTTTAAATTTTCTATTATATTATCGAAGTTTGATTATATAAAAATTTAATTTTGATAAACGTAATAATAATTATAAATGTAATGATAATGCAATTATTAAAAATGATTATGATCAATATTCGAACGATTATGTTATACAAATATAACAAGTAATTCATAATTTGATGACTTGATTTTTATATATGTATAAAAAATAGCAAAACGTTAAATTATAATTTTAATCATATCACAAAAATAAATTATTATATTAATATATATATATATATATATATATATATATATATATATATAAATATTTTGTAAGTTTAAATTTATTTATTATTGTGAGGTCTATTGAAATTATATCTCCATATATTTTACATTGACATAAATTACTCAAAACATTATAATTTGCAATAATTTACATGCATGATTAGATAAACTTTAATTATATAAATTTCAGTGATATAATAAAATATAGGAAAATAAACCAACGTTTTTTTTTCATATTTGAATAAATATTAAAATTTTATTTTTATTTCTTAAAATATACTTTTTTTTAACGAGGTTAGATATATTATCATTTTTATAATATATTATAATTTTGTAAATAATCGAACATGTGCGTTACCACCGATTTATTAAGATTTTTTTTTTATATATATGCAAGTTTAGTCATAAATTTTCATTAAGTTCATATAGAAAAATATTGAAAAAAAAAAAACGTAATTGAATTTCTTACAACATCCGTTTCCGGTTTCGACGTCGTCGAGCTAATATCCGGATTTTCAGTTGTCGTCGTCAAACCTGAAGCCAGTTCACTTTCACAATTCGACAAATCCGTCTGAAGGTTCGTCTTTTCGACGGCGACGACGATCGTCGATATGACGAAAGCGCAAAGTGCGACACACAAAAACGTCAACAATTTATTCTGTGCGATCCATTGAAATATCGAGCTGAACATGGTGAATCGTTTCGGGGGTGAATTTGATAGAGAAGCGAACGATTAATAATAATGAAGTGTTTTTGAATGTTTGACACGCGAGAGACGAACAACTCGACGCTGCGAAGTCGTTTCAGTGTCTGAAGTGATTTAAGTATCATACGAAATATGCGCAACGCGATATCAAATATTTATATATCATTATCGGTGTCGTCGTTCAAAAAGTCGTATATAATGTGAAAATATATATATACCATATATGAATAATATCGGGTTTTTTTTTGTCTCGATTATCAGTTATCTGTTTTTATGTTAAGAAATTTACGGGTAAAATATATGTTATATAATTATATAAATGTATTGTAAATCTATATATTTTAAATAATATCACGTGAATAATTTGATAAAAAAAATATTATACAATTTTAAATAAATAAAAAAATTTCATATTTTTAAGTTAGTTCGATCAATATTTAATAAAATAGTTTTGAATAATTATTAATACAAGAATTCGATGAGGTAGATTAGAATTTTATAATTTAATCGTTTTAATATAATTGATAATTAATTCATCGTATTGTTTCAGTAATAAATTTAATTATATTATTATTTATTTATAGACGATAAAATATTTTCATGTATTACGAAATTGTTACATATATTAATAATAATTCTAATTTGTAGCGTGTATTAAAATTATCATCTGCATTTAATAACAGTAATTAAATAATAAAAGTTCATATAATAATAATAAAATACAATATAATACTGAAAATTTTACATTAATTTTTATTCTGATTTAATATAGAATTAAAGCGATTAATTTACATGATCTACGAATAAACATTATAAAATTATATAATATTAAAGTGTAATGTTATGAATTAAAAAATAATTTTTCATAAATAAAATTTATGAACAATTATTTTTTCAATATTTTTATTGTTTACTAATATTTATATCATTTGAATTATAATACTCATTAATAATTTTGATAAATTAAAAAATCAATTTCTTTGCAATCGCATATTAAAACAATGTAGTTAATATTCAGTTTCATTATCAATAAAAATACTCAAAATATCTTAGATAATTTATTAAACACGCATTAAAAAAAACAATTTTAAATACAATCACTATAAAAATAGGTAACATACAATTAAAAAATAAATAAATATATATAACAATAATAAAGATAGAGTGCTGAAAAGTAGAATAATAATAGAAAAAAAAATCAGTCTGATCAATGATTTAATAAATGTCTTCCGTTGACATATGCTCCATATTCTTCCATACCTGATCCATGATATCCATAATGAATATCGGCAAGTCTTTCTTCACCTCTGCTTTTGAAAGCGTTACTGGTTCTCAAAGCGTTTATTGCAATTAATATTAACGCTATTTTACCAACCATCATCGATTTTACCAACATCATCTTCAATGTGCTCAAAAACATCGGAATTATCGCCGATTGTATTAAAAAAGGCACAATGAATAGTGGCAGAATTCGATTTAATAATTTTTTATTATCCTGTTTTCTACCTGTAAAAAATATATATTATAAATATAATATAATATAATATAAAATGTTGAATATTTACGGAATTTATAGTACGCATCATTGAACCGTTCAGTGTTCACGTTTCTAAGAAAAGTCTCTAGAAACTGGGTCAAAGTAATGTATAACGATCTAGAAATCTTTTAAAAGTGATATCGAGCGTTATGAAAGGGATTTGTCTTTTTTTTATTTATTGATTTCGACTATATCAAAACTGATATAAAATTGATAAGAAAAAAGATGTCGAACAATAAAAATTTACAAGATCCGTAATATTATTTTTTTATGTCTTATATAAAACATATTTTTTCCAATTAACAAATTTAATAAGGAATGTAATGAATTATGTTCTATATTATTAAAGTATTTAAAATTTAAGATAATTTGTATTTTTTTCTATATGTTATAAAATAATATTTTTTTTAATTTAAAGATTGTACAATCTAAAAAAATATGTTAGATGTAAGAAATCAATATTTTATAAATAATATTTTTTTAATATAGTTGATGATGTTTAATTTATTATTTATAAAATTAAATACAATTTATTGGATTTTTTTTTCAGAATATTTACAAAATTAAATTGTGTCTGTTCAAGAGTTTTTGTCGACCGATAAGAAATTGTTCTCACCTTCAAACACATCGTTCAACTCGGACAAATTCACGCTGAGAACGATATCGTCGTTATCGACGACGTTCAAACGAATCGATTTCGTTATATTTGAAATTTTCCACGAGCTTTTCGCCGGAAAACTCGTTCGATCGGGTCGATTGTTGTCGTCGACGTTCGCGCAATCTACTATAATATTTCCGCGCAAAACGAAAAACGTCACAATAAACAATGAAACGGGATTGATATAAAACGGGGGCATTTTTAAAAGGATTTATTTTAAACAGCACATATATATATATATATATATTAAAATTGTATTTTCTATGATGATGACATGTTGTTTCCTTCGTGACGGTCGTCGAAGAACTGACCAAAAGCAGACAGACCATCTCCATCTCCGGCAATAAAATAAAACCGTGGAAAAATCAACGAACTGCATTATTTTAACCTAGATATGTGAAAATACTGCATTTTCTTTTGTCGTAATAAAATGTCGTGCATTTTTCACATATCGTGAGTTACGGATGAGAATCGAAGTTTCTTTTTTTATTAATCAATTTATATTTATTACGGTCGTTTTTTTATATTATTTTAGTATGATGTTACAATATGATTTATTACTTTATATGTCATATCAGTTATTCACAATATAAAATGAGTAATGTATTATATATATTTTTATAGACGTTATTTCATGGAAAATCTTAGTATTTTCTATGAAAAACACGTTCAAAAATGCAAATAAAAAAATAATTTATTTGTTTTTCAAATTTTTTTAAATTTAAATTAATTAAATTGTGATTATTATTTAATTTATAAAAAAATATTTATTTTTAATAAATTCACAGTAAAATGTTTTATCAATTAAACGATATATTTTTAATTATATAATATAATACTTATATATATATATATATATATATATATATATATATATATATATATATATATATATATATATATATATATAAATTACTTAAAAAAAATCAAAATTAAGGTTTGTTTTTAGTGAAATCAAATATATATAATATAAGATAACAATTTTATTTCTAAATCGTCTCAATATTAAAACGTCAAGTGGATTTAATAGATAAAGCTTGTTCAATATACGTCTTATCATAGTTTAATCGATTTGTAAACGTATTAAGATTAATATGTTACAATTTATTACAGGTATATTATAAATTATAAAATATTCTGTCATAAAATATATCTTAAATAATTTATAAAAAAAAAAATACTTTGAGACGTCTTATAAAAAATATAATAATTCAAAATGTATATAATTTGTCACTGTTTAATAAGATTGTCTTATATAAAATATTTACACGTTAAAAAAGCATTTCAATATTTTTCTCATATTATAAAATGGTGATTTTAACTTGTATGTCATTAAATATGTTATTGTTAAAATACAGGAACATACAGGAAATTAGGAACAGAATTAATTGATTTTTAACAACATTAAAGATTAAGAAATATTAATCTTAATATCTAAGAATAGATATTAAGATTAAGAAACTTTGATCTACACAATCGATGATCATTTTGATTTGAGTAAATATTTATAAATATTTAAGTTTACATCTATTTCCATGTATCCATTTATTATCCATAGAAATTCATTTACTTTTCTATACAATAACTGGTCTTTGACGGTCGTAGTCGCATTTTTTGAATTATCATAAAATATAATTTTAAACATTAACGGTAACACATATAAATTCTTCACTTTATCGATATAATATATATACGAGAATTTTTATCGTAAAATTTCTTAAAGAAAATATTAAATTTTATATGTGCTATATAGAGAAAGATTACATATAACTATTTTAAAGATATTTATGATAAATAAAATAAAAAAGAATATCTTAAGTTAATGTTTATTGCAGTTCTAACGATTAAGGTTACGGTTAATTACAGTTATAGTAAATTGTTTCACAATTAATATTTATTATAATATATATATATATATATATATATATATATATATATATATATATATATTAGTTATTTTCAAAATTAAATTTAAACATTAAAAAATTAAAATGAAAAAAAAACAAGAATTTTTTTTAAAAATAATTTAATATCTATAAATAAATAAATAAATATTATTTACAATTGTTTATAAATAAATTAATACCCGATCCGTTCCCGCGATTTATAATTTTGTGCGCTTGTAATTGATTTGAAGATCCTTCAAAAACGAAAATATCAGAAATCAAATTGTACAAAAAAAAAAAAATAATTTCACAAATAATTAAATCGAGAATTATAACAATAAAAAAATAATAGAAACAATAATATCGTAATATATTATAATAAAAAAAAAATTATCGTTTCCAAGAGATCTTCCGTGCTACCGTTTGATTTTTTTTTCCAACAATATTTATATAATATAATATAACAAATTTTCCTATTAGATTCATCATACAGCAGACCTCACAACAATATGTTTATATATATATATATATATATATATATATATATATATATATATATATATATATATATTATAATAATACATCAAAATAATTCGATCTAACTATAATATAAATCAATTCATATTGATCATTTAATTAATTAATTAAATTATTTAATTAATCTATTGTTTTCTTTCGTATTCAACGTCACCGGTGTCCTCTCTGGCATAAGGTCCATGTTCCCAACCGTGAGCGTACGCATGAGTATGATGCGCATGTACAGCAGGCTGGACATGAACATGAGGTACTGTTTTATGTACAACAGGCACTTGAGAATATTGTACAACCGGTTGTACTGCCGGCTGATAAGCAACTGCTGCAACAGGAGCCGCGGCTGGTACTGTGAAAGTTCTTGAAATAATCTGAAAAATAATATATATATATATATATATATATATATATATATATTAAAATATTTTTCATATAAAAAAAATATATGATATTTTAATACCTGACTGATCGCCAGGATCAATAGTAAAACTCCAACGGCCAAACCCTTGGTTGACATGATAGTCAATGTTATCAACAGTGTTGTCATCATGCCCAATTTGTACATCATCGGTATCATGGCAAAACTCATTCTTTTCAAGAAATGATGTCCAAAAGTTCTTCCTTCTATTTTATTTTTTTTTAATTTAAAAATTAATATTCATAATACGAATTGATTAATATCAATATATAATATAATTAAAAAAAATATTTTAGACTATTAAATTATTTATTTATATAATATTTTAAATGTAATAAAATTAAAAAAAAATCTAGATTGAATTTCGAAGATGATAAAAGTTCTAATATAAAGAAAATAATAATATTTCACGTAATTATATTTTGATTTAGTAATTTATTTTATATTTAATTTCAAAAAAAAAAAATTCAAAATTGTAACTGTATTTGTAACCAATGAATAGGTTTAATATTGACAAAATTCTATAAGTATATTCAAACATTTTTTGATCCTTGATATATTTAAATATATAATTTTTTTATAGTAAAATAAAATAAATATGGTTACCAATAGATAAATAATACCTTCTTGTACATCTTGACTCTCCTCGTTGGAGTCATCGCAATTGATAGGTTGAGCGGTGACAGCCAAAACGACGAAGACGACGAAAAGGAACCTTTTAACATCCTTGATTCCTGCCATTATCGTAAAAAAAAATATTATTATTATATATTAAATCACAATAGACGATGCGGATCAGATTGTGTCGACTATTTGATTGTCAAAATGATACTGATCCTTTTTGACTATGAGCACCCATTGATATAAAGGCGTTATAAAAATTAATTAGAATTCATGTCAGGCATTAACCGGGGTCCCGGATAAACGAACGTTATTAATTAAAAAAAAAAAAGGATGCCATGTGGCAAAAGTCATACTTTTGTTTATGATGTGCCGAATACCGATCGTTGCATCAAAAAAAAAGTATGAGAAATTCAGGGTTTTGCATTTAAGATTTACTTTATTTGCATGTGTGTGTATGTGTGATGACTGTCGAGAAATCCTTAAAAACGTTCGATTGTTGTGTTGAAAGATTGCGCATACTTTGCACTCGAATTCGATCAATTAAAATTCCCATTATCTAAATAACTAATTCAATGTCAATCAATTTAAAATTTATCAATAAAACGATGAATGAAAATCAATTTGTCATTTTATCAATGAATTGTATCCGAATAAACTGGTATATAATATACAAAAAAAAAAAAAAAAAATTTTAGATACTCATATATATTTGTTAAATTAATTTGTAAAATAGACGAATTCTAATGCAAAACCCTGTATGAAATATACATAAATGGTACATTAATATAGGCGCATACTTATATCGACAAGTGAAAACGAAAAAGTGTGCGAACACGTCGTTGATATGTCGTTCACTTGCCCTTATTTTTGTCTATTATTTTTTTAATATAAAAATATTTATTTTTTAATTAAAAAAATATATGTATATTTAGCTTGAAAATGATTTATGATATAAAAATCACGCATTAACATGCGATATATGCATGTAGATATCTGAAGAAATTAGATAAGAAATGGAATTTATTTTTTAAATGTAATATTTTTTAAAATTATAAAAAAAATATTTATTAAAATTTATGTTAATTGTGGAGCTTTAAGGCTATATATTATTACTTTTTTTTTATAATAGAAATTAATAAAGATTATATTGTATAGTTTTTAACTGATTAAAATTATGCATATTTGTATATAAATAGGATTTTCTTTTAGTGATTCAATTGCTTATTCTATATCAAGTGACATTTAAATTTATATTTATATTTTAAACAACTATTTTATCATAACTATTGAAATTTTATTGATTCAATCTAAAATTCTTTTATTGTGCTATAGTTTTAGATTGTTTAATTGTTTATAATACTATAAATCAATTGAAAAACAATAAATTATTTTAGTTCATATTTGTCGAATTATATTGTATATCGTTCTTAATTTTTTTTTCACAATATTTATAACTTTACATCTATTAAGATTTGGAAACACTCCAGTATTATTTTTAATAATTTCAAATTAATTTATTCTAATTGTAAATTGTAATTTAAATAAATTTAATATCACTTGAAATTTAAGGTATTATATATTTTTTTATAGTATCGATATAGAAAATTTTATTATATATATGCCTAAATCGATTTATGTTAAATCGTAAATAAAACTTTCAATTTATGCAAATATAAACAACTATTTAGCATCAAGAATAATAATAAAAAAAATGTATATTTAATAGTAACAATAAAAAAAAATAATTTGTATGTGCGCCAGAACATGTAACACTTTATCATCGTTTGTAACGGTCAAGTAATAAAGTAAATCAAAATAGTTTCTTTAAAAAAAATATATAACTTTTTATATATATTTATTAGATTATTATTCGTTTTAATATGTTGTTTAATTTTTACGCTTTTTTTTTTTTTTTTTGAAAAGCATGCAATAATTTTTAATTATAGAAAAGTACGTCTTTGTGCGTCAAATTGAACATTGTCACAATTGTTAATGCGTATCACGTATTTTGCGCGGTTTAATCGTGATTTAACATTTTTGAATACAATGTGGTCAAAAAAAAAACATCATTTTAAAAAGGAAAAGTGTACGTAAAATATTTCTAAATTATATTTAAAAAAAAAAAAGATTTTTTTTCAATTATTCACATTAATTATCATTAATGGGTAATTGAATTATGAATTCTATTTTTCAGTTGTAATCATTATGAAATATTAAAATTTAAAATATTTTAAATAAAACTATTTTTATGTGTTAATTGAATGAACTAAATTATTGGATTCACATTTATCTGATAGTTATTGTAAATAATAAGTCAAGATTATTGATTCTTATAAACTTTTTATCGTTCATTATGTATTTGAAACTACTTTATCGATTTATAGTCTTTTAGGAAGAATATTTTTTTTTATGAAATGTTATATATTCTATATAGTATGTTATAATAATAAATATTTTCTACTTAAAAAATAATTAGATTTTTATGTATTATTTCTTCGTAACTTCTCAACAACACACCGATTAAAATTCTCAAGCCTATTAAATAGACACCTTATAAAGAAACTAGTAAATGCTAATAGCGAAAGCCAGTAAAAGTAGTTAGATCAGGTACATTCTATAACACTTCTGATCTCGGCTCGGGGTTAACCCGTTGTGCAGTTACGGTGAAGGTTTATTTTTTTTTTTCAACTTATCATTTTTCAGAATCAGGATGCAAGCTTTCGGGTCACCCGGTACTCGTTTTATATCGACTAACTAACACACTTAACCATACTCGATTTGTACGAACAGTGTCATAGTTGTACATTTGGTATACTTTAACCGGACATTTAGACTCCTGACCCCGAAACGCGTACTTATTCGCCATTTTCTTATCCAGGAAAAGCTTTAAGAATTTCTAATGTGACTATTTTTTTTTTCATTTCATCATTAATTATTAATTATTCGTCGCGTTCGATGGAACGAGATTTTCGGTAATTAAAAATTCGTAGCTTATAGTTAATTTTCTATGTGTGACTAGTATATAAATTATCTATATATTGTAATAATTTATATATTACAATAATTTAAATATTAGAATTGTGATGAATAGATCATGAAATAATATTTCACATTATAAGATATAAATGATCAGGTTTATCGATTTACTATATATATCCGTTTATTAAAAAATATTTATTTAATTGTAAATAGATATTTTGTATTAAAAATATTGTTTATTTAAATATGCACGTCAATCGTTTGAAGATAATGAAAACTGGAGTAAGATTTTTTTAATTATCTAAATCAGAAGTAATCAACGGCTGGTATGTGAATCGAATCTTGTTAATAATGAAATAATTTTTGATAACGTTTATTAATTTTATGAATTTTTAATGTTTGCGAAAAATCTTGAAAAACGACTTTGCTGATACAATATTTAAAAAAAAATTCAAAACACATTTTAAAGAGAAAAAGTTTATCTTATATATAAAAAAGTTGACAACGCCTGATTATATATATATCATGTTTATGTGAACATGTTTATAAATGAAAACAATGGAAATTTTTGATAAAATTCCGAATAATATATCAGATTTAATGACGGAATGTTCAGGTTTTTTTCATGTTTTATTATAATATGTTTTTGCAAAAAAAAAATAAGTTTAATAAAAAATAATAATTAATAAAGTGTATTATAAATTAAATAGTTACACGTAATAAATTACAATGGAACGAACATATTTTATGTGTCATACATTCCTTTAGGTCAGGCGTGTCAAACTTATAGTATATTACGGGACACATTAGAAATAAAACGAGAAATAATGGTCTAAATAAGATTTTTTGCTACCAGAAACGCATGTTTTTAAGTAATTTTCAAACGAAAATACGAAATCAAACCAATCGATTAATATTTTGTAATTTAGCGTTGAAAATTCTCGTTTTCGTTTGAAAATCGCAATTTTTGACGCAGAAAAAACGTCATAACTTTGCTGAAAAAACTGCGTTTTGCAAACGGCTTTCAGCATTCGATTCGTCTCGATGTTTGTCTATAAATTATTTACAGCAGGCGTATTATACTCTTAGTGTATCGCGGGCTACATGAGTTTTTATTTACTTAGTTTTGAACTGTATTCTAAAAACACTTACTAGCTTGATTATTAAAATATCATTTTTAAATGATTTAAACTTCACATGTCAACTTTATTAAACGTAAATTTCGGTGGGCCGCAATTTTTGTATCGACAGGCCGCATGCGACTCGCGAGTTTCATGTTTGACACGCCTGATTTAGGTTTAAACGTCAAATGTTTTTGTATAAGGATTATGAAAACTTTCGATTTTGATAGAATTTCCTTTGCTAATTTTTTTTTAATATTTTTTTCTCTTTGCAAATGAAATGCTAGATACATTGTATTTTCCTTAACTTTACTTCTTCTATGAACTATTAAAAAAAACATTTTTTAGAATCCTTTCAACATTGATAAATATTATATTTACAACGATGGCGTTGTTGTGAAACAGTCAATAAAGTGTTTTGTTATTTTTACATATAAATATAGACTACGCACAAAATTGCTTAACTTCACTAATCAAACTAGAATGGATCGATTAAATCCTATAATGAAATCGCCGTTAGCGTATATTATTATTGAAAATAGAAACCGCAAGTAAATAATGACAGTATGAAAATAAATCGACCGCTCTAGATTTGTTCTAATTTTTGTTTTTTTTTTTTTTTACTTTTACCATACGAATAGAGAATAATTACAAATGTTACGATCGTCATAGATTATTTCGTCGATTCTCAAATGTTGTTATAATATTTTGCGCGTGTTCAGAAAGCGTTCCCAAAGCAATTGTCATCGATATGTCATAGAAATTATTATATTATATATGAGACTCGCAAAGTTCATTCATGCATGCTTTTTCGCCGTGAAAATGTATAACATTGACGATCAATTAAAGACGAGATCGTGCATTTTGCAATAATAACGACGGAAAGATATTTTTTTTTCACATCGAAAGAAAGTCATTTTATCCATATATATATATATATATATATATATATATATATATATATATATATATATATATATATATATATATATATATATCGCACATTGGTATGGATAATATCACAAGTCAAAAAATAAAATTATAGAATAAAATAATATAAGCAATTTTCCCGACGTGGAAATTTCTAGATAATGCATTTGCTAATGGATACCAGAGAAGCATTATATATATATATATATATATATATATATATATATATATATATATATATATATTATATTCATATTGTGATTGACGTACATAATTGATAAAATTAACTCAGTAAAAGTTTATTGTTTATATTCTCTAACACACACACACACACACACACACACACACACACATATATATATATATATATATATATATATATATATATATGTATTCAAAGTTGTATCCGATTTATAAGAGTCGATAGTTGATAGAAAATAAGCACATTTTTCCCGGAATCCGGAAGCAACGCAATAAAATTACATTGACGTTTTTCTTTCTATTTCTTTTTTTTCCAAGTCGAAGAAAAATTGGCCGAGCGTTAAAAACGCTCTAAATAATATAAACGAGAACGATAAGTCGGCCTACTATATTTGTATTAAAGATTATATATATATATATATATATATATATATATATATATATATATATATATATTATTAGATTTTCCGCGAATGCGACATGTTATCGAGTATTTTATTAGAAATATTCCTTTGGGACATTATTTCATATTTAGATATTATTAGATTAGTTTGGATAAACATTTGTTAATGCATAAATGATACGCTTAACGCTTGTGTTAATCAATAGATAAATAATTAAGATACATTAACGTTTATTGTTTGTAGTTGTCGATAATAAAATGTACTAGTAATGTATTGGAATAAAAAAAATTTGTCGAATTTTGATATAGATATAGATAATCGAATTTTGTTGAAATAAAAATTATGTATGTAAACACGAAATTTCATAATTTCAAGAAAGATAAACTTGACAAACGTAAAAGTGTCATTGAATTTTAAGTACTTAAAGAATAAATTGTATCAGTAAAATTTTATATACATTAGGCAATTCAAGGTAAGATTTGTAAGAAAAGAAAAATATGTCATACAATACAATTTATATATATATATATATATATATATATATATATATATATATATATATATATATATATATATATATATATATAGAATGACTTTTATGTACAACACAATTGAATAAAAATTTTACGCATATTTGTCATGAAAGAGAAAAACTGGAAACAACACGAAAATTCCAGTGTCGCAAACGGCTTAAAAAGCAGAAAAAAATCATTCGAAAAGATGATTTTGTACATTAATAAATAAAAAAATGGCGAATCGAATCATGAACAAATAATATAAAAAGAACAATGCGGTTTACATGTAGGATTTTTGGGAACGTTCGTGTCGTTTCGCATTTGACCCACAAAACGTTTTTTTTTTAATCTTGTTAAAACGCAACAGTTACTGAATTCGGTCAAAAAAAAAATAAATTAACCGCATAAAAGTTAGTTAGTGTCAATGTTAGTTTGCAGCATTTGTTTCCAAACGGCACTCGATCAATCTTCATAAATTGATTATAGATATGAAATATATATAAATTTATATACTAAATTATGATGAAAAAAAAATCAGATTTATTACACATTTTATTTTATTTATAGAATTTATTTATATATTTTAATTATATAATAAAAAAAATAATTTGAGTTATTTTTAAAAATCATAATTTAATTATTGGCGTGATGCGTTAATAGGTTATATCAAAGATTGTCAAATTGTGTCTTATTTATTTATTTTTTGCTATAAATTTGAAAAGTTTTCAATTTTTAAATTAATATTCACAAAAATAATCAATAAATTATCGATAATGAAATTATATTTTTAATTAAAATATTTCATATCTTTAGAGTGAATCACAGAAATAAAATGAAATTATGAAGGAAAAATTGTTTATTTTATAAATATATTATATGGATTTATTTGTTCAGTTTCCACTTCTGAAACTCGCTCTTTGTGCGAACGTTTGAGAAGTACCGTTTAAATGTTATTTATTAAGTAAAATGTAACGATGAAGTTCAAGTGCAACGGATATATATATTGTATTTTAGTATGTGAATCGCATGCAATGCAACGCACTCGACCGGTTATTGCATTTTTTTTTCACTCGCAATTCTCTGTATTACAACGATTTCGACGTAAAAAAATAACGTTTCTTCTAATAAATATAAACGACAAAAGCTCGATTCGACGTTAAATTTAATAATTTTTAAGAAAAATGCCAAGCGGAAGTAAAAAAAAATCATATTTCATCTGTAATAATATTCCAAAAGTATCCAGCCATAATATTGATATATCGTTATATATGTCAACTTTTTTCAATGTTAATAATATGATAGATATATCAAATAATTAATTTAAATATTTCATATTATTACAGAAGATTTTTTACTAGAAAAAAAAAAAAAAAAAATATATATATATATATATATATATACTATTTTTTTATATATTCTTTACATTATAATAATAATTTAAAAATAATAATTTTCTTGAATTTATATAAAATATGAGAAAAATACGCGACGTCGAGCCATTATACAAAAGGTAGTATCAAAGAAAGAGCACTTCTATCAATCGGCAACATCATCTGTGCTTTCAGTGCGTCTTGGTCTTTCATCAGCAACACAAGTGATTGGCAAAAATAAAAGGCAAAAATCTAGTTTTGATCGATCGATTATTTTTCAAAAAAAAAAAAAAAAAATCGAACGGACCGGTAATTTTCCACAAATGTCATGTCCAAACAACAATTTGAACCGCTTCGATTATTGCTGTTTTCACTGTTAACAGTCGAAGCGGCCAAATATTCCTCGAGATATAAACAGTCGGACTATTTATCTACGACCACGACTTCTACGACTACGCGAAAAACCGATGAAAATAATTCCGATTGGCCGTTAAGCGTTCTGAGTTGTATCGAAGAGATAAACGCGGAAAAATGCATGAAGATTTTCCTCGTGAAAAGGACGGATCGTGTGCTGAACGTTTTGAATGTGAATGGAAAAAATGATGTTTCTATCGATTTTAACGTGATCGACGAGTTTAAACGTGATTTTCAATGGGAAAATTATAAAACTATGAACGATGACGATATCGATAATCGTCTGTCGAAGAATATCAAGGATATATTTGGTGGTAAAAGGACGACATTGGTTCTGCAGCCGGGAATCGTTGACGTCGATATAATTTCTGATGTGAATGAAACAATTTTAAATTTTAGAAAAGGTATGGTTTTTTTTTTATTATATTAATTAAATATCATTTTAGTGATTTTCATATATAAAAATTTAATTTTATTTATATTAATAATAAATTTGTTATATTATTAACAAATAAAACGTGCAAAAAAATAAATTACAATATTTTATTTATTAACATTTTATAAATTAAAAATGTTTTAATAGAGACATCTACATATAAAATTTCATATTAAGCAACATATTTTTTTTTGACGTTAAATGTAAAAAATAAATTATTAAATTGATAATTTACAAAAATAAAAATAGATGTCAGTATTATATAATTGTTTTTTTTTTTTAATAATTATATTATATTTAATAAATCAATTTTTATAACACGCGAGTTACACAGATTGAAATTGTTTTAAATTTATATAATTTAATATATTTAATTATAATGAATATTAATTAAAGTAAATTATTAATCATAAATCTTTACACATATCTCGAAAAATTATATCAGAGCTATTTTTAGTTATATATATATATACAAAAAAAAAACTTTTTTACGACATTTATTTTAAATATATAATTATATGACCAATATATAAATTCACAAATTGAAAGCAGAAAAAAAGATGGGAAACTTTATTGACGTAATTTTATAGCATTTTTTTTGTATCAATATATCTGTATGAACTTTCAACATTTTAATTTTATTTTCAGAATATTAATGTATTATTTATACCGACGTACATTTATATTAAAATCGCTAAAATAATTTTAAAGTTAATGATTCAACTGATTAAAACACATTTATATACGTTTTTATTTTGTTAGTTTGCAATATACTAGTAGGAAATGAAATATATTTATATATATATATATTATATATTAGAAATATATATATATATACGTTATTATTATTTTTTTCAGATGCAAACGTTGACGTTTCAAGAGGTATGAAATTTTCGAAAAAAACTTTTTACAAAATAGTGCCGTTCCTATTGATTCCGCCGCTCATAATGTCGGCAATATTGCCGTTCGTTTTGCCGGCGATGAAAATGATGATTTTGGGGGCCGGCCTCTTAAATCAGATGGCATTGGTCGGTGCCGTGTTCACGCTGATGCGTAACAATGCATTTCAAGATTCGTATACGAAAAAAGTCGTATACGTCAACGACGGATGGAAAAATGAAAAGAAAAAAGATTTTCACAGGGAATCGAATGTTCATAAATTTTCCAAACCGCCACAATTTCCGCATTTGGTATCCGTATTTAATGAAAATATCGGCGTGGACGACGATGACGATTTTTCGTATATAAATCACAATTTTATCAATCAATACAGTCAACCGCATATTCCTATTAATCGGGACGAATTCGATCGTTCGGGAATATTTCATAAGAAAAACGACAAAATAAAGAAATATGGATAGATTTTTTTTTTTATAAATAAATGACTGATAAAATTTAATAATCGATAATTTATTTATGTATAATGACGATTTTTTTTTGTAACTAGTCATCAGTGATTTATATATATATATATATATATATATATATAAAAAGCGAAAAAAAAATTCGTATATATGACATATATATATATATATATATATATATATATATATATATATATATATATATATATATATATATTATATTAACATATTATATCAATAAAAAATGTATACAATGTTAAGACTTGCCTTCAAATCTCACCGAAATATTTTTAAATATTTAATTTTAAGTGTTCGTTAATTTATTTATATAAATATATTTTTTTAATATTTATTGTTAAAATAAAAATAATATTTATTTTTATCATAATTATGTATTTTGTGTTTAATAATTGTAATGCATTCAGAATATTAAATAAGCGTAACATTGATCGATAAATGTCAAAATATGTAGTATCTAATATTTATATATATAAATTTATTAACGTGTTTTATATAATAATTTATACACTTTCATATATATTTTATTATGGCGAGAGTACACTTTCACCTAAAATTGACAATTATGTCAAAACGGAATTTGAAAAGTGTTTCAATATTATAATATTGGACATAATTGATAGTCGCAAGTTAAATTATGACTATAATTAATAATTTAAATTAATAAATATTTCACATAAAATAAACGTTAAATTGACGTTCATTAAGCGCATATTTTCGAAACAGAAATGTACTTTCACCTTAAGAATCGATGAAAAATGTTGTAATTTTTCGACCAAAATTATAGATGCTACTGTAAAAATTATTTATGTCGGCAATTTGATAATTAAAAATATTTCTTATTATTTATTTATATATATATATATATATATATATATATATATTTATTTGTAATATTTTTCTTAATTTAATATATTAAATATATACAAAGAAGGAGTGGAAATGAAATAATAGATTGGTGTAAAATTGTAGAATTTTATTAAATAAATTAAAATTCTTCTTTAAAATATTCAATAATTACCTATATTTATAATATGAATATATATAACAAATTATTATCTATCTTATTCAAAACCCATTGTATATTATTAATAATTAATTTAATCAATGAATAGTTTCACATGCTTTTTTTATAGTATATATATATATTATATATATATATATATATATATATATATATATATATATATATATATATATATATATATATATAATATTTTACAAATAAAAAATATTGAGCAAATAGTAGTACACGAGGAAATATTCATATCAAATTAAGTATTATGCGTCATTTTTTATAAGTTAGAACATATTTTTAATATTTTTTATCATATTAATAATAACATATTTAATATATAGTGATCGTTGAATTTTTTTCAGTGCGTTAAAGATATAATACCTTTTTTTTGTTTTACAGATGTTAATAAAATAATTCATCACATAGTATTTGCGATCAGGTTGTACATAATTAATTTGTCACTAAATTTAACATATACATATACACACATATATATATATATACATATACATATATATATATATATATATATATATATATTTGTATATTTAATTTTTTGGATAACGAATCACTTAACCATATAGTTCAAATTTGGAAGTATCCAAATATTTAAAGGATTTTTTCATCCCCGTTCATTCATCAGCCGATTTATGAGAAACTTCAGCACATTGACGTTCCTCTTCAGTCATATCTTTGTCGTCCCATCCCCAAATCGTTTTTTCAGGATGTACGTCTTGTCCTTGTCCATGTTGTAGGCTGTAAGGATGTGTACCGTCACCCGTTCTTAAGACTCGTTTTTTCACCATTTCAGCAGAAACTGTCTTCATATCGTATGCCCATCCTGAAAAAGATAAATAAATTTAAATATTGTTTTTTTTAAATATAAAAATGTCATGTTTTAACACTGATAAAAAAGTAAGGTGAATTTGTTTATAAAATGTAAATTCTTTAATTATTATTCCAAATAAATTTCAACCCCTACAAAGTAATTTCAGTTCTATAAAACGCACTTTTGCCAACGATTTTTTCAGTGCTCGTAACAGTCGGAATAGTCTTTTTCCGGTATAACCTTCAAAACCTTCTTCGATTTGGTTTTTATTTCCACAATTGTGACAAAACGGCGTCACTGCATTGTCCTTTTGAGTTTGCTGAATATCCAGAAGTCGCACGGAGCCAAATCAAGCGAATACGTTGGTTGCGGAAAGATATTAGTCAATTTTTTAGCAAAAAAGTCGCGAAGAACCTATACAGTACGACATAGTGCATTATCATAATGAAGGAACCAAGAGTTGTAAAAACTTGGTAAAAATTAAATCTTACAAACAGACGCTTGGCAAATGTTATAGACAGTCCTACCAATCTAGGAAAAAATATTACAATTTACCTGCTATCCTAATGCCCGGGAGTTTTAAATGACAATTTCACCTTACTTTTCGATCACAGTATAATGATTAACACTTACCGATTTTGGCGAATAAATCGATGAAACCAGTGCTGAGATTTGTACTGTAATTTCCAAGTTCAGCCGCTTTGTAATCCCATGGGAATACATGATGATAATTATGCCAACCTTCACCTACTGCCATGATGGCCACGGTTGTATTATCTGTGGCTCCGATATTTCTTAAAATTAAAGAAAAAAAAAACATAAATTTTAAATTAAAAAGCTACAACAAGTTCATTAAAAAATACGATACAATTATAATATTGAAATAAAAAGAATATTTTAATCGCATGCAGTGGTTCAACTTGAGATAATAATAATAATAATAATAATAATAAAAAGACATACATATCAAGGCGATATATTCGATAAAGTAAAAGGGTCAATGATGTGCGAAATAAAAATGTCTGAAATTCTTAACCTTGATTTATTATTATAATCTGAATTTTTGCACGAAATGAAGTCCAAGTTAAAGGTTTATCCATTATTATTGACGACCTTGTGAAGTCAAGGTAAAGTAAATCTTTCAGAAGTAAAGAAATATCATTACGATAACTTTAATATAATATTACATCGGAAACTTTTATTATGAAAGAACATAAATATTTTTATATTATCTTAATTTAGTTTTCAATCATTCAAAATAATAAAAGTTTCAGTCTGAACTTTACAGGTTATTTTATTTTATATTTTTTTTTGTTTTTGAAATACAATAAAATTACAATAATTATTAATGTATTGATATTTTTGAGTTTTAAAATACTTACTTATATATTTTAATATTAAATATTTTTTTTTACAGTAAATATATTAAATAAAAAAGAAAAGTCGAAAAGAAGAAAATCTTGTTTAATTTAATATATATATATATATATATATATATATATATATATATATATATATATATATATACTTAAAAATATTTTTTTTTTGTATAAAAGGTCTTCGAGTTTCAAGTGTGACGAGTTTTAAAAGATCGATAACGAAATATTAAACGAAATAAAAAAAAATCGAAATTAAAAAGGGCACGGTCAACGTTTTTGAGGTAGAAGCGCACTTGTGTATCAAAAGAGCGAAACCGGTAAATCCGATTATTTATTATATATATATATATATATATATATATATATATATATATATATATAATTTTTTTTTTGTTAATAGGTTCAAAAGCATTGCACAATTTCAATGTTGCATTCGAGAGGTTGCTAGACACTGGTTGTTACAACATTATATATATATATATATATATATATGTGTGTGTGTGTGTGTGTGTGTATTTAATAATGGAAACCCGGTTTTCTTTTTTCGTGTTAGCTTTTCGCGGTTAAGATCACTTCTAAAAGCTAACGACTCGTAGTCGGTGCCTTTAGCCGTGGGCGTTATCATTTGTGAGAATTATATATATATATATATATATATATATATATATATATATATATATATATATATATAAGTTCGTTCCCAGGTGGTCATTGTGTGCATTTCGAATGTACGAAATGATTATTCATTACAGGTGATTGCGTTAACGAGATATTTGAACGACGCTTCTCAAAGTGTGCATCGTTTCATTATGCGAAGATATGCAATTATATAATGGAAAAAAAATTGTTATTAAAATGATAGTTGATGACGAAATATATATTTTTAAATAAAATTCTACTATGAAAAAAATATTTTAAATTAGAAAGTATAAATAAATAAATATCGAGATGTATCACCGTTATAAGAAAAAAAAAATACATTCCAATATCAAATTTAAAATTCAGAATAAATAAAAGTTCAATAATAGAAAGTTATCGTTGTTTTGCGAACTTAAAAATCAGATTTTATACTACTAATTTTGGTTAGCTTCACGCTTTAGCGATTCTATTATAATTATTTACGTGAAAAAAAATCATGATAAAAAAATGCTCACTTGTCGAACGGTCTGTTTCCCCAAATGTGGGCCGCGCTGTTCACCAGCCACGTGAAATTGAGTGAAACCGTGAATCTCCATACGGAGGCCACGTACCATGCGACCCAAAAACCTTCGCCCCAAACTTTGATCGGAATCCATGTAGGAACTATGAAGCACAAAAGTGGCATCACGACAAGATATGTCCTGAAAAATAATATATTATAATCAATAATTAACAATGAAAATAATTAAAAATATTAATAATAATAATTTTAATCGTTGCATACTTCTTTTGGAACATGACTATGGGATCTTTCTCCAGATCGCTCATATCAACGGATGCACCTTTGATGAAGACATCGTTGTGTTTTCTCAGCATCAGCCATCCAATGTGTGAGAAGAAGAAGCCTCTTTTGGCGTTGTGAGGATCGGCATCGGTTTCCGAAAATTTGTGATGCACCCTGTATATATAAATAATAAATAATAATCGTACGAAAATTAAACAATGACAGTTATATTATATACTAGTCGGATTGAAAAAAAAAATAAAAATAAACTTGAACTATTATGCAGTTGCTTAATTTTTTTTCTGGTACCGGTCTTTTTTTTTAAATGCAAGGTATAATAAATTGAAAGAATTACACAACGTTTATTCGGTATTTAATATTTATAATTTTTAATAATTATATGAATGTGGTGTAATAAAATTATATTTAATACAGTCTGATGTCAAATCATAAAATAAACAATAGTATTTAAATAAAATATGTATATATATTACATATAAATTATATGAGATTATAGTTGAAATTTTAATATTTCCAATTTTTATTACTATATGTCAAAAAAAAATTAATATTTTTAATGAGAAAAAAAGTGGTACAAATTTTAATATATTCATTAAATTAAGATTATTTTTTTATAAATATTTTATTATGATAATTTATTATACTGACATTTTTTATTAAGTAAAAAAAATGTGAATCGACCTTTATAAAATATAAACATAATTAATAATAATTACGAACTTGTAATCGATAATGTACAACTATTCAATTACTAAATATCGAACATATTCTAATTTCCGTTTATAATACAAAAAATACAACACATTTTTTTCGAACTGCAAGGTCTAACGCGAAGCGTATCAAGATATGGTCGTATTTAGACGCTTTAATACCAAAAAATTATTACGAAAATACGTATAAGCGTAATAAAATTATTAAACATTTTCATTGATTGCATAAGGGACAAAACAAGTTTACGACCTTGATTCTAATAAAATGCATTGCATTAGTTTTTCCAACACAATCTATGATAGTTTACAGGGTCCAAAGGTTCAACTATTTTCAAAAAAAAATTTTTTTTTTCATTTTTACTATTATTATTATTTTTTTATCTCATCGTAGAATGAAGAAAAAGAGGTCGTTCGTGTTGTATATAATGGATAGTTCGAGAATCGCATGTTGTCTAAAATACGACTAGTTTATTTGGTATTGTAAACGCAATAGTGACTCGTTTATTATATATATATATATATATATATATATATATATATATATATATATATATATATATATATATATATGTAAGGGAAAACCGGTATTTTAGGTAAATTCGTGTTACTAAACGCGCATGTGAAATGACGTCCTTCTTTTACGGATATCGCACCACCTGTATTTGGAGAATCACATGGTTTATCATCTACATGGTGATTCAAAAATTATATATATATATATATATATATATATATATTTATTTATTTATGAGAAGAACGTTATTATTCAAATTGTATTATCTAATTTAATAAATAAAAATATTTATTGAAAAAAAAAAGATTTATATATTTTAAATTGAAATGTGTAAGAAATTTGCGTTATAGAGTTGAGAAATATGTATGTAAAATATTAATTGATATTACGAAGCGTTATTTAGTAGTTTAAATTTCAAAATTGCTATCGCAAAATCGCTCAATTTGTTTTATTTAGTTTAAACGATCGAAAAATGATTAAAATATATATATACATATATCGATATGATAAAAATATTTTAATAAAAATAATCGATTGATTTATTAATTTTTAGAATCGTTTTCAATTATATTTGAAATAATATAATATATTTTATATTCGAAAAATAATTAAATATAAATAATATGTGTGTGTATGTATAAAAATCGAATAACTAACTAGTTTTGCGCTAAACTAGTATTTTATCAATTAAACCACCGTAGATGTCGATATATTTTATTTATTTTTTTTATACTTGCTTATGACCTAAATCATATTTTTACATATATTATAATATAATAAATAAACTTTTATATACATATATATTTTTCAATCATCCTATATCAATTAATTCATATGTTAATCGTTAAATTATATTGCTTTCATAATATATATATATATATATATATATATATATATATATATATATATATATATATATATATATATATATATATATATAGAAAGAAGTAAATAAAATATTTTTATTGCATACGTTTAATTATTATTGATGTACTCGAAAATAATTTTATTGAATAATTGTGTCAATCGTAAGATTAAATATATATATATATATATATATATATATATATATATATATATATATATATATATATATATATATACATTAAATCAAATTATCTGTTAAATCTCGCGAAATTATCAAAGAAAGCGGAACGAATTACTTTCTCGATATATGCAGTAATTAAACAATTTTTTTTCATACATTTTAAAAATGAAAACTATTAATTTTATGCACATAAACGACGCATATTTATAATATAATATTTGTGTTATTGGGTCGAAACAATATAAATTTACAAGAGACGACAAGATTTACTATAGAAAAAAAAACGTATTCATATTTTATAATTATAGTATAAAATTGTATACTTTCTATTGCAGATTTTTTTTTTATAAATCTATTCTGTTGATTTTTTTTATTGACGATTGAAAACTAAACGACGTCAATTCATAGTAATCTACTTTACTATGAAAATTAACTATTATTGATAATATATATATATATATATATATATATATATATATATATATATATAGTTGATGATTTTTATCATATTATAATATAAAAATAAATCTGATGCGATTGAATTTTCATAAATTTTCATAGACTATACAAAAATTGAACTTCTCTCGTTGGCATTGACGCTTTTGAACTTTTACATATTCAACACGATCTTGCATATTATCAGGAAGTACAAAGGTATATTGCATATTGAATATTATATACGGCCATTCGAATTATTAAAAATTCGACGCCATACATATGTAATAATAGCATAAGAATATTCTTACGATCGGAATTTTCTATATACCGCAATAAATAAACAAATAAAGCTCGCCATCACCTTGCTATATTAAAATCGCAAGGTTACCGAGGCTACGTCAACGGACATAATCATCGTTCGGCGCGAAGTGCAAGGTAGATATTAAATAGATCCCGCCGATTTGGGATCGATTTTATTATGAAAAATAACAAAAAAAAAAAAAATCAAAAAACATTAAATAAGTATATTATAATACATACCTATGATCTCTGACCCATTCGTAGATGTGATTCTGGAAGGCCATCGTTTGAAGGATTGCCAGGATCATTCTCAGTGGCCATTTCGCTTTATATGCTTTATGCGCCCATAATCGATGAGCACCGGCTGTTACGCCCATTGCGGACGCGATGGCAAAAAATATCGCTATTTAAACAAAAAAAAAATAATAATAATATATTAAAATATATATTCAATATATTAAAGAATATTACATATAACACTATGATCAAAAAAGTAAGATGAAATTGTCATTTAAAACTCCCGCGCATTAGAAAGGTAGGTAAATTGTACATTTTCATTCCAAGGTTGGTAGAATTGTCTAAAACATTTGCCAAGCGTCTGTTTATCAAAAGGTTTAATTATCTCCGAGTTACAAGTGTTTTTACAACTCTCGGTTTCTTCATCACGATAATGCATCAAATCACACTGTATTGGTTTTTCGTATTTTTTTTTGCCAAAAAAAAAACGACTCATATCGTTTCGCAATTAACGTATTCGCCTGATTTGGCTCCGTGCGATTTTTGGCTATTCAGCAAACTCAAGAGGCCAATGCGGGGATGCCGTTTTGACACGATTGAGGAGATAAAAACCGAATCGAAGAAGGTCTTGAAGGCTATACAGGAAAAAAGCTTTTCCGACTGTTTTGAGTACTGGAAAAAGCGTTGGCAAAAGTGCGTTTTATCGGACGGAGATGAAATTGATTTGGAAGAATAAATAAGGAATTTACATTTTATAAACACCTTACTTTTTGATCACAGTGTTATATTTTGTCAAATTTATTAAACTATATATAATAATATTTGAATTTAAAACATTAAAAGTCCAATACTTCAATTGCGAAATATATAATAATGACGCGAAAATATTATTCAATAACTAATAAAAATTTTCAACAAAGTATTTAACACGATCGCTACCACATAAAAAATGACTATATTTCATAATAAATAGCGACGTTAAACGTTTTTTTTTCATCACATTTAAGTTATACCGTTAAATATTAAATAAGCGTCATTGTTTTAATATTTAGAAACAATTTTACGATCGCACAAACAATACATGCAATTATCGTAAAAATCTCAAATGTCACATATATAAAACGACCAAGTCTAGTACAAATTACTACAAGTCTATTTTCAAAATCACGTACGACACAAAACATTGCGAATATTTCGTAATAATCTCATAATGTTTACGATCATTTTTTTTTCTTTGTACATCACATTTACTATACACATTATTGCAAATATATACGTGTTATATAATATTATAATACTCACCGAATAATGTAGTTGCTAATTTAGCTTTAAACAATATAAGATATGTTCCATATATTGTGCCTAAATGTAAATAAAGAAACGCTAGTACATTCCTCCATACTATATTCCATCTGAAAAATCAATAATATAAATTAGATAATTTATTATAAAATATTATATATCTATATGAAATGTTAAATAATGATTATTATTTTACTTGTAATTGGTATCTTTTGTTACTGAACTAATCTGTGAACTGGATTTATCTTGTGATTTTTGTGATTTCTGTTCATCGGTGGTTAATGTTGCTTCGGCGAGGAAAATATTAGAATTGCCTAACAAATTAGGCGCCATTTTGTTTCAGTTGTTCTGTAAAAATGATAAATAAAATGTTTCGTTTATATATATATATATATATATATATATATATATATATATATATACATATTGTTTATATATTTAAAAAAATTAAAACATATTTTTATTATATGAAACGTTTTATATATTTATTTTATTAAAATTTTCATAGTCACATTTCGACTTTTGTTTGGGGTTCAAAGTTTAGTTTCAAATTTTAATATTAATGCCGGTGAACGTAGGCGAACGTTTAATTAAATATATTTGCATTTTATTAACAATGATGTTTTTATAAAATTTTATATATTACGATTATATAGCAGGAGTGGCCAATTTGTTTATCATTACATAGTATTAAATTTGAAAAATGCTACTTGTTTCTCAAATAAAAATATACTTATGACTCAATAATAATGTAGTTCAAAGGATAATATATTAAAAAAATGAAAAAAAAATTATTTCAAATCCTACTAATTATTTTTAAGATGTATTTTTAATTTTTTTTTTTAATGTAAGATTTATTTTTAATTAAATCAGTAAAAATTATAATTTTTAAAATGATGCCTCCATATTGACGAAGAACGTTAATTAAACGAAACCTTGATCAATAAATAGCGCAATTATTATATTATTATACATGAATTATAAATTACCGAAAAAAAATTAATAAATTTTTATGCGTTTTTTTTTCGCATAAAACTACTATAATATATATACATAAATAATAATAAATTAATGTCGAAATATCGGACGTAATTTCTAATTAATTAATGCGCATTAGGAAGTGTTTAAAAACGCGCGTAAATTATGACACTATGCTATTATACAGGAAATGTTAGAAAATGTAGATTTTTCATTTAATTTTATATCATTTTTTATTGATATATATATATATATATATATATATATATATATAAATGTTCGGTGAACGACCTTCAAATATTGGTAATGTTTGGAAAAATTATTTGAATTTGTCGTTAGGCAATTCGTGGACTAAAAGACTGGTTTGAGGAAAAAAAAAATGAAGACGACAACATCTTCGTGTCGTTCTTGTTTAGGCAATTTTCGTCTTAATTCTGATTCGTATGATATTTTCCATGATGAATAAGAGCGGATTTATCATCGTCAATCTGACTGAAAAGCGTTACGAAAATGCTTCAAAGCGACGCCTTTTGAATTTAAGCCGCTTTTAATGTTGACACGTTCACGCCGGCGTGTACCACCGGTGGCTCACACTAGAATGTCCCATTGGACGGTGTGAAACTAAATATTATAGGATTACATTTTAAGTTATGTAAGAAAAACAAACATAATCGTTTTGATGCGACTATTGCACTCCCTGAAAGTCGTTCAAAATATATATATATATATATTATTATTTTCAGATGCGGTATTATTCACCAGAAACATATCACGAAGGTCAAACAATATATTTTAACATCTATTTGTGTGTTTTGGATTTATGTGGGCCAAATTTTGCGTAAGAAACCCGAATACCTTGAGAAAGGCACTTGGTCATAATTGCACGATACGCAATTTTTCTAATCAACAAAAAGGACATTTTCGAAAATTTAAGTACCTTGCAATTAAAATTGAAGGATTCAAAATATTTTAAAATGTCCTTTAATAATTTATATAAAAAATGTAATATATATATATTCAAGAAACGCTGGTTTAAAACGTGTACAACAATTGCATCACGAGTACAAATCAAATTTGCAAACTCTATCTAGATTTATTATTTGCCATTTGTTACAAATGCGGATGTTGAAAAATTTACATATATATATATTTTTTTTTTTTCATATTGATAAACTGTAAATATATTTCAACGATCAATGAACAATATACGTATCGAAATATTTTTAATATACAATAAATTAAATTTTAATAATTATTTTCGGCATACAAAGAAAAATGTGAAAAATCTACAGTTTTCACGGAATACCTTTAGATTTTAACCTTCGACAACAATCATTTGTGATACATCATACTGACTGGTTTTTCAACATTTTAGTAGAAATATATTGAGAAGGTAATTTCATTATATTTTTTTATACCAAATTGACATTTAAACCTTACGAATAAGGCGAATCGATGTGTTAAAAGCGGCCAAAGTACAACGGAAACAACTGAACATTGTTCAAAAATTTACATTATATATAGAATCGAAGAAACAAAGCGTTGATGTAACGTTAATTTTCTTATATTATAATTGTTATATCAATTTTTATGTTAATGTCGTGTTTAAAAATCTTAAAAATATGAGCCATTAATGCATAATTTTATGAAAAGTAAAAAAAAAAAAAGACTCGAAAACATTTGCATTTTTCAACAATACTTCGACATTTAGAATGCAGTTTATTTAATAAATAATAGAGTCGGTATTGAAAAAAATACACGTCTATTTGAGATGAGGTCGATAAAAAGCGATAGAATAGAAATATATTTATTTATTTTTGTTTATATCGATTTTTACACAATTTTCGTTGAAATTCCTTCGATTGCACAACAAAATGACGATTTCTCGATTCGGAATATATATATATATATATATATATATATATATATATATATATATATATATATTATTTAAATATGAGAACAAGGACAACACATTTAACGTGTTAAGGTATTATATATTATTTTTATGTTTACCTCAGAATCTCGAATTTGATAGATATACTGAATATACTGAAGTTTATAGTTGACTAAAATCTTCTTATATATATGTTGAGATTTTTTTTTGATAATTAGACAGATTCATATCAATTTTATTTAACAATGGAAGTGATCAATTTATATTTATTATTATAATAATAATATAATAAAAAATATGAGGAAGCGCAATAAAGATGATTGTATTTTTTTTTGTTGTTTATTCGGAAACTATGAATTTGATGACATTATATAAATTATATAATATTGTGTAATACAGAAGTTAAAAAACTTTTTTATTTATGATATTAATAATATTAATTTTTATATTATACTTATGATATAAATTTAATAATTTTATTTACAAAATATTTTTCTATATTTAAAATAAAATAAATTAATTTTTATTCAATTTCATCTATAAAATAATTTAAAGAAAAATTTATATTTTACGATTATTAATTATTTTAATATATTTTTTAATGGTTATGAAATTCTGATATTATTAATAGTGTTGTCAAATAATACCAATTGTATACTAAAATTGATGATATAATTGTTGATTATATTGCACAATATGATGAGATTTGCTTGAAAAATAAAACTCACCGAATGATTTCCACGAATTAATTTACGAAAAAAAATAATACAAATTATTATTATTTATTTATATATTATTTATAAGCCTTGCTTTCGCAATGTTCCAACGTAATATGAATCACTTTAACGATTTTGTTCTCGTTTTAACCTTTTCTATTCCATTATGCATGCAATGACAATTTCAATGACGTATATTTTTGTTAATTTCAGTGTTTATTGGAAATTAATGAAAGCGTTAATCGTGTAAAATACACGTATTTTCCGCGGAAAATGCGCATTCACTCGTAGTTTTATTATGAAAAAAAAACTATAAATATTACTCATTATATAAAACGTAACCATTTTTAATATAATATATTAAATATTTAGAATAAAGCATAAATAAATTTTCAATATATACATATATATATATATATAACGAATTAAAATTTTTGATCAAATTGTATTAATATAACAAAAAAATAATATCAATTGTATAATTTAATAAATACGTATATTTATTTAATATAAAAACACCTGTGATAGTTAATTTGATAATATGTTTATTTATAACTATATATAAAACAAGTTCCGGGTTCAAGTTTTTGGGCTATCGCATTTCATTTAAAAAAAAAATATATGACATATTTTCACCCGATTTTCTAAATACATTTTTTTTAATATAAAAAAAAAATATATTAATATGAGTATATAATTGACATTTTTTTTTTCAAATATTAGATAAATCTAAAAAAAATGCGCTTTTTTCGCTATTTTATTCGCAGGTAGTTTAACTAAACAATTTTCACACATGTGAAAAACTAATAGAAAAAGAAATATTTTCCATATATAATATGTAACCATTGTTGACTGATTTCATTATATAATTTTAAACAATTTACGCGTATTTCGCAAAATAGATAAATGAACTTTAATATTCGTATAGGATATATCTGTGTACGTATAAAAAATTTAAAATTAAAAAAAAATCGTTTTAAATAAGGATAATTAATTGTTGATTATGAAAAAAAAATATATATATATATAAATAAAATTAATTATGCATATATAAGTGGACAAAATTACAAGTTGTTTACAAACGTCAAGTTTCGTGAAAAGTGTCATCAATCGCTTATTTAACACTTCAACTGTAAACATTGACCCAGTGGGGCAAATTAATCGAAATTAATAATTATAATTATTGAATGTGTGATGTAATTTTGATTTTTTTTCCACTCGTTAATATTTTTAATATTAATTTAAAAAAAAATATATTAAAATGATGAAATTTTACAATATAATAAATATTGTAATATATTTAATATCGAATTACGATTTTCGTTACAATAAAAATATGATTGAAAAACGTGAATATTGCTCATTATCGATATAATTACGAAGGTTAAATATTATAAATGTTAATTATTATTTAGATGTCATTATTAATCATTTTTCATAGTTATTGCACAATAAAGCATATTTACCAATTTTTAATTACGTTGTACATAATTTTTAATTTAAATTAATCTACAAAACGTAAATTTCTTCAAATGAAAAAATATTAATATCTTTATATATTTTTCTACGAAATTCATAAATAAATAAAACATATCTCAGAAAATTTACGATCATCACTGCAATACATAATCGATATGTTGTGCAATGGAAAATAATCGATTTTAATTAAATCGTACACAGAAAATGTCATAAAATGTTTATTGCTACGATTTTTCGAGTATTTTTATCGATGCGAACGATCTCGATTTAATTAAACTATGATGCAATGTCGCATTTTTTTTGCCCCCCTCCCCGTTTAAATTTTATATACATCGAAATATATAGAGACACGCTTTTGTTCAACGTTCCAATTTCGTGTCGACAATTATAAAAACATCATAAAGAAAATTTTATTTATATTACAATAATGCGATATTTAATTATTAATTGATAATGTAAAATTTTTGTAATATTTTTTTTCCAGTAAAAATTTATAAATTTATAATATAAATGGATAATTCGCGAGTTGAAAATGTGGAAATAATCGAAATGGAGGTGAAATTAAAAATATAAATGTCACGATTCGTTGGTGTCATTAAAAATTGTCGTGATAGTAATATATCATGATGAAAAAAAAAATGGTTTGTTTGTTAATTGCAAATGTTCATGTAAACGATAATTTGTAAATGCAATATGATTAATCATACTATATAATAATATATATTCAAAAGTGGACAATTACAAAATATTTACATTATTTTTTTATATATATGTATATAGAAATTATAAAAAATATATAAAGGCGAGTGCTTATTATTAAATTGAATTTTTATATAATATTATGTAATGTTTTTATATATAAAACATGTTTTTAGAATTATTATATATATACATTTTTAATATCGTTTTCGAATATCCGCAGTAAATTTTAAAAATTTAACTATCCCAATATAAACGATAATTATCAGTGATGAAATGATATAGTAAAATAAGTTACAAATTTGAAATGATTATGTAATAAATGATTTAATTAAAAATTAAAACACGTACATATAAAAATATTATACAAACAATAATTCTATAGATAGATATTTGCAGATGTAAATATTTATCAATATATTCTAGCAAAACTCTAAATTTATGAGAATTTTTTTGATTATTACCACTTCAATATGCTAAATATAAAAATGGATAAATTCCGGAATTTTTTAACAATATTTTCTAATAAAATGAATTAACTAAAAATATATATATTTTACAATATAATTTAGAAGAATATTTTGAATTTATTATATATAATTATATAGCATATTAAACAATAATACGATCGAAATATTGCATTTCAACGCACAATATCGACACCGATTGAGAAACACTCGTCAAAAATCGCACACATAAACGTTCAAATTGATTTTTTTTCCAAACGTAATACACGTCAAAAAAAAATCAAATAAAAAAGAAGAGATAATATAATAATATAGAAAAAAAAATTGTACAAATCTATGTCGCAATCGAAACAGTGACAATGAGTATCAACAATTGCTCAACTATCGCATGTGCGAAATTAGAAATGGATATATATTGGCACAAATGAAATTGAATTTTTTATATATATATAAATAAATAGATAATTATGTCTAAATTTTATAATAGTGATGACCCTGACTCAAATTTCACTCGTGTAATATATATATATTTTTTTATTAAAATTAACATCAAGTATTCTCTCTTTTTCGTTGTTATAAAATAGCACGAGTGATGTTCGAGAAATCTTATGTTTGCATTCGTGATTCGCATGTTTCGTCATTGAATATATATATATATATATATATATATATATATATATATATATATATATATATATATATATATATATATATTACACGTAAAACTTGTCGTAATTATGTATTAAATAGTGTGTGTTTATGTGAACTGATGACAGACGTTTCGATCGAAAGACAGAAGGACATAAGTGCATATATATGGTATATTATAATATAGGAAAAAAAGACGATTTATTCATCGTTTAACAATTGCAAATATTTTCATTCTGTGAATAACGGAATTATTTGTTTACGAATATATCATATCAGGGATAGTCAATTTTTTGCGTTGATTTCTTTGATTGCAAACTCGAATGCGTCATATAAATCTTATAAGATATAAGATCTTCTACAAAAACAAAAGGATTTATAGAGCATATCAATATTATCTCTAGAATGTAATGCACATGTTGACCACCTCTGTATTATATATTTATAATAATTTGAACATGTGAAAGCTTTATATCAATATTTTATTTTTTTTTTAATAATGATATCATTTTTGTGTCAATAAATGTAATAATATTTTTTCGAATTAAGTGAAGCTAATTAAATATTTTTTTTAAATCTATATATAACCTTCATTATCAAAGGATTTTTTATATTAATAATTTTATTGTAATTATTATATTATACTATCAATAAAATATCTATATTTTATAACCAGAATTTTCATAAAGAATGTATCGTAAAATTACGTTTTAGAATTGAAATAAAATTATAAAAAAAAAATGCATATTCTACGTCTTAAAACTGTAAAATATCTACATAATTTATTTAAATAAATAAAATAATAATAATAATAATACAATATTAGAAAGTATGATTTTGTTTAGTATATATTTAATTGCAGAATTATATCTATGATATATGCGAATGATAATAATAATAATAATAATAAAATAGCGAATGTCACAAATTTATATTAAAATATTTATAAAAAAAATAATAACGTATAACGTTAGATGATTATTGAACATGTTTATTTTGAATAATTCATTAGAAACGCAAAATTAAATACACATATTCGAAAATGTGGAAATTTTCTACAAATCAATTTCACGCAATTCAATAACTAAGTGCGATAATTTTATTTCGAATATTGAATTTATATATATATATATATATATATATATATATATATATATATAATTGCGTAAATGCGGCAGCAATTAATATATTTTCTCATAGAAATTCATTAGCATTTACGCTAATTGCCAAAGAGAATTGTTTCAATAAGACATTGACCATGAATAAGTTAATTAGCTATTGAAAAAAAAATATAACGGTATTTATTTAATATTAACCTTAAACCTGATCCACTTTTTTATATTATATTTGACGTGTGAATAGAAAAAAAATGATAATAATTCGTGTTCGGAGAAATTCATTATTATTAGTATAATATTGTTTAGATTAAAAGATGTTAAAAGTTCAAAATGAGATTACAAATATACTTCTCATATATTTTAATTAATATCGCATACATAATAAATCTTAACAGGTCCAAGTATATTTTTTTAATTATTTTTTCATAATTAAGGTGTCAAATATATTTTTCATATATTATAATAGTATTTTTTTTTCTACTTGACAACTTAATTATATGATAACATGTTATTATAATATATATATATATATATATATATATATATATATTGTTAGCCCTTTAAAATATAGGAATAAATTTCCTATCATAAAGTTTCGTAAACAAATGACGGATAATTTTCAATGTAAATAACCGGAAACTCGTGAAAACTGCGGAAAACTCAATTTTTTCCAAGTTTACAATCAGACGAGGTCAACAACTATTAATATATATGTATGACAAAAAAAAGTCAGATTCATTCTATAATTTTTCAATTGATTTGATTAAATTTTCTATTCAAGATAAACTTTTAATGATATAAAAATAATATATTTCAACTAAAGATTTATAAAATTGATAAGAAATAAATAAGATGTCGCATTATATTATGTAATTTACGAAACAGTATGACAATTTACAATTTCACAATGAAATTTATTTTAAGACATAATGAAAATTTTCATATTTATTATTTATTATATGACTTTTGATGAACAATGAAGATGTAATTGAGTGAAAAAACGATTAAAACAGATAACCTTTTCTGTGCGACAAACATTTATATTACATTACAAAATTCCGTCAAATTGTGAAACGAGAATTAATTGCACATTTGGGAAACACCGAAATAATTCACATTTATATTTCAATTATTTTATTTGAAATGCTTATAGAGGTATAAATATTAAAAAAAGTGACAATATATATATATATATATATATATATATATATATATATATATATATATATATATATATATATAAGAAACTTTTTAATATTTATATTTATTGTAAATATATTCATGTTCATATGACATTTAACTAATTTATTAAAAAAAACATTACGATTATTTGCATACAATTCTTTGATTATTTGATACATAATTTAAATAATATATTTAAATGTATTGCAGATCATAAAATGCTTGTTTATTATGCACTAGATTTTTTGTTTTATTTTTTGATATATTCCATATTATAATTAGCAAAAGTCAAAAAAAAATCATTAAAGTAATAAATCGTCAAATTAAAATTGAAATTATTCGGTAATGAAAAATCACGCGATTTTTACCATTTTTTTTTTATATTTATTTATATAAATAAATAATTAAAATTATGTAAAATTTCATTTAAATTAAACAATGTGTGCATGTCGAACGAATGACACGAATTTTAAACCGTTCACAAATTAACCGTGATAAATCTGCGGTTATGCGAAACGTGTCCGTTTCGAATCGCGGTTAAATTTAACCCGGATTCAGTACTTAAATTGTATTTTTAGCCGATATGATGAAATCGACTTCTTTGCTGAACAATGTTAAATGAAAATCGAAATATATATATATATATATATATATATATATATATATATATATATATATATATATATTCAGAAATTTTGCATGTAAATATATGCATAAAACGGGAAAAACGTTAATATTTCGAATAAATTTAACCGTGTTACACAATTTTTGCACAAGTGACCGAGATGAAAAATTTTCAGGTTTTTACAAAAATGCACATATACATTTATTGTATATAGGATGTATAAAAAGTTTTTAAATTACAATATGCATATGTTTTTTTTTAATCCAAATTAAAATTTCTCCATATATATATATATATATATATATATATATATATATATATATATATATATATATATATATATATATATATATATATATATATATATATATATATATATATATGAATATTTGCATTCTTTAAATTATATGAAAATTCACACTTTCATATTTTACGCATAATTTTTTTATCCAGCGAATAGATCGTTTATTTTTGAAATATTTAATAAAAGATGAAGAAAGGCAAATCTATAATTAAAAAAAATATATATTTTATGTAACCGTTTGCCGATTTTCAATTTTAAAAAATTATATAAAAATTACTTTAAAGGATTATTTCATATAAGATAATCAATTCGATTTTTAACTTCATTGTAATTTTATTTAGAAAATAATTTTATTTCACAAACATGTAAAAATATATAATGTTTAATAAAATTTGTATTTTTTCCTGATGAATTTTTTATCATATTAGGAATTAAAGTCCAAAAATTAATTTATACGTGTTAATTAATTTTTGCAACACCCTATATATATATATATATATATATATATATATATATATATATATATATATATATATATATATAAACGATCGCTGCTTTACACAAGTTGACTTACAAAACGTAAGTCGTTTTTTAAATTGCACCTCATCCAGTTTTTTAATAAACAATTCTGTGCCATTTTTTTTCTGTAAATACCTGTTTTTTATCGCTAAAGACGTATAAATCAATCGATCGCTGTTGATTTATATAATTATCACAACTCTCTTTCTTTTTCATTTTTCGCGTCGATATTATTACAACAGTTTTCGGCCGAAAAATCAAGACCGCAAAAAAGAGATAATAATTAACCGTCGCATATATAACTGTACATCGATTTATTTATTAATCTTGAAAAAATATATATAATCGTTTTATTTTCGAAATTAATAGTTAATAAAAGAAAAAGGTCGATTTAATTAACGGGTTGTCAAAGATTTGTACGTTAATACGAAATTAATTGATTCGTAATTGATTAAGGTAAAATTTTATTTTTTCTTACTACTTTTTTTTTGACGTTTTCTTTCTTCAGATATTAAAGAAACGTTCGTTACTTAAAAAGAAGGTTATATAGGAAAAAAATGTCGAAAAACATTTTTAAATATATTCTTGTTGATTTATTAGAAATTTTTCTTTGAAATGTACATGAAAAACTTTTCTTTGTTTTATGTATCTTTTCAAATTATTGTTTTAAGTTTTTTTAATATTTATATATAATAAATACGTATTTTTTTCCTTATATAACTATGCAATATATTTTTTCGTTGTTTTTTAATGTGTAAATATTTATTTTTAAAAAAAATAGTACTTAAAAGTACAAAAATTTAAATACGAGTACTAAATATGCAAATGACTTTATTTTTTTCATTTTCATAAAAAAAATGTGAAAATATTTTAGTAAAATTTTATAGATAATATTAGATTTAATTTTTAACTAGCAAATTTCAAACTATACAACAATAAAAAGAATCAATGTATATTTATAAGGAATAAAATATATTTGATTTTATGGAAATATTTATTTTAAATATGTTTTCTCTTTCTAGACATTAGAAATTCGAAGACAGATGTTCAAAATAGAAATGTATGAGGTCAAATAAGTCAATCATGGAAGCTGTTATAGATAATAATACACGACTACTTCCATATAAAATATATTTATTGTTTCATTATAATTTTTATTTAAAGGAAATTATCAATTATGCTGATAATATAAAAAAAATATCACTAGTTTCCATTTCATTTTTATTCATAATGCAACCAGTTTAAACCGTACATATATTTGACTATTCATCATTTTCTATTTCGATACCGCATTTTGAATCTAGTCGCGTTACACATAGACTTCTTGAAAGTTAAAAGCGAAAACAAGATGTAAAAATTTGTAAATGCGACCGAATTTGACCCCAAAAAACAAAAAAAAAAAAAATTCGACTCCACACAAGCCCAGTGAAAGTTGTGACCTTTTTTCGCCGTGTCGAATGAGAAAATGAAACGCATTTTAAAATAAAAAATAAATAAATATACAAACGAGTCCGTAAAGCAAGTGTTCACGTCCCGGATAATGAAGAAGAAAACGAATAACATCATAACTCAAAAAAAAAAAAAAAATAATAATAATAAATAAATACATCGGAAAATCGCTTCGACAACGGACTACTTTCTCTTTTCCTACGATAGCGCGTTAATAAATTAAATAAAATTCGAAAAAGGTTCAGATCCGCTATATTAAATATTAATTTCGGTCAAATTCAATTTTTTTTTTTAATTTCATATATTATATATAAATAATGATCATCATAAATACTCGTTTTCACAGAGGAGTCGACGACGAATATCAAAGAAGGTTCCGTAAGCCCTTTTGGTGATAAATTAACATTAATTTATTGCTTTTATCTTGATATTTCAAATCAAGGATGTTGTTTTGCGCAGTTGTATTGAATATATATATATATATATATATATATATATATATATATATATATATATATATATATATATATATATATATATATATATATATTATTCCATATAGTAGAAATGATATCACTAAATGAATAAAATTATATAAACTATTTTACTACCAAAATATTAAAATTAATATCTCTAAATAAATATATCTGAAAGAAACACTTTCAAAAAAAAATGTATATATTCACCATATAATTGTATGCTAAATTATATACAATAAATATAATGTGTATTTTTTTTTTGACAGAGAACAGTTATTTCAATCTTTTTTTATGCCATTCCATATATAGTAACATAATTAATCTATTAGAGACATAACTACGAACAAAACGATCATTTCTTCTATGAATAAAACATTTACATACAATTGAAAAAATCAAGTACACGCGTTTCATTTACATTTCATTCATATCATATCATGTCATATATATATATATATATATATATATATATATAAAGTAATAATACGTCAGTAAAACTATGTCAAATACGAGAGCCGTTTCCGTTTTGAGAGATCAGAAATCAGTCGATCCGTTTTCTTTTTCGACGTCTTTTGTATGCCGAATCTTTTTTTTCTTTCTTTCTTTCTTCTTCTTCATCGCCTACTCTTTAATAATGCCCGATCATCGTTATGATGCCGATGATGGAATGTAAGCAGCATCACTTTCACCACTTCGTCGACGGTGAATTTAAGTATGTCAAATGTATGCGTTGTTCCGTTGTGCCGAATGGACCTCGCCATTGAACTTCGCATTGAAACGAAATCAATAAAAATTCATCCGTTTACTTTCTAATATATATATGTATATGTATATGTTGTTGTAAAAGTCGAAATTTTATATGTATTCCATATTAAATATATACGTTCACCGTAAGAGAGCAAGAACAATTTTAAAGAAATCCAATATCATTCCACTTTCCTATCGTATATCGATTAATACAATTATCTAATAATCTATGAAATTTTATATAAATGAAAAAAAAATCTATGAATATATGTGAAATTTTTAATTACATCATATATAATGAAGGAAAAATTTATATGCGATTCCGATATAAATTACTTATATTTTCAATTTATATATAAAGAATACAGAAAAATATTTTTAAAATCGTACGAATTATATTTAACAATTAAATCGCCAAAATTTATATGTACTATACATATATATATATATATATATATATATATATATATATATATATATATATATATATAAATTCGAAATGAAAAAAAAATGGAAAAATTTATAAGAGTACGTCTAAAATTAAAATTTAAGAGAAATCTAGGTTATATAAGGCGATATTCGATTTATAGCTTAGATAGATTCTTTAACATCAAAAGAAAGTTTTTTAATGTTATTATTTTTTTTTCTCTAAAAGTCAAAGTGCGCATCAAAATTTCTATAATATAATCATATTATCGAATATATAAATATTATTTTTATTATATTAGAAAACAGTTGATATGTGTTAATTTATTTATTTAACAATATTTTTCACAATTATACTACATAATATACGATATTGCATTATATTTCATTATGTAAAATATATATATATATATATATATATATATATATATATATATATATATATATATTATAATATTTATAGTTTTGTGTAAATTTTTTTTATTGAAAAAGAATTAAAAATTCAATAATAGTAAAAATTGAACAAGCGTTCAAATTTTTTATTTTTTCAATATTTACAAAGCTCAGTCTTTTTAGAAATAGTTGAACAAATATTGATGACGATTTAACTGTTTATGTAAGAATGAACGCTGTGTTTATAATGGATTTACAGACGAATTTTTAATTTTAATTTTATTTTTTTTTCTTAAAAATTAATGACACAGATTCAAATTAAATCGCATATATAATATAAGTCGACCCGTGTACAAATTTGGAATAGAATTATAATTTTTCTATTCCATTTCAAATAATATATTTTTTAGATACTCGTTCGATTTTCAATATATTTTGGTATTTGATTACTATAATAGTTAATATATATAGAATGAATTTATTATTTTTTTTTATGAAAATATTTCGATTTAAAAAATAATGATATAAATTCATGTCTTTGACCTCTTTCACCTTTTTCTTCGTTTTTTTTTAATTTTAAATTGTGGTATTTTAAAGAAAATTTAAATATATTTTTTTCCTTTATTTCAATATATTATAACCGAATGTGGAATGATACGTTTATAGAATTCAATTAACTTTGGATATAGTGTAAAATGAGATAATACAAGGGCGGAACCTTGACACGATTTTTTCTGATTAAAATCTCGAAATGCAACAATAAAATAAACTCAATTGTAAAAAAAAACGAGATTATTTATGCAATAAAAAAAATATTTATATATAATTAAAGCAGACGGAAGATAAAAGTACATCGATTACGTATTCGACTTTTAATATGCGTTTTGATGAATCAGCTTTTAAAAAGCTCAAACAATTTCGTAAAATATTAAAAATTATAAATGCTACTAGTTTTGCCTTTACTAAATCGACCTCAATTATAATGAATATAATGACAAAACTAACATTTTGATATATATATATATACATATATATATATATATAAATAACTATCAAAATTATATAAAAATAAATTATGCAATATAAAACATCATCTAATATGAAAAATAGTTGTAAGTGCATTCAATATATAAATTACGTCACATTTTAGAAGCTGTTTTAATTTTTTTATTTGATAATGTATTAAGTATAATTAAAATAATTGCATCATTTGAAAATATCGAAATATATTGTAATATAAATAATACAATAAACATGCGAATATTCAATAATACTTTGGATCAATCATTATAACGATATCATAAATTATTGTGTCGTATTTTTAATTTGAAACTTGTTCAAAAAAAAAAGTTACATGAATTATTAATGTCAATATTAGATGTTACATAATTCGCGTCATTTAATGTGTTTGAAAGCGAACAATATTAGTCAATTTTTTTATATATATATAATGAACTCATTAAAGTCAATGCCAAATTGAATCGTTGACATTAAAAACTAGAAAAGAAAATTTTGATCAATTGTTACATGACGATTAAAAATATATTACTAAATATATTATATATATATATAATTAATGATTTATTGTAATATTTTAAAATTTCCATTTTTACAAAATATATATAAATGGAATACGAATAAGTGCATTACTATTTAATTATGATATATTTAGTAATAGTATAATAGAAAAATTGTTCACTTTTGACATTGTTATAAATAAGAAATGTTCGGAAAATTCGCTTTGATTTTTCACTAATCAAACGCTAAGTTTTAACGCGAAATAGAAATAGAAACAGATAAAGAAAAATGACAAACGAACAAATTATAATTTTGCTGCACCGTTGATATATATATATATATATATATATATATATATATATATATATAAAACTTAAAAAGAAGAAAAAATAATAATAATCAGAATGTATGTTAAGGACAACTTGCCTCACGACATCCAAATTTCTGTGATATTTCATAAGTATATTTCGGTTTGAGAAGTCGCAGCATCTTGTCAAAGCGGTCAGGTGTTTTAAAATTCGATATAAGAAAATTTTATTATTATTATTATTATTGTTTAACGTGGAAAAACTAGTTATTTTCCGAAGATTGCTGGCACATCGTGGCGAATGTCGAAATCGATAGGCGTTTATTGTTCTTCGGTGTTTTTGATCGTGAATTATTTTTTTTCCCATCATCTATGAATATGACGTTAATTATATCGTTTATACAATATATACATGAATGTGGTATTTAATATACATAAATATTGTGTTCGTTGACAATATATGCAATTTTATTATTAATTGTCATATCAATAAATATGAAATATTCCAAAAATATATAAATTAATTTTTAAAATTTATCTTAATATTATAAAATTATATTAAACAATCATCGTTCTAGATAAAGAATTATTTATATATAAATTTAATTTCGTATTATTTCTGGATCAATTCTAATTAATTACAAAAAAAAATTATATTAAATATATTCACAGGAAATATATTAAATTGTATATATTATAGTTTTTAATGCTTTTTTATATCAATTATCAGTTTTAAAAGTCATCTGTATGATATTATACAATATAACAGGAAATAAATAGAAAACGAACGTGAGATTGTCCCTCAAAATATTTAAATCAAAGTGTACTCTTTACATTGAGAAACACTGTATTAGAATATATATATATATATATATATATATATATATATATATATATAATATTATGTTCAATCATTAACATACTTATGACTAAAAAATATATTTAAAATGAACGTGAAAGCTATGCGTATAAAAATTCATGTGAATACTGATTTTTCTGCTGATGACGTATTTCTAGCAAAAATTATAGTCAAATTTAGAATATTCATTTTTCATTCATATATATATATATATATATATAAATGTATATAAAATATTAATATTTTTCTTTAGTTATATTTTTAATTATTACGATATATATTAAAAAAAATTACCAATCATGAATACTATTGTTTCATGTATATTTCATATGAAAAATAATATGACAGTCGTACAAGTGCTAATATGTAAATTTATATTATTTTGAACAAAGTGCTAATCATAATATATATATATATATATATATATATATATATATATATATATGTATGTATGTATGTATATTAATCACGAATGAAGCGACCGGTTCAATTTTTTTTAATCTTTTTATATATTTATATTTTTCCATGTTTATTTTATTTTTATGGAAAAAAAATATTGGAAAAATTTACAAGTCAGAAGGTCGTATTACACAAATGCAAGCTTTGGTTTGTTTCTAAACAGCTTATAAGCAAATGCTCGAATTCGTTTCGCAATACATGTATGACGCGTTTATACCGTATATTATATTTATTATATATGAAATATTTTATTATTATATATTTTGTAATTTTACACGGAATATATGTATTTTGTAAATGTATTAAAAAGTAAATGTTTAGTTAAATTTTTTCGAGTTAAAAACGATTCGGACACCTGTTTTTATTTTTAACCGATACTCGTTCGTTAAGCATTCAATCAGGTCCTGTATTTCGAATATTAGTTATATCATTTACATATTTTCACTACAAAAAAAAAAAAATTTTTTTTGAATTATAATCGCATTTAAAAATTAATGTATAATATATAATTATATATGAAATTATATAATTAATTATTTTTTATAATTTTATCGCGAAACTGAATTTTCTGATTTTGACCGAAAAACCAAAAAAAAAAAAAATATCGATAAATGTTGAAATTTATTTAAACAATATATTTATGTGTAAAATTAACAAATTTGCAACATAAAAGCTGACTGACATTTCGATATTTTATACAATCACACGGTAAAACCGCAAGAAAAAAAAACGGTAATAACGAACGACAATATATTTTCATATTTTTTCCCCATTATAAATTCATATTTTTAATCGATTTCTAAATATCAATATAAATGTCGATGCATTTTTGCGAATTTCATATTAATTTTTTTTTTTTGAGAGATGAATAAAAATGAAAATTCGTACTTTTTGTATGAATTATCGTTCTATTATCATATAAGCCCTTGTTAAATAATCATTAAAAAATATATATACATATATATAAAGAGAAATGTGGCATTTTAGGCCATTGTCACTGTTACTCGAGTGATTACAAATAAAAATAACAACACCAAAAGTTCGATCGCCGTTTTTTTATATTTTTTTTCTATTTTTTTTTTTGTGCAATAAAAGTTGCATCATGAACCGATAAATACGAGTTAGCAGATGCAAGACGTCTTATGAAAATTTCGATTTTGATCATGATGCCCAGTCTACGTCGAGGCCATGACCTCCAACTGTTCGAAAAGTAGTCAATGAACCGTCTATCTCAAGTGCCTATTGCATTATATGCACCCGTAGTTTTTTTTTTTTTTTGGAATTACGAAACGAGTCCACGTGTGTTCCACTTTGAAAAAAAATCATCGCTCGAAGCCCTTTTTAATATTGACTAGAAGTTGTAATGTTGTGTGTGTCTGTGTGTGTGTGTAGTGACGTCGTAAAACTATATGTTGTCAAATGTCCGTTATTTGGATGTAAAGTTGTAATCGTAAAAAAATATTACTAATATTTTATCGACGTTTATATATTATGATTATATTATTAATTTTATGAAAAATAATTATTTAATATAATAATTCAAAAAAAATGAATTCCAAATATTTAGATTGCAAAATTATTTGATAATATGCATTGGATGCGAATATATATTAAAGTGCATTTAAAATTAATATTTATGAAATTCTGATAATAATTTAAGAAATTCTAACTAGTTTTCTAATATTTTCAAGATAATAAAAATATATAAAATATGTTCATTTTTTGAATCGATTTTTTCATTTATATGCAAACGAAAATATATATATATAAATGAATATATAATCGATTTAATTTTTTTTTGCGATAAAATTAAAATTACATTATTTTACGTTCAATTAAAATCAATTATTAAACAAATTTAACCGATTGCTACAATCGAATATATGAAGCGTTTTGAAAAATTTTCATATTTTTCTAGGTTCCGAATAGTCTCGCCTTTTGTCCAGTTTGACCGGTTTTTTTTCCTCTCTATCTCTGTCTATTGGTCGCTATTTAACAATGAGTAAGATAATCGTAAAACATAAATATTTTTCTACGGAATAATAATAATATGAAAAAAAAAACATTTTCCTCAAACTCGAATTATATTATTTCCATTGCCTTTATTTGACGAACGATAGATAAATACGAATATTTCTATCCGATATTACTTTACGGTTCAAAGTTTTGTTTTTAATTTCGCATTCGTTTTAAAATGCACATAATTTAATATAGTATCAGCTTATAATATATTTTTTTTTATTATTATAATGATATACATAATTATTATTAAAATATAAATATATATAAAAATCTTTAATGGGAAATTTATTTCAGGATATGTATTCTAATATCTGTCAAGCTTTTATATTTTATGTATTAATATCAGTTACTTATAATTTAAAGAGCTTTATAATATATAATCGATCACTGAATTGAGCTTTTTTTCATCACGATTTATGATATAATATAATTTATAAATTTATCATAATTAATAATATCATTTTTTTAGACACGAGATCATATTATGAAATAAAATTTTAACAAGTTTCTTAATAAAATAGCTAAATTTTAAAATTTGAATTTAGAAAAAAAATCAAGGTCCGTCCAGTCTGCAGATTTTATGTATTTTTAATTTATAGTTGAAAAATCTATGAACCTTCATTTGTCAATGCATAAATAGGATCTTTATAAAATAAAGCATTAAAAAAAATTTGTATAAAATTTCGCTTCAATGCTTTCCTAATTCTAAAAATAATAATAATCGACGATATTATAATCATCAAGGAAATATGCAATCGAATATTTATTTAACGATTATTAAAATTAATGCTAATAATTCGTAAAACTTGATCAAAATATGCAATAGAACTTCATTTTTTCTATTGACGCGCGTCATTCCTCAAAAATATATGGAAAAAAAACTTTCAAACCGTAATGTTTTAATAATGTTTTTTTTTATTTTCCCGAGAAAAAAAGTCATAAATTAAACGATCCAAAAAAAAATCTACTATTTTTCACCGACAAAAGTGCAAAACGTTATTGCAAAAGAGAAATGTCTTTTTCATTGAACCGAGTTGCTTTTTTTTTCTCATAGCCATTATTTGTTTCATTTGAAAAGAAGACTTAACCGTGTCAAGTGTGTTACAGGCAAAGCTCTACGGTTAACGCTATTCAATATAACATATACAAATTTACATATATGTTCAATATTTACTATATAATATAATTAAAAATAATTTATATATATATATATATATATATATATATATATATATATATATAAATATGTTACAAAAATATATGAAAATATTCTAGCGACTGTATAAATATATTTAAAATATAATTAAAATTTATCAAATCGTATTAACATACATACACACAAAAATTATGCTCACGAAACGATATGTCTTAATGTGATTTTTCGGCATTTTTAAATTATATGCTATATTAACTCGCATACATAATTATATTGCTGTTTTGTATGACCTGATTCTAGATCATTTTTACGAGTTGTAATTGGCGTATTATTCGTTGAAATTTTTTTTTTTTGGGGTACGGTCAATAGGGCAAAAAGAAAAAAAAAAATATATATATATATATATATAAAGTAATTATTTCTGTTATATTTTATAATATAGAATCGATTAGAAGAGAAAATCGAATTTACATTTTCATATTGCTAAAATTTCTATATTATTGTGTCGACGAACGGTATCGAAATTTATTGCGATTTCGGCTTTCATATTTTAAAGAAAAAAAAATCAACCGGAAATTTTAGTGTGAATCACGTGAAGTTATTATTTGTGAGAATTTTTTGATCAAATTTTACGATTTAATGAAAAAATTAATCGATCTAATTGTCGTTGTGAATATATATAATCAAATAAACGAAATATATAGTATTTAAAACGTTTATAAAATTTAACGGTTTAATAATTTAAAAATTTTGTATTAATAATTAAAATTTATATATATTTATATTTAATATTAAAAATGAATAATATAATAGTATAAATGTAAAACAATTTTAATATGAAGGGTTGTTTTCAAATAAATCAAGTCGAACTAATGTATGAAAACAAAAAGAAAAAAGTCAAAATTTGATTAAATGAAAAAAAAAAGCACGATAAAACCTCGTTTATTCGAACATAAAAAAAAAGAGAAAAAAAACGAATTTTATTACCTTCGAATCAACGAGGTTTTTTTTTCAGCTGAATAATATATTATAAAATGAATCTTCAGTTTCACGTTTAGCACAAAACTGAACACTTGTAACTTATATATATATATATATATATATATATATATATATATATATATATATATATATATATATATATATATATATATAAATAATGATGATAAATATTTAAACACTCACTATATAAATGTATGGATGAATATTATATTTTTTATAATACACTAAAATTTATATATGTATATATCTATATATATGTTTTTTTTAATATATAAAACTCACCGTATATAGCTGAAGCGATAAAAAAATATGTGAAAATCGACGTTTATTTTCAGGATAAAATAAAATGATGCCGATCACGGAGAAGAATGTTCCATGCGTGAATCACAATCACTAAATGTCACAAATTTGTAAAATTTGCAAATGTGCGATGTCGATTTTTCGTGGGGGGTGGAATGGGCGCGATGGTGGTGGTAACGCCAATTATCAATTTTATATAATTATAATTACTATTTTTTTTTTCGTATTAAAAACACACGCGTCCGTATTTTTTTTGTACTTTGTCGCCGCGTCGAAGGTTTTCGGTGAAATGAACGATCCGCGGAACAACGCTCGTATTTTATTAACTGTGTAAAGCTAAGAAAGCAAGCGGCGGAAGACGACGACAATGAC